>JAIEZT010000198.1:19462587-19950087 GCA_019594935.1 Periophthalmus modestus | reverse complement strand
CTCGGCCCCCGACTCGGCCCCCGACTCGGCCCCCAACTCGGCCCCCGACTCGGCCCCGACTCGGCCCCCGACTCGACCCCCAGGAAATAATCACAAATACGTTTTTTATTCCAAAGAACGAGCCAAATACACAAAACCATTTAGAAGAATCCCACATTAATAATGAAGGAAATATGACGTTTTTCAGATCTCGCCCCAGAGCAAAGTTTGGTTTGTAAGTCGTTAGAGGAGCTTCGTATAAACAGCTGTAATTAAAACTATTTTTCAACTAAAGCTGGAGAAGCTCCACAGAAAGTGCTGATTTCAGACTTTACCATCGTTTAATATTTATCTGGAGTTCAAATGAGAGTACAGAGAGTACACACGTATATATATATACACACGTATACACACACACACATATACACACATGTACACACACACACACACACGTACACACATATATACACACATGTACACACACACACACACACACACATATATAATACTGGAGTGTGTGCAGTAAACGTCTTGTTCTCTTATGGGACTGACTGAGTGGAATGTGTCATATTTTGACGGTGAAATGAGTGAAATGTGCAACTATGAGAATTGTGCCATTTCATTTTGACTCGTCTGTGACCCCAGCCCCCGGGACAAAGGAAACGGTCCTTTGTCTGAAATAAAGCGAGTTATGGTCATGTCTGTTCAGTGACACACAGACTCACATGAAGAGGAGCCATGGCCTGGATTTAAACCCAACTAATAATAATGATAAAAATAATTATAAAAATAATGATAATAATGAGTCAGCGTCCAGAGTGAAGAGGCGAGGGTCAGGGCGAGGTACGAGTGTCCAGAGTGAAGAGGCGAGGGTCAGGGCGAGGTACGAGTCAGAGTCCAGAGTGAAGAGGCGAGGGTCAGGGCGAGGTACGAGTCAGTGTCCAGTCTCCTCTAAACAAAAGCTGACTCCTGACCCTCAGATTATTGAGCGTTTGGGTCTCTATAAATAAGAGATGGTCAGATTGTCCTTCTCGCAGCTCGATGTTCAGGTTTGTAAAGGAGACACATTGTACATAATTGAAATGTTATAGGTTTGGTTCATAAATGTGCTGCTGAAATATTGAACTGCAGAGACAAAGAAACTGGATGTAGCCTGAACTTTTACACATTTATAACAATCACAACCTGCAGAGAGAGACATGAGGACATGAGGACACGAGGACACCAGGACACAGGACACCAAGACATCAGGACACAGGACACGAGGACACGAGGACACAGGACACGAGGACATCAGGACACAGGACACGAGGACACGAGGACACGAGGACACAAAGACTCTCAGTGTGTGGACAGACCTGTGTCCAGAGCCTTGTCCTGTAGAGACACACACAGGTGTGTCTCGTGTGGACAAGTGTGACAGAGCTAAAAATGTACTGAAATTATAGACAATAATTTCACATGTAAGTCATGTATTTTGAAAAGTTGTAAGTTTAATTTGGATTGTTAAATGTTGCCGTTAGTTTTGTAACATGATGCGAAAATGAGGCTCACGGTGTTTTCTCTTTGTTACAGGAGCCAGAGTGAGACATATTTAAGTGTGTTATACGTCACAGAGGGAATAAAACACAGTCTCGTCCTGTGTGTCTGACACAGGCCTCATGTCCAGATTCTCTCCCTGAGCCGCAGAGGCTGCACTAGCTGAGTCCTGATGGTTCTGCAGGTGCTGAGGTTTAAGGAGAGACTGATCAGATCAGAGACATTTTAGGTTTAAAATAACTGGATTTCAGCTTTGAACCTGGCAACACAAACGAGAGTCATGTGAGGCGTGGTGTGCGTTCTGATTGGATAATAATTTAAAAAAAAATTATAACATAAATATCTTGTCCGTCATGTCCAGTGTTTCCTGTGGTTAAGAGTAAATCAGTGTTCTGTGTTTTTTTCACATTCTTGTCCTGTCGTGTGGGTAAAACTGCAGGATTATAAAGTACAGATTCATCTCATAAACTTTTCATGTTCACCAGTCAAACTCGGGACATTATGAAACGTCTGACGCTGGTAAAGATCGTGTGGATGTCTGAGACGAGGAGCCGCGGCCCCGGCCCTCAATAAATCAATGACTTGTATAACTTTGCTGAGGATCGATAGACTCATTGATCGGGTGAAACATTAATATTGGCTCAGGATTAGTGAAGTTGTTTTTGAAAAGTCGAGCGTTTGCCTTTAAGTGACACACCAAACACTTTTGTTTATCTGCGTCAAACATCATGACATTTTAACTCAGCGTGAACCTCCAGCTCCCATTAGATCAGCCGCTAAATGACTGAAGTCTGTGATTTATGGAGACTTTCATGATGACTTGTTTAAGAGCAGAAAAACTCTACTTTATCCACCCAAAATAAAAATAGGAAAATGCCTGTCAAGTGTCAACATACTGGCATGAAAGTGGAAGTCAGAGCGAAGAAAGACCCATTTTTTATGAAGACGCAGCAATGATGAAGCAACACAACAAACAGCATCATTCAGCAAATATGCAGCGCTGTCGCCGCACATCTGTCAGATAACACGCCCATACGGGACCGAAAACCATCAGTACAGCCAATAAGTCACCAATACAACCAAATAACACATCAATACAGGACAATAAACCATCGATACAGCCAATAAGTCACCAATACAACCAAATAACACATCTATACAACCAAATAACACATCTATACAACCAAATAACACATCAATACAACCAAATAACACATCTATACAACCAAATAACACGCCCATACGGGACCGTAAACCATCAATACAGCCAATAAGTCATCAATACATCCAAATAACACGCCCATACAACCAAATAACACACCCATACGGGACAATAAACCATCAATACAACCAAATAACACATCGATACAGTCATGCTTTGTCCTGGTGCAAGTGAGAATGCTAGCATTAGCATGTTAGCATTAGCATGTAAGTACTAGCATGTTAGCACTAGAATGTTAGCAATAGCATGTTAGCTTCTCAACATGTGTTACACGGCTGGGGTGACCTGAAACTACAAAACTAGATGTTCTGCTTATAGAACTTCATAATTATCTTAACATATAATTAACTTAGGCAGCTGATCTGCAAAATAAATAAATACATATTAAATACATTTCTCCACCGTCTCCGTCTTTCACCAGATCAAGTCCAGTTTGGATCAAAAGTTCTACTTTTCCAAAACCCTCACAACCAAAATCTGAATCGCACCAAGAAACGAAACAGAGAAGAGCAGAACCTCAGCACGAAAACTCACAGATGGAGCGGTTTAAGACAGAGGACGACATGAGGTAAAACGGTGTTTAGAAACCAGCCAGAGGGGGCGCCGTTGGGTTGGACAGTGAAGTCCGTCTCTTACCTTAGACTTGAGATGGAACGATGAAGTAAGTCGTGTCAGTATCTTCATATCGACCTGTGGATAAACACAGGAGTTAGACACAAAAAACACAAATACAGACATGTTCATTTAAAGATGCATCATGTCGTTTTTCTGCTCGTCTCCATGGAGATATCAGAGTCTTCCACTGTCCGTCTCATTCAGTGTTTTTATTGTTCAAAAACCTTGAGAAAAACCTGAAAAACTGTGGGACATGTGACCAGAGAGACACGTTTGTCCTGTTGGTTCTGGACAGAGACACATTAGGACAGAGACATGTTTGAACAGAGACACGTTTGAACAGAGACACATTTGGACAGAGACACATTTGAACAGAGACACATTTGGACAGAGACACATTAGGACAGAGACACGTTTGAACAGAGACACGTTTGAACAGAGACACATTTGGACAGAAACACATTTGGACAGAGACACATTAGGACAGAGACACGTTCGGACAGAGACACATTTGGACGGAGACATTTGTCCCGTCCGTGGTGGTGACGTCTTGTCAAAGTGATGGATTTGTCCCCGTCCCTCTCTGTATTTATCTATTTCTATCTGTAATAATCCCGGCTCAGCCCTGACTGTGTAAAATCTATTTTCCAGGCCACAGGAGCCTGGGCCTTTTCGGGCTCCTCCATCTGGGCCGTGGAGACGTCCACTGGGGGATCTCTAAATCCTCTCTCTGTCTCTTTCTCTCCGTCCTCCCTCTCTCTCTGCAGTTCCAGTACGAGACGCCGCTCTGTCCGTACCTAGAGGACGGCTTTAGCCTCCAGTCTGTAAATCCACTGACTGATCCGGTGCCCAGACGCCTCCCACCCTCCAACTGACCACAGCTCCACAGGCACACGGAGGAGCTGCAGCAAACAGAACATCAAAATGGAAGGTAAATGTGGTTTTGTCAATAATAAAGTGATTATTTTAGAGTAGCAGCAGTATGAGTAGTGGTAGTTTTAGTATTAGTACAAGTAAAAGAACGTCTAACACTTCTGTCCAGAGAGGAAACAGCCTGAGTGTCATAGCAACAAAAGAGCCAATCAGGAGCGAGGCTGCTGAAGGTAACGCCCCTTCTGCCCACAACACTGTCAATCAAACCTGTTGCTAACGCTAACAGGAGCGACCTCGGGGAAAGAAGGACCTGATGTGTCTGTTATTAATGTTCATATGTCGAGTTCTGCACAAAATAATAAAACACGAGGAGCCAACAGTTTTTTGATGTAAAGTGAATTGGAGCCAGAGTCGATGGAGCAGGAAGTGCAACATGATCACTTCCTGTTTGGAATGCGGCGGCTAACAGGTTAGCTATGTCCATTTATATAAACAGTCTATATCCACAAATCGTAATTTAGCATAGCCTACAACAATAACAATTTACTTCTCCCTTTTTATCTATTTATTTGTTTTTTATTTTAGTTTTTTAGGTATTTGTTTTTATTTTTTATTTTTTTATTTGTTTATTATTATTTTAATTTTTTTATTTATTTTATTTTTGGATTTTTTTGTATTTGTTTTTTATTCATTCTTGACACAGTCTTAATGTAAAGTGACAGTTTCAATGTAAAGTGCCTCTACTTCCTGTTTGGAACACGGCGGCTAGCGGGTTAGCTATGTCCATTTAACAGGGAACATTATCTTAAATTTGTTAGAAAAAAAAAACAAATATCTCCAAATGCAAGTACCATTTTCTTTTTAATTTAATTTATTTTTTTTAATTACTGTTAGTTTGACTCACATGGAGCTTACAGTATTTTAACAAGTCCCAAAAATCATAATTAAATAAAAAATACAAAATGAAAAAATGAAAAAGATCAAACCTTGAGTCTTGTAACTCGTTAAACTCGTTAAACGGTTAATTTGAGCCGGTCCCTCGCCGCGTCTGTCGTTTCATGTGATATTTCGGGCGTCTCAGACCCTCGATTGATTCATCCAGGCTCATCTCATTTTTGGAGATAGAACTGTAATTATCTGCACTATTTCAATAGAGGGCAAACGGTTCCTCTGGTGACTTGTGAATCCATTATTGCTTTGCCTAATTGGCTCGGCGAGATCCTCTCCTCCCTTTCATTTAAGTCGTTTGTTCACACAAAGATCCAACAGAGGGAGTTTTATTGGAAAATGGATGGGAGTGTACTCAAGACGGCGACCTCCCCAAAACGTTTAAAATCACCCAAAACAAACTAGAAACACGTCCGACGTCACAGCAGAAGGAAAATAATATCCTCAGCACTGAGACTTTACAGTGACGCCGCGCTGGGGGTGTTCTACATGTATGTCTATGGCAGATTCTATGGCGACACAGTGCACACATTAGCAAACACTGAGTGATCCGTTTAAATATGGTCTGAAAACTCAAGAAAAAAAAAACACAAAAGTGATTCAAAGAGCTCGTTTCAGGAGCCTGGGTCAGTCTGAGGTCATGTTTAAGAGATTTTACACAAAAAGGTGAAAAACTGTTGGCTAATGCTAATGCTAATGCTAATGCTAATGCTAATGCTAATACTAATGCTAATGCTAATGCTGTGCTGTTATTTGAGAGGGAGACAGATCAGCTCACCTGCTCAGCTCTTTCTGATGAGATTCTGTTCAAACAAATCGGATTAAAGTCTAACATGAGTCACAGAGCTTCAGACAGAGTAGAGCCTCTAGTTAGCGTCACACCCACAGGGAATACTGATGACGTCAGCTACAAGTATCAATATTGAAAATGTCAAATGTCAAATATTAATTAAAAGATAATTTCTCCTGGAACAAAAGAGAAGTTCTGTTCATCAGATCCAACACTTTTAAACTTTACACTTTGGACAGAACGAGGTGCAGACGCTTCCAAAAGAACTGCCGTGGTAACAGGTCTCGTCGTCGTGGTAACACATCTCATCGTCGTGGTAACACATCTTGTCGTCGTGGTAACAGGTCTCATCGTCGTGGTAACAGGTCTCGTCGTCGTGGTAACAGGTCTCGTCGTCGTGGTAACACATCGTCGTCCTGGTAACAGGTCTCGTCGCCAACTGTAACACATCTCGTCGTCGTGGTAACACGTCTCGTCGTCGTGGTAACACGTCTCGTCGTCGTGGTAACACATCTCGCCGTCCTGGTAACAGGTCTCGTCGTCGTGGTAACACATCTCGTCGTCGTGGTAACACATCTCGTCGTCGTGGTAACGCGTCTCGTCGTCGTGGTAAATGTCTCGTCGTCGTGGTAACGCATCTCGTCGTCGTGGTAACACATCTCGCCGTCCTGGTAACAGGTCTCGTCGTCGTGGTAACACGTCTCGTCGTCGTGGTAACACATCTCGTCGTCGTGGTAACACATCTCGTCGTCGTGGTAACAGGTCTCGTCGTCGTGGTAACAGATCTGGCTGCACACTGTTAAACTGATGCTGGCTTAAAGTTTCCTCACAAGAGGAAACAGGAGCGTCTCTACTGACATCGTTGCAAATGCTGACTGGCATTTAAAGGTTCACTGCGTAACTTTTCCAGTCATGGGTCTGTGCCTTTCTCCACTGAAATGTCATTGTTTTGTCTGTAATGTTCCACAGTGTTGAATTAAACCCACATATGTAGCATTTAATCAGAACAGATGTTTTTGTGACTCAAAACACTTTAAAAATGTTTTTATTGACACTGTGAAACATTCCAGGCAAAACATGAATATCACCATGGACACAAGGTGGTGTACTCTCCTCTAGAAAAGTTTCACAGTGCAGCTTTATTATCCGTTTAGTCTAAGAAAATAATGATTACATAACTATCCTCACTTTTACCTGAAGCTGTAAAACTCGTGGTTTTGAAAGGGCGGAACATTTTGAGACACGTTTATTCCAAACATGAAGAAGCTGAGAAATGGCTTCAGGGTCAGAGAGTTTGTTAAACATGTTCCTCATGCTCCTCACGTTCCTCTTGTCTCCTCCTCTTGTTACTCTTGTTCCTCTTGTTCCTCGTGTTCCTCTTGTTCCTCATGTTCCTCTTGTTCCTTGTGTTCCTCGTGTCGCTTGTTTCTCATGTTCTTCTTGTTTCTGTTGTTCCTTGTGTTTCTTATGTTCCTCATGTTGGTCGTTTCTCATCTTCCTCGTGTTTGTGTTCCTCATGTTCCTCATGTTTCTTATGCTCCTTCTGTTCATGTTTCTGTTCCTCGTGTTTCTTGTGTTCCTCGTGTTCCTCATGTTCCTTGTGTTCTTCATGTTCCTCGTGTTCCTCACGTTCCTCTTGTTTCTCGTGTTCCTCATGTCCGTTGTGTTCCTCGTGTTCTTCTTGTTCCTCACGTTCCTCATGTTTCCATCAGTCTGAGAAGCAAAGGTCCTGTTATTGTCTCTGGTCTTGCAGCAGCAGTTAAACGGCGTAAACTTAATGATGTGGATAAAGTCTCCAGTGATTTCTTTCTTTCTTGACACATTCAAACCCGGCGCGGTGTGAGCGAGGAGGCTCCTGTCGACTTAAAGCTTCAGTGACCTGCTGACTACAGTCAAATATATTCACTTGACTAGGTTCTGGTTCATGGCGTTTGTTCCTCTGAGTCGGCTAACGAGTCAGTCCTGTAGACCTCAGTTATCGCGCAGTCAGCAGCGTGTATCATTAAAGTTTGTTACTTATTCAACAGTTTCGAATGACCTCACTCGGGCCGAGGCGTGGACAACACAAACCCAAAATGGAGTCGTGTGTGAATCATCCATCAGAGCTGTCAGAGCGGCGGGGAGAGGGCCGCGTTACCTCGTGTGATGAACGCTCAGGAGCTCCTGTTAGCGTTAGCATAGCAGCTTTGGATTTGGAGAGGCCGTGTCAGTCGATAACGTCCCTCAAATTCTTTGATATTTTATCTCTGAAGTTATGTTTAATGCACCAAATTAGAGCAAAGATTCATGAGCTATAACAGATTTTATTTTAAACTGTTTAAACACGAGTCACACGAGCTAAACATTCATTATTCTAAAAGCAGGACGAGCCGCTCACTGCATAAACCCTGCACCTGCAGCCAGTCAGTGCTAGTGCAGCCGCTGCAGCTCAGGGAGTGAACTCTGGACGTTCTGAGCTTCCATAGGTGTATTTATGTTTTTATTTTGGTTTAGGTACAAGACAAGTGTTTTTGTACAGCACAAGTGGTACAACAAATCCAAAGTGATTTTTTGAATAAGAAAGTACAGAACCACATGGTTCAGCTCCAAATGAAGCTCATCGAGGTTCAGGTGTAGAGACGAGTATCATAGCAACCAGAGAGCCAATCAGGAGCCAGGCTGTTGACGGTCACGCCCCTTCTACCCACACCACTGGTTTAGTAGCAACTCTGTTAATCAAACCTGTTGCTAACGCTAACAGGAGCGACGTCGGGAAAGAAGGACCTGATGTGTCTGTTATTAATGTTCATATGTTGATTTACAGACACAGACGTGAAATAAAAACCCCAGGATCATGTAGAGGGTTAATACGAACATTTAAGACCAACATGAGTCTGACAGCAGCAGCTACAGAGAGAGGGGAGACAGATTTTACACAGAAAGTGAATTGGAGCCAGAGTCGATGGAGCAGGAAGTGCCACATGATCACTTCCTGTTTGGAGCGCGGCGCTAACAGTTTAGCTCTGTCCATTTAATCAAACAGTGATGTGAGACAATAGTGAACACGGAGATTGATAAATGTTTTATTTACTCCGCTCCATGTTTCTACCAGGCCTGAGCTTCAGACGTGTCATTTAGACAAAGATGTTTAAAATAAACTAGTCACTTCTTCAGATGCTTGAGCTTTTTTTCTTGTTTTTCTTCTCGCGCCGCACAGCCCTCTGTCTCTCTCACTCCCTCTCACTCTTTCTCACTCCCTCTCACTTCACTCGGGACGCTCCAGAGATGATTTTAACATTTTCAGATGACGCCAAAGCGTTTTATTTGGTGAGAGTTTCATTTGTGACTCATCTCCACCTGACGCCGCTAGAGCCGAGTCCTGGCATCTCTCTGTTCTCTCGTCTTTATTCATCCCTCCTTCATTTACTGACTTTCACAGAGCACATTCACTCACTCCGCTCTGGTCGTGTGCCTTTCAGAGCTGGGATCTGATTATTATTATTATAGTATTTTATATGAAAAGAACTAAATGACTATGGAGAAAAAAAAACTAACACTGTTATTAATAAAACTCAGTGTGACGCAGAACCACAGGAACCACTTTAACAAGACGCTTTGTAAAATATGAAACAGACGTCAGGCTTCACAATAGGCTTCATTAAACTCTAGGTCAAATATATATATATATGTGTATATATACACACATATATATAATGTATATATACATATCTGTGGGTTTGTATTAGGGCCATTGCCATTACGATAAACAATTAAATTCTTTTGAATAGAAAGTTTCTCTAAATACGAGCAGAGACTCACTCAGCACGTTTATCCTGTTTATTATTCTACACAAACACATCTGAGTGTTGACTCTTTGTTTCTTTGGGATGTTGATGTTCTGGTTTCAAGGCCCGACTGAAGTATTTTTAGCCTTAAATAAGTCGACGCGTCTCAAAGTTAAAGGTGCTGCACCAGATTTTGACTCAGTTCATTTTAAAGTTTGCAGTTGTCCAAAGTTCTGCCTTATGAATTCTGAGCTTTCTAATTATTCACCAGGATGATTTTACACAACTAACAGCTATCAACAACTAGTATGCTAATGTGCGCTTCCTGATTATTTGCCTGCCGACAACGTGCAGGTCCTGAGCTCGAGGTCACGTTGGCGTAAGACGAGTTTTTAAAAACACAAAATGAGGCAGAGGGCGTTAAATCTAAAAACGGCGATGTCCCGTTTCGTTGTCGAACTTATTTCCTGATAAATAAAACACTTTCCCTTTGCATCATGGGATACAGAATATTGATTTATTATGATGAGCGCCGATAACAGGCACATAATCATAATGCAGCGGCTGATTAGAGCTTTGAATGTGCTGAGCAGACACGAGGCCTCCATTACCGCGCTCCAGAGCGTTTTATGCAGCTCCGTCCAGCTCCTCTGACCAACACGATGACCCAGCCTTTTACTAAACATTATCACGAGCTTTGTGCTGTAATGGCATTACCTATGGCTTCTGCAGTCTCTCTGAAAAGCAGATTAGATTATCAGCAGTGTAGAGCTGGATTACACTGCATCTTATCGCGCTCATCAGATTCAATGGAAACAAGTCAAGTCTAGAGGAAACCAGCCTCTTTTCACTCCCGTCTTCACACCCGCCCTCTTCAGGACAGTTGTAAAATGAAATGCCATTTCTGGGAGATAAGTTCTAATTAAAGCACTGGCAGCGCGGTGGCAGAGAGAGCCAACTGCGCTCTGTTGTATCGTGTATGCCCATTCGCTTCGCCAGGGACTATTTCATTATTTTTGCTCTTCTCCAGAATGTTGGCACGTGGCCTTGTCGTCTCTGAGAGCCTTTTGTCTTCCACACTCGTTCGTGAACTCCAATACGACCGCCACTTCTGCACCGCTGATTACACTACAAACCAAAATCAAAAACGCTGCTCAATCTTTTATCAGAAAGTGTAAAAGCTCTTCGCAAACCTAGAATGACCCTTTAAGAAATCCCACTCATGACTTGGCACGGTGGGTGTTGCCATGCCAACCGAGCCCGTGTTTGCCATCAGAAATGTGTTAATGAAATTTAAAAATAATGAAGGTGCCAGGATGAAGAGTGGGCAGAACATCGCAGATACCGAGAGTCTGGTCAATCACAAATCAAAGGCAATTTGGTTCCTCTGTCCATGGTGCTGAAACTGGGACTTTTATGGAGAAAACAAGTCGCTGTCCTTGGTGCTGAATGTGCAGAGTGGGAGAATACTCACGCTTCATCTCAAGTGTCTTTCTAATTCATACTTGGTTTGGTGGATAGAACTTGTGGTGGAGATTTTCTACAGTTTTACATCAGTCAAATGGCAGTTTGTGGGAAAAAAGAAAAGTAAAAGATACAGGACGTAACGCCTCCTAAACGGTCTCGACTATGACTGTCATCAACACTGAACATCGCATCTAAAATACAGAAACAGTTTACATGTAAAAAGATGTTTTTCCAGTTAAACTTTGACATTACAGAATAAATGAGCTCTCATTTATTTCATTATTGTGTAGGTTTTGTTCCATGTTTACATCATGGTTGCTAGGAAACAGTGATAAGATTATCTCTACGCACGTCAGGAAGTAAAATTTTAAACATCAGCATAATAACAACAACAATAAAAATAATAACAAATATAATGACGTTAAATGATGTAAAATACAAACAAAGTGTAAATCTTTTGTTCTTTCTGGAGCCTCCAGCTCAGCAAAAAAAAAAAAAAAAAAAAAAAAGTTTCTATCTCGTCTCTGTCCTTGGTGCTGAAAATATAGGCAAACGATTCTTCTGTGTCTGATACATGTACAGTGTATGTTTGTTCTGCTCATGTACAGAGTGATATCTGAGGAAACAAGAAGCTGAGTTGTGGGAAAGTTTGATGTATTTTAAAGTTACACAGAAATAAGAGCAGCTAAACTCCACATGCACAGAACATTTGAATGAGACGATCGAGCTGGTGCTGTGTTCGAGACGAGAGAGTTCGAGACGAGAATGTTCGAGACGAGAGCGTTCGAGACGAGAATGTTCGAGACGAGAGTGTTTGAGACGAGAATGTTCGAGACGAGAGCGTTCGAGACGAGCGAGTTCTGTACGGCGCCACCTTCCATTTACTTTGAATGACTTGTATGTTATAACAGGCTTAAGATAATTAAATGTTTAATGCAGCAGAAATGTGATAATAGCTCATGTTTATGAGATTCAATTAACACCATGTGACAGGCCCGTGTGACAGGGCCGTGTGACAGGGCCGTGTGACAGGGCCCGTGTGACAGGCCCGTGTGACAGGACCGTGTGACAGGCCCGTGTGACAGGGCCGTGTGACAGGGCCGTGTGACAGGCCCGTGTGACAGGACCGTGTGACAGGACCGTGTGACAGGCCCGTGTGACAGGCCCGTGACAGGACAGGACCGTGTGACAGGACAGGACAGTGACAGGCCCGTGTGACAGGCCGTGTGTGACAGGGCCGTGTGACAGGCCCGTGTGACAGGACCGTGTGACAGGACCGTGTGACAGGCCCGTGACAGGACCGTGTGACAGGACCGTGTGACAGGACCGTGTGTGACAGGACAGGGCCGTGTGACAGGCCCGTGTGACAGGACCGTGTGACAGGCCGTGTGACAGGACCGTGTGACAGGACAGTGTGACAGGGACAGTGTGACAGGACAGTGTGACAGGGTGACAGTGTGACAGGACAGTGTGACAGGCCCGTGTGACAGGGACAGTGTGACAGGACCGTGTGACAGGACAGTGTGACAGGACAGTGTGACAGGACAGTGTGACAGGACAGTGTGACAGGACAGTGTGACAGGGCCGTGTGACAGGCCGTGTGACAGGGCCGTGTGACAGGACAGGCCCGTGTGACAGGGCCGTGTGACAGGCCCGTGTGACAGGACCGTGTGACAGGACCGTGTGACAGGACCGTGTGACAGGACGTGTGACAGGCCGTGTGACAGGGCCGTGTGACAGGGCCGTGTGACAGGCCCGTGTGACAGGGACAGGGCCAGTGTGTGACAGGACCGTGTGACAGGCCCGTGTGACAGGCCCGTGTGACAGGGCCGTGTGACAGGCCCGTGTGACAGGCCCGTGTGACAGGACCGTGTGACAGGACAGTGTGACAGGACAGTGTGACAGGGCCGTGTGACAGGGCCGTGTGACAGGGCCGTGTGACAGGCCCGTGTGACAGGGCCGTGTGACAGGCCCGTGTGACAGGCCCGTGTGACAGGACCGTGTGACAGGACAGTGTGACAGGCCCGTGTGACAGGACAGTGTGACAGTGTGACAGGACCGTGTGACAGGCCAGTGTGACAGGGCCGTGTGACCGTGTGACAGGCCCGTGTGACAGGGCCCGTGACAGGACCGTGTGACAGGTGACAGGCGTGTGACAGGACAGTGTGACAGGACCGTGTGACAGGTGACAGTGTGTGACAGGGCCGTGTGGACAGTGTGACCCCGTGTGACAGGTGACAGGCGTGTGACAGGCCCGTGTGTGGACAGTGTGACAGGACCGTGTGACAGGTGACAGTGTGACAGGACCGTGTGACAGGACAGTGTGACAGGCCCGTGTCCATGTTTCCTTAACATTTTTACAAAAGTATAATGTCCCTCGTCTCTGAGTGACTCAAATCCATCGTCTTTATCGTCTTCACTCGTGGTTTTGTTATTTGAGCTAAAAATGTAAAATATTGAGCTTCAACTTATTGGTACTTTTAATTTTGTCAAAACATGAAACTTTTCAAAATTATTTGATTACTGCTAAAAAAAAAAAAAAAAAAAGTGAGACTCCTCTTTTTTTAATTATTGTTTTTTTTTTATTGTGATATTCGAGACACAAACCAACAGTGAAACACATGAGACATTTGGACTTGAGAAAAGGAGCAGACGACCAGGCGGACGGAAGGAAGGGCATCTGATCTAATGTGTGTGTGTGTGTGTGTGTGTGTGTGTGTGTGTGTGTGTGTGTGTGTGTGTGTGTGTGTGTGTGTGTGTGTGTGTGTGTGTGTGTGTGTGTGTGTCTATGTGTGTGTGTGTGTGTGTAATAAAACAGAAAAAAACAAAACTAAAAAAATAAGAAATAGGAGGGAAAGGGCAGAATATTTTGAAAGAAAATAAAAAATAAATAATTTTGGGAGGTTAGTTTTTTTTCCTCCTACATTTCCTTTTAAAAATAAATACTCCACTCTTTTCTCCTTCCTTCCCTCTCCTCCCTCTCTCCTGACCCCTCCACGACGCCATATGAACCTCATTAAACACCCAAATACATGTGTGAAGACGTTTAGCTCAAATGTCGTGTATATGTCATGTACATGTGTTGTATATCTTGTGTATTTTGTGTATATCTTGTGTATTTTGTGTATATCTTGTGTATTTTGTGTATATCTTGTGTATTTTGTGTATATCGTGTGTATTTTGTGTATATCGTGTGTATTTTGTGTATATCGTGTGTATTTTGTGTATATCTTGTGTATTTTGTGTATATCTTGTGTATTTTGTGTATATCGTGTGTATTTTGTGTATATCGTGTGTATTTTGTGTATATCGTGTGTATTTTGTGTATATCGTGTGTATTTTGTGTATATCGTGTGTATTTTGTGTATATCGTGTGTATTTTGTGTATATCTTGTGTATTTTGTGTATATCTTGTGTATTTGTGTATATGTGTGTATTTTGTGTATATTGTGTGTATTTTGTGTGTGTATATCGTGTGTATTTTGTGTATATGTGTGTATTTTGTGTATATCGTGTGTATTTTGTGTATATCTTGTGTATTTTGTGTATATCTTGTGTATTTTGTGTATATCTTGTGTATTTTGTGTATTCTGTTGCTAAAACTCAGCCACCAAAGGGAGGAAAAATCTCCCTGCTCCAATATTCAAGAGTGAAGCTCGAGATAAGTCCGTCCCCAGTGGACCGGCTTAATGCGATTACACAAACTTTAGGATAACTCAAAGGATCTGCTCGGCTAATTTAGTAAAGTCACCATGCTCCTCCATCCCCTCATTGTCCCGCTCGCCGCACGCTAAACACGCCACACGCTAAAGACGGCACACGCTAAACACGGCACACGCTAAAGACGGGATAAGAACATTTCCAAACACAATTCTTCAGACCAAAATCTCGTTGGACATGGCACCGTAACCGTATGCGAAGATTTAATTAGATTTGCTGTTGGGGATTTATTTAAGTGCTTCTAAAAGTTGCAAACAGAAGGGGGCAGTGTGTTTGAATAAAAGAGGTGAAATAATGTGACACATAACACAGAGCCGGAGCATTAGCGACGCCGCGGCTCTGCTACACAACAGGCTTAAGTGTAATCCCACTGGAAACTCATTTATTTCAGAGCAGATCTGTGGTAAATATGACACAAAAGTGTAATTCTATGGAGCAGGAGACGTTTACACATTTACACGATTAAACATTTACACATTTACACTTTTACACATTTACACATTTACACATTTACATCTCTCCGTCTGAAGAGTTCCCTGTCGATCCGGCTCTGCTCTGGTCTCTGAAGGACGCAGGGTTCAGCCTCAGTAGGACTCAGATGAGAGACTGATGTGGATATAAAGTGTCACAGTCAGCGGCAGATGCTCTAGTGCAAACTTTTGTGTCTTTGGGCAAAACACTTCCTGCACCTCGCCTGGTGTGACACGTCTGACAGTCTGCCCCTGGGCAGGTGTGGCAGTACTTTACCTCCAGAGACAAGATTCACTGAGTAATAACTATAACTTTGACTTGGCCTGTCACAGTGATGAACTCTGAAGCACGATATATCGATATAGAGAAATATCAGGATAAATGTATAATATTGAAACTACTTTCCTCTAACACGAGAGTGAAACAGGTGAAAGGGATTTTTTTTTAAATAAACAGTTAATTAAAAATCCTGAGCTGCAACAGAAAGAAGCAATAGTCAAAGACGTGACTTATTCAACCTCACACTGTAAACTCCACAACGCACACTCCACAACGCACACTCCACAACGCACACTATACACTCTACAGCTCACACTGTACACTCCACAGCTCACACTGTACACTCTACAGCTCACACTGTACAGCTCACACTATACACTCCACAGCTCACACTGTACACTCTACAGCTCACACTATACACTCCACAGCTCACACTGTACACTCTACAGCTCACACTATACACTCCACAGCTCACACTGTACACTCTACAGCTCACACTGTACAGCTCACACTGTACACTCTACAGCTCACACTGTACACTCTACAGCTCACACTCTACACTCTACAGCTCACACTGTACACTCTACAGCTCACACTGTACACTCTACAGCTCACACTGTACAGCTCACACTGTACACTCCACAGCTCACACTGTACACTCCACAGCTCACACTGTACACTCCTACAGCTCACACTGTACAGCTCACACTGTACACTCCACAGCTCACACTGTACACTCTACAGCTCACACTGTACAGCTCACACTGTACACTCCACAGCTCACACTGTGTACACTCTACAGCTCACACTGTACACTCTACAGCTACACTGTACAGCTCACACTGTACACTCTACAGCTCACACTGTACACTCTACAGCTCACACTCTACACAGCTCACACACACTCACACTCTACACTCACACTGCAGCTCACACTGTACAGCTCACACTGTACACTCCACAGCTCACACTGTACACCCTACAGCTCACACTGTACAGCTCACACTGTACACTCCACAGCTCACACTGTACACTCCACAGCTCACACTGTACACTCCACAGCTCACACTGTACACTCACAGCTCACACTGTACACTCCACAGCTCACACTGTACACAGCTCACACTGTACACTCCACAGCTCACACTGTACAGCACTCACACTCACAGCTCACACTGTACACTCTAGCTCACACTGTACACACTGTACAGCTCACACTGTACACTCTACAGCTCACACTGTACACTCTACAGCTCACACTGTACACTCTACAGCTCACACTGTCTCACAGCTCACACTCCACAGCTACACACTGTACACACTACAGCTCACACTACACACAGCTACACTGTACACTCACACAGCTCACACTCCACTCCAGCTCACACTGTACACTCCACAGCTCACACTGTACACTCTACAGCTCACACTGTACACTCTACAGCTCACACTGTACACTCTACAGCTCACACTGTACAGCTCACAGCTCACACTGTACACTCCACAGCTCACACTCTACACACTCTACAGCTCACACTGTACACTCCACAGCTCACACTGTACTCACAGCTCACTCTCACACTGTACACTCTACAGCTCACACTCTACACTCTACAGCTCACACTGTACACTCTACAGCTCACACTGTACACTCTACAGCTCACACTGTACACTCCACAGCTCACACTGTACACTCCACAGCTCACACTGTACACTCTACAGCTCACACTGTACACTCTACAGCTCACACTGTACACTCTACAGCTCACACTGTACACTCTACAGCTCACACTGTACACTCTACAGCTCACACTGTACACAGCTCACAGCTCACACTCTACAGCTCACACTGTACACTCTACAGCTCACACTGTACACTCCACAGCTCACACTCTACAGCTCACACTGTACACTCCACAGCTCACACTGTACACTCCACAGCTCACACTCTACAGCTCACACTGTACACTCCACAGCTCACACTGTACACTCTACAGCTCACACTGTACTCACACTCTACAGCTCACACTGTACACTCTACAGCTCACACTGTACACTCCACAGCTCTCACACTGTACACTCACAGCTCACACTGTACACTCCACAGCTCACACTGTACACTCTACAGCTCACACTGTACACTCCACAGCTCACACTGTACACTCCACAGCTCACACAGCTCACACTGTACACTCCACAGCTCACACTGTGTACACTCTACAGCTCACACTGTACAGCTCACACTGTACACTCCACAGCTCACACTGTACACTCTACAGCTCACACTGTACACTCTACAGCTCACACTGTACACTCCACAGCTCACACTGTACACTCCACAGCTCACACTGTACACTCCACAGCTCACACTGTACACTCCACAGCTCACACTGTACACTCTACAGCTCACACTGTACACTCCACAGCTCACACTGTACACTCTACAGCTCACACTGTACAGCTCACACTGTACACTCCACAGCTCACACTGTACACTCTACAGCTCACTGTACACTGTACAGCCTACACTCACACTGTACAGCTCACACTGTACACTCTACAGCTCACACTCTACAGCTCACACTGTACACTCCACAGCTCACACTGTACACTCCACAGCTCACACTGTACACTCCACAGCTCACACTGTACACTCTACAGCTCACACTGTACACTCTACAGCTCACACTGTACACTCTACAGCTCACACTGTACACTCCACAGCTCACACTCTACAGCTCACACTGTACACTATACAGCTCACACTGTACACTCCACAGCTCACACTCTACACTATACAGCTCACACTGTACACTCCACAGCTCACACTCTACAGCTCACACTGTACACTCCACAGCTCACACTGTACACTCTACAGCTCACACTGTACACTCTACAGCTCACACTGTACACTCTACAGCTCACACTGTACACTCTACAGCTCACACTGTACACTCCACAGCTCACACTGTACACTCCACAGCTCACACTGTACACTCTACAGCTCACACTGTACAGCTCACACTGTACACTCCACAGCTCACACTGTACACTCTACAGCTCACACTGTACACTCTACAGCTCACACTGTACACTCTACAGCTCACACTGTACACTCCACAGCTCACACTCTACAGCTCACACTGTACACTCCACAGCTCACACTGTACACTCTACAGCTCACACTGTACAGCTCACACTGTACACTCCACAGCTCACACTGTACACTGTACAGCTCACACTGTACACTGTACAGCTCACACTGTACAGCTCACACTGTACACTCTACAGCTCACACTGTACAGCTCACACTGTACACTATACAGCTCACACTGTACACTCCACAGCTCACACTGTCACACTCACACTCACACTCCACAGCTCACACTGTACACTCTACAGCTCACACTGTACAGCTCACACTGTACACTCTACAGCTCACACTGTACACTCACTCTCACACTGCTCACACTCTACACTCTACAGCTCACACTGTACACTCTACAGCTCACACTGTACACTCTACAGCTCACACTGTACACTCTACAGCTCACACTGTACACTCTACAGCTCACACTGTACACTCCACAGCTCACACTGTACACTCTACAGCTCACACTGTACACTCTACAGCTCACACTGTACAGCTCACACTGTACACTCTACAGCTCACACTGTACACTCTACAGCTCACACTGTACACTCCACAGCTCACACTGTACACTCTACAGCTCACACTGTACACTCTACAGCTCACACTGTACACTCCACAGCTCACACTGTACACTCCACAGCTCACACTGTACAGCTCACACTGTACAGCTCAAATCTTCTTGAAACAAAAAGAGCAAGAATTCTTTCCATTTTTACAAAGAAAAAGTAACAATAAAAATATTGAGCCCAAAAATTGTTGTTCCAGCTTTAATTTACTGAACGATAAAAAGACGATGACGACAGGAACATCACAGTGTTCAGTGAAATATTATTGTTTTATATGAACTTCAAACTAAAATTTTTATCCGAACACGACTGAACACGGCTGAACACGACTGAACACGGCTGAACACGGCTGAACACGGCTGAACACGGCTGAACACGACTGAACACGACTGAACACGGCTGAACACGGCTGTTTGAACAGATCAGCAGGTCACATATTCTCTATATTATATATTTAAATACTTTTATGTGCAGCTCAAAAAAACAGAAGAGTTTGAACAAATGTTTAAACTCAGACTCTGTCCATGGTGCTGAAGTGTGACTTTTGTTTCTGCTGATCCTTTTTATACCATTTAACAGAGATTTACAGGTTTTAAACACTTGGACACATGTTAAATTATTATTATCTTACACATGTTGACTTGTTATATTATTATTATTGTTATTATATAAACTGAGCACGTAGATCAGTGTCAGACTTTAGGCCCTGTCCGTCCTGTGTCCTCAGGTTTTCACTCAGCGCTTTGTTCGACTGTGACTTTTGTTTTTAAATAATATTCTGCTGTATATTTCCACATAAATAAGCCCCTGATCATGTGGAACAGGAGGAAACTCGTCCCTGTAGTTTGTCCACAGATCTGACTCTGTCTAAAGGAGCAGTGCGGTGCCAAGCTGCGTTTTTCATCCTCGTGCTGCCCCCTACAGGCCACTGTTCCTCCTCCACCCTCCCTCTCTCTGTTCCCTCTCTCCTCCTCCCTTCCCCACATTACCATACCCCTTAAAGACTATTGCACGCATTCATTCGCTTTTCATTTCCTCGTCGTGACAGTGCAGAGATTGGGGGATTTATGCGTTTTTTGCTCGTGATTTATTTTTCTTCTGTTGATTGTTTCATAATGGCTGTAGGGGATGCGCCTGTTTGCACCAAAAGGAGACCAAGTTCCACTAGTTGAAACGCTGGAACATTACACCCCAGGATACCGGGCTGTTTTCTGTGATTTTTACTGGAAAAATGTGGCCGGTGTGAAGCGGATCTTTAAAAATGTCATTTTTGTGGACACTTAACGCGCCGTGTTTATGAACTGCGCCTCTCCCGCAGCAGGAGCCACAGCGGCGGCTCTGAGTCTGCTCTGTGCGCGCTGTAGGAGCAGAGTGTGTGTTACATGAGGCTCCTGTGGATTACTGCGGCTCCGGCTCGTTTTTTGACATGTCTGAACTTTGGTTTCCTGCGTTTGCCCGTTTCTTGCTCATGCCCGCGCTGATGGAGACACCAGGGAGCGGACGCGCGCAGGAGCCGTGTCGTTCCTGCTGAAAGTGTGTGCGCTCTGCTCAAGCCTGTATGGACCGGAGAGACTCGAGTTTGAGGGCTGCTGTTCGCGTTCGTGTCGCGGGTGAAATCGCAGGAAGGCGCAGCTTTTTTTCAGCGGGATGTTCTGGTGTTTGAGGACGCGCGCACGGTAAGAACAGCTCCTCATCCTCACTGCTCTTCATCGGGGACGTTTCACACACAGGCCGGGTTTATGGGGCTGGTTTAGCTCGAGTTGCAGAGATGAACTTGATGCGGATGCGGAGGAGCGCGCACAGATTCACAGGACGCTGCGTGTTTCTGTTTGTGCTCGTCACATTCACGCACACACAGGAGCAGCACACGCACACGCAGAGGAAGAACACGCAGAGGTTTGAGGAGCTGCATGTTCAGGCTGTGCTCTTTGAAGGAGTGAGGCTTTTGGACGAGTGTGTGCGTGTGTGCGCGCGGCTGGGGGTGCGTGCGTGATGCCTGGGCACGACAGAAGAAGAACTGAGGGTCTGTGGGTCTGTGTCTGTGGGTCTGTGGGTCTGTGTCTGTGGGTCTGTGTCTGTGGGTCTGTGTCTGTGGGTCTGTGTCTGTGGATCTGTGTCTGTATCTGTGGGTCTGTGAGTCTGTAGATCTATGGGTCTGTAGATCTGTGTCTGTGGGTCTGTGTGTGTGGGTCTGTGTGTCTGTGGGTCTGTGGATCTATGTGTCTGTAGATCCATGGGTCTGTGGATCTGTGGGTCTGTGGATCTGTGTCTGTGGGTCTGTGTCTGTAGATCTGTGAGTCTGTCAGTCTGTGGGTCTGTGGATCTGAGAGTCTATGGATCTGTGGGTCTGTGAGTCTGAGTCTGTAGATCCATGGGTCTGTGGATCTGTGGGTCTGTAGATCCGTGTGTCTGTGGATCTGTCACTTCTCCACACTCGTACATGACTCTGCGCTTAAACGGCACATTGTCATTCTTCTGAGGCTGTATCTCGTGTCCTTTCGTGCTCTGTGGGCTGGACTGTTGCTCTGCCTCATGAAAAACCCTGCACCATTCCCACTTTTGCATTTCTGCTTTAAAATCACACAGATTTAGACAAAACGACTGAAATCAGGCTCGTTTAAACACCGACGTGAGTGTTTCAACAGTGAAAAAATGTTTAGGAGAAACACTGTGTGATTGTGTTTAACATAAATCAAGTTACATTCACATTTCGTATGAGACAAAGTGCATTTTTGGGGTGTAAATGGAGTTCTCATGAGGAGGCATTAGGACAGGCTCTGGGTCGGCGTGTGATGAATAGCTTTTTTCTTCACAAGATGGATTGGGATTCAGACGAAGGTTTCAGAAATGCGCAGTAGCCGTTCACGAGACAGAATGTGGTAAAAGTATGCAGCTATTACAGATTCATAAGTGCGTTTATTTACACATCAGAGCCAAAAAAGAAAAAAAAAAAACACATCTGCATAACACTCACAGCATTAAGAGGCCGACGTGTGTGGTTCTGTGCGAGTGTCTGTCCGGTGCTTGTGTCTGTGTCTCTACTGCATTTATGACAAAAAGCAAACACCTTTTTCTTCTCCCTCCCTTCTAGATGACCCCCCATTCCTGCGCTTGAGTGAGCTGGGGCATCCTCTCCCAGGACAAAATGCATATCTGGATCCTCAAAATACTCCTTGTGGTTGCATCATCTCTGAGGCTTATCGAGATGTATGACAATTACGGGGAGATTTGCCGCAACTTGTGCACTTGTGAGGAGAAGGAGGGAGTCCTGACCGTCAGCTGCGAGAACCGAGGGATCATTCGCCTGACGGAGATCAGCCCTGTGCAGTTCTCCATGTATCACCTGCTCCTCA
This sequence comes from Periophthalmus modestus, assembly GCA_019594935.1. Lineage (NCBI taxonomy): Eukaryota > Metazoa > Chordata > Actinopteri > Gobiiformes > Gobiidae > Periophthalmus > Periophthalmus modestus. The sequence goes on along the minus strand of JAIEZT010000198.1, from coordinate 19,927,347 downwards.
CGGGGAACCTACTCAAGAAACTGTCTGCCAATGACTTTATCAACTACACCGGGGTGACCATCCTGCACCTGGGGAACAACGACATCGCCGAAATAGAGTCTGGAGCCTTCAACGGACTCCAGGGATTAAAACGATTGCACCTGAATATAACAAGATCGAGATTATCCGGGATGACACTTTTGCCGGTTTGGAAAGTTTGGAATACCTCCAGATTGACTACAATTACATCACGAATATCGACCCGAGCGCGTTGAGCAGACTCCACCAACTGACTGTCATGATTTTAAATGACAACCTGCTCTCCGCCCTCCCCTCTAATATATTCCGGAACGTGCCACTGACGCATCTCGATCTGAGGGGGAACCGGCTAAAAATGTTCCCTTATGTGGGATTGTTGGAGCACATGGACAAAGTTGTGGAATTACAGCTGGAGGAAAACCCGTGGAACTGCTCGTGTGAATTAGTAGCTCTTAAAAACTGGCTGGAGAGCATCGCTTACACGGCTCTGGTGGGGGAGGTGGTGTGCGAGACGCCATTTCGATTACATGGCAGGGATTTGGACGAGGTGTCTAAGCAAGAACTGTGCCCCCGTCGACCTATGGATGACACGGTGAGACCGGCGCCCCCTAGCAGCACCAGTGGATATTACCAGACCACCCCTTCGTCCGTCACCACCTCCGCCACCTCCTCTGCCGTTTTGAGGTCGTCCTCCAAGCCCACCCGGGGCACCAGGCAATTTAACAGAACTAAAATCAAACCCACGTCTCGGATTTCGGGAGGTAACCCTTACAACTACGGCCCAATTATTGCTTTTCAAACCAAATCCCCAGTGCCTTTGGACTGTCCCACCGACTGTACATGTAACCTACAAATATCTGAGATCGGACTAAACGTCAACTGCCAAGAGCGAAAGATAGAGAGCATTTCTGATCTGAAACCCAAGCCATACAATCCCAAAAAAATGTATCTCACTGGGAATTACATCCCGGTGGTGCGGAGATCTGATTTTGTCGACGCCACCGGATTGGATTTGCTCCACCTCGGAAACAACAGGATAACGGTGATCCACGACAGAGCCTTTGGGGATTTAACCAACTTACGTAGGCTGTATTTGAATGGTAATCTCATGGACCGGCTTACTGCTGAAATGTTCTACGGCTTGCAAAACCTCCAGTATCTTTATTTAGAATACAACAAAATCAGAGAGGTGGAGGCGGCCACGTTCCGCTACCTCCCTAATCTGCAGCTACTCTTTTTGAACAACAACCTCCTTAAGACGTTACCAAATGGCATATTCACGAGTCTGTCTCTGTCTAGGTTAAATCTGCGCAACAATAACTTTCAAAACCTGCCTGTAAGTGGAGTTTTGGACCAGCTCAAGTTACTGGTGCAAATCGATCTGTTTGAAAACCCGTGGGACTGCTCCTGCGAATCCGTCGGGATGAAAATATGGCTGGAGCAGTTGAGCGCGGGCACGATGGTGAACGAGGTCATCTGCGAAAGCCCGAAACGCCACGCGGGGATGGAGCTGCGTTCTATCGAATCGGATCAGCTGTGCCCGGACTACGCCGACGCTTACGTTTCGCCCACGCTGCCGACGGAAGAACCGATGGACGATCGCGCCGCCACCACGGACACGCCCCCAAAATACCCCTCCCCGAGCAGCACCGTGCCCCTCTCCGTCCTCATCCTCAGCCTCCTCCTCGTTTTCATCATGTCCGTGTTCGTGGCGGCCGGGCTTTTCGTCGTCGTCATGAAACGGCGTAAAAAGTCCCAAAGCGATCGCACGAGCACCAACAACTCGGACGTGAGCTCGTTTAACCTGCAGTACAGTCTCTATAGCAACCGCTCGGGGAACAAAGTCAAGGCCCCCGCCGGCCACGTGTACGAGTACATCCCTCACCCGATGGGCCACATGTGTAAAAACCCGATTTACAGATCACGAGAGGGGAACACGGTGGAGGACTACAGGGACCTGCATGAACTTAAGGTGACGTACCGCAGTAACACGGAGGAGGACAGAGACAGCAGCACGATGAGGAGCCCGGCGTACAGCGTCAGCACTATCGAACCTCGGGATAACCCCTCCCCCGTACCAGACGCAGAGCACTTCTTCAGAGGCATCCTGGAGCCTGACAAACAATCCCCCTGTCAGTCCATCCCCTCGCTACCCCCAGGGGCCAATTTAGAGTACAAGTACACAGGCCCCGTCTCCTACACGTACAACCCGAACTTCGATGTGAGGCGCCAGTTCTTGCACCCGGATCGGATAAGAGAGACGGTACTGTACGGCACCGCGCCCAGTACTGTGTTTGTGGAGCCCAATAGGAACGAGTATTTGGAACTAAAAGCTAAATTGCAATCTGAGCCCGACTACCTGGAAGTCCTGGAGAAACAAACCACCTTCAGCCAGTTTTGAGCCGGGGATCGTTAAAGGAACAAACGTTTTGTCCCTCTGCCGCAGACGGCTCGGCTTAAACTAAAGGGTGCCTTGGCACGTCGCAAATAAAAAAGCAAATGGAGTTTAAAACACGGGGTGTGCCGAACAATCTTATTCTTATTTCTGAAACATGACACGACAGGATGGAAACACACGGAGGGAGGACTGTGAAATCAAATCTATTTTTCTATGCTGAAAGATCCAATAACAAACGTGTACAGGTCCAAATCTTACTCGACTTCGTTTTCAGGAGTGTGACAAACAGATATATTGTGAAATCAGAAAAATAAATTGTTTATAATAAAACCTTTCTGGACAAAAGCACTGTACAGCAGACCACGAACTGTCAGGACTGTTCTCTGCTGTTATCTGTAAGTAAATATTTATTGATATAATCTGCCATGTCTTTTCAAAACTTTTGATTCAATATTACCTGTTTCATCAAACGTCATCAGCGTCTGGACAAAAATGGCTTCTGTTTGTACTTTCATTTCTGTAGCTCTGCATTGTACCAGTGGCACACCCCCAGATGTTGAAAAAAGACTTGAAGAAGAATATGAAAAGTGTCTTTGTATGCCTTCTGCACTTTTTGGAATTTCGAAGGCGGGAAAGCCTTCGACGAGCTCTCATAAAGGAGATTATTATATTAAAAATGAACATGGGTATTCATTCTTAATATGTAGAGTTGTTATCAGAGCAGAATTCATAAAGGAAGTATTGTTATGTTGTCTAACTGCTATTTTAATCAATGTAAGACCTATTTTTATACAAGCCTTCACAGAAACCCCTTCAGTTTTGAGTTGTCCTGATTGCTTTGCACTATATTGACCAAACTATGTTATAATTATCATCAAATAAACCGATGTCAGGTTCATAAACATGCGACATTCAGCGTTTTCATGATAATAATGTTCTCGTATTGATTTAAGTGAATTACCAACACAAACTTTAAAATGGAAAAGTTGGGAGTGGAGCGTTCGAGGGCCAAATGTGAGATTAGTTTGTTATAGAAGTGGCAGTGTATCGAGCGTTTGGAGTAAACTGAGCCGCGAGTCGTGCAGTCAGATAAAATACACTATATGTTCCCCTCGGAGGGAAAAAACAGCCTCAACCAGAATCTCAATCCATAATATTCAGTCGATGATGATTATCTGAGATGTCCCTGAGCTAAAATACAACAGGCAACGAGCTAGCAACGAGCTAGCAACGAGCTAGCAACGAGCTAATGTGAGTGAACAACATACGAGAATTAATGCAGAAGGTTCACGGAACAGAAACTTTCATCATTTAAAAGGTTCGATATTAAACAAAACGGACTCTGAGGTTTAGTCCATGATCTAAAACCGTTTCCTGAAAAAAACAGACCTGGACATGTTTGAGTCACACTTTATTATTCGTCTGTTACATCTCCAAAGCCCAAAATGCTCTGTTCCACCTTGTGATGTCATCAAGTGGTAGTTTTAACACCTTTAGTTCAGCAGAAATTGGCAACTCCAGGAGCTGAAATGATACAAATGATTCTAGAAATGAAGGTGTGTGGAGTTTAAAAACACAGTGGAGCACTTCCTGTATTATCACATGATGACATCACAAGGTGGAACAGAGTGTTTTCAGCCTAAATCTGCAGGTTTGTGTTAAACATGTGAGAATGAAACAAAACACGACTCCAGGTCTGTTTGAAACGACGGCATAAGAACAGATCAGAAAATGGAGGAATATGGGCCCTTTAAATAGACTAATATGGGCCTTTTAAATAGACTAATATGGGCCCTTTAAAGTGTGTAATATGGGCCCTTTAAAGTGTGTAATATGGGCCCTTTAAAGGTTCAGACACAGGTTTGGGTTTGTGAGTCGTGTCTGGGAAAAACACAGGAAAAATGAAAAGTGCCAGAGTCAAACTTTCGGTTTTGCAGATGCATTTATGAGTCTGATACAAAACTGTGAAATCTGAGTTTTCGTTTCAAACCTGCTTTCTGCAAACTCACTTTATACTTTTTCTGTAACAAAATGCCAATTTTAGTCTGAAAACGTCACGTCTGCAGAGTTAAAGAGGCAGATGGACGACACACGAGTTTAAAAATGCACGAAACAAACATGTCGACTGGTCAGAATCAAACAGTTCTGAGTAAATCGTGATGAGTTTGAGTCGTAAAAACAGGATTTCGATGTGTTTTATAAATATTACAGGTAAAATTGCGTCTGGAAGTGTTCGTCTGTCTGCGTCTCGTCTTAAGAAAAGGTTTTGTCTTGTTGTTAATCGAATCCTTTTAAGCACTTGACCATTTAGGACTGAATATGCAAAGGGACCTATAAAAACGCAGCCTCCTCCATCTTAGTGTGCAGCTCGCATCAGCATCAGGACCAGCCTCCCCGAAGAGACAAAACCTGCTCTTTAAACGCCACCTCGGCTCCGTTACATAAGTTAACGTCATTTTCAGGCCCAAACAGAGCTGTACTGTTGCATTATGGGTCGTTTGTGATAAAGACGCGATTGTATTTAGTCGTTTCAGAGACACGGGAGCAGAAGGCAACATTTGGGAGAAGCACAGTCCTGGAAGAATCTGTAACTGTGGATGTGTCATTTGGACGACAGGGGACGTGAATCAGAGCCAAGAGCGACAGAGGGACGGAGAGAAAGAGGAGAAGAGGGACAGAGAGCGACAGAGAGGGGGAGGGAAAGAGGGAAAGAGGGACAGAGGGGTAGAGGAGAAGAGGGACAAAGGAGAAGAGGGATGGAGGGACGCAGGAAAGAGGGACAGAGAACGGGACAGAGGCGACGTGGGGGAGGAAAGAGAGCCAAGAGCGACAGAGGGAAGAGGGATGGAGAGAGAGCGAAGGAGGGAATCAGAGCCAAGAGGGAGGGATGGAGGAGGGAGGACGGAGGATAAGAGGGACAGAGGAGAAGAGGGACAGAGGAGAAGAGGGACGGAGGGACGGAGGGAAAGAGGGACAGAGGGCCAGAGAGCGACAGAGGGGCGGAGGGAAAGATCGACAGAGGGGCGGAGGAGAAAAGGGACAGAGGGACAGTGGGACAGTGGGGCCTGTTGTTCTGGTGGTTTAAGTTTGACTGTGACGTGTTTGTGACACGAGGAGAAGCTTAAAGATTAAATGTAAATATGAGGAATTATACACGAGGAATTATACACGAGCTGCAAGTCACACACAGTGGGACAGTGTGTTGTTCATGTGTGTGTGTGTGATCATGACGTGTGTGTGACACGAGTATCAAAGTGTGTGTGTGTGTATCATGTGTGTGTGTGTATCATGTGTATGTGTGTGTGTATCATGTGTGTATATGTGTGTGTGTGTCATGTTTGTATGTGTGCTGTGTGTATGTGTGTACATTTGTGTATATTTGTGTATATTCATGTTCACTGCACAAAAACCTTGGTCTTTATTTGTATTTTTCACATTAGTTTGAGGCTAAAACCTCTGTCGTTCTTTAAATCGTTGTGTTTCCAGGCGTCTGCAGATCTGAACATAGGTTTAGAACAAATTTAAAGTTGCCCTGTGTAACTTTTCTCCATGGAGATGCTGTTACTTTGAATGGAATGTTCCACAGTATGACTTTAAACACACTGTTTTACTGCTGAAATATCTGGACCTCTGACCTCTGACCTCTGACCTGAAGGAGCCGTCTGCTGGTCTCCATGGAGATCGACGAGTATAATGTCATACTGCGGAACATTCAAGGAGAAGTTGGTTTGATTTTATAATGGCACAAAGGTTCAGTGATGGGATTTCACTCAAATGGATAAAATATAAAACATTTTCTGTCCTGAAAAGGGTTAAAATAAACACATTATGTAACGTTACACATCTGTATAAAAATACTGTTTATTCTGGACAAAGTGTCTTTAACTAAACCTTTTCTAAAATGTCTTGGGCATCTTCACGGTTTTACAGGCCTGTCACAATAAAACAGTTTATAGTAAATAGACGATAAACCATAAAATTCAAACTCATTTATGCCACGAAAACTTAAATTAAAACCACAAAAACTATTTGAAATCTACAATATTCTTAAAAATGATGAGGTGCAGTGAATAAACAGCAGAATGAGACACTTCAGTCGTGACTCAGACGTTATTCAAACTTTTACAGCTTCAATCTGATCCTGCTGCCAAAAAATTACCAAAAATGTCGAAGTAGAGCAAAAAAAAACAGTCCACCCTGTGTCTTCATCTCGTGGACACGGTGCTGGTCGAGGTCTGCTCCTGTTTCAAATCACATGACGCAGGTTTCATAACGAGCTAAAGCGAGCGCACGGTGGAGTTAGCTCTGTGATAATTACTTGTTCTTTGTCCCATTTTGCATCATTTTGGGCGTCACTTGACCCACTTTACAAGTGCTGCAACGTTCAGGCAACTTTGGAAAAAAAATATTAAAAAGACAGTTTCATAATCCCTGAATCGCACTGAACAAACACACGAGTGTTAGCATTAGCATTAACATGTAATACTGTTAGCTTTGTATTAGTGTTAGAATTAAAATGTATTAGCTTTAGGCTGTATGACTGTTAGCATTAGCCTGTATGACTGTTAGCATTAGGCTGTATGACTGTTAGCATTAGGCTGTATGACTGTTAGCATTAGGCTGTATGACTGTTAGCATTGGGCTGTATGACTGTTAGCATTAGGCTGTATGACTGTTAGCATTGGGCTGTATGATTGTTAGCATTAGGCTGTACGACTGTTAACATTAGGCTGTATGACTGTTAGCATTAGGCTGTATATCAGCATTAGGCTTATGCATAAGCTTTAGGCTGTATGACTGTTACCATTGGGCTGTATTATTGTTAGCATTAGGCTGTATTATTGTTAGCATTAAGGCTGTATGACTGTTAGCATTAGGCTGTATTACTGTTAGCATTAGGCTGTATTACTGTTAGCATTAGGCTGTATTATTGTTAGCATTAGGCTGTATTACTGTTAGCATTAGGCTGTATTATTGTTAGCATTAGGCTGTATTATTGTTAGCATTAGGCTGTATTATTGTTAGCTTGCTGTACAAAATGTTGACAGACAGGAGTGACATAGGAGCGTGGTAGGAGGTCGGAGCGAGGTAAGGTAGGTAGGGGGGAGGAAAGTAGGAGGGAGGAAGTAGGAGGTAGGAGTGAGGAGGTAGGAGTGAGGAGGTAGGAGCTGTGCCAGTTGAAATTATGCTTTTAATCAGCCAATGGGCTCTTTACATTTTACAAAAAATGGACGCCTCAAACCAAAGCCATAGACTTTTATTGGGCTGGTTCCTTTTATCGTTCTTCATAACCACAGTGGTCACTGCTCGTCCACTTCATCTGCAAAGTCGTGGGGCAGTAAAACGTCCAGTGAGCGATAAAAAAAAAAAAAAAAAAAAAAAAAAACTGGTCAAGATCAGCACCGCAACCTCGAATATGAACAAAACGAAATGGAAAAGTAGAACTGCAAAAACCAAAGGCATCGGAAGAAACATGTAAAACAAACATCAGCTCGTCTCCATGGAGATGCTAAAGCTTTACCTGTAATATTCCACATTAGGCATTAAACCCGATCTAACATTGGTTGTTGTTGTGTTTTAAGTAACTTGTCAGTGTGGAATCACCAAACTCGGCTTTGGGTATTAATAAGAATAATGCTGTGCTACAAAACATTTTCAGCAATGCTCTAAAGTCTCCATGGTAACAAGAAGCAGACCGACCCAACCACAGAAGTGAGTCATGATTTTACAGGATCATTATTTTAACTTGAGCGTTGCCAGATTTGGATATTTTCTTTGTCAGCTTTATCAGGTTCATTGCTCAGTTCTCGTTGTATTTGGGCTCTGATCGCCCGTTGTTCTGTTGTCGTTGGATTTAGTTCTCGTTGGATTGGGGCTCTGATCGCCCGTTGTTCTGTTCGGGGCTCTGATCGCCCGTCGTTCTGTTCTCGTTGGGGGGCTCTGATCGCCCGTTGTTCTGCCCTCGTTGGATTTAGTTCTCGTTGGATTGGGGCTCTGATCGCCCGTTGTTCTGCCCTCGTTGGATTTAGTTCTCGTTGGATTGGGGCTCTGATCGCCCGTTGTTCAGTTCTCGTTGGACTTAGTTCTCGTTGGATTGGGGCTCTGATCGCCCGTTGTTCAGTTCTCTTTGGATTGGGGCTCTGATCGCCCGTTGTTCAGTTCTCGTTGGATTTAGTTCTCGTTGGATTGGGGCTCTGATCGCCCGTTGTTCTGTTGTCGTTGGATTTAGTTCTCGTTGGATTGAGGCTCTGATCGCCCGTTGTTCAATTCTCGTTGGATTTAGTTCTCGTTGGATTGGGGCTCTGATCGCCCGTTGTTCAGTTCTCGTTGGATTTAGTTCTCGTTGGATTGGGGCTCTGATCGCTCGTTGTTCAGTTCAGTTGAGGCGCTCTGATCGACCTCCGCTCCTCCGTTTGAAGTGTGTTGTTTTAATGCAGGACAGAAGTAGGAGACTGGAGCCGTCGATACAGGAACAAGCGGCGAGAGCCATTGTGTTCTCCTGTATTCCTCTTTTCTGCATCTTCAGTTCATTTGAGAGTGAATCAATGTGGAACACTGCAGCAGAGTCATCGGGCGAGCGCCGTGTGGGCACATCCCTGAGGAGAGTCTTTACTCCAACAAGATACTAAATTAATAAAACAGGAATTCTCAAAAAACAAAAGACAAGAAGCAGATTTCTAGTTTTAAAGCTCCACTGTGTAACTTTTCTCTGGAAAGTTCTGCTTGGCTCTATGTCGTTATTGCTTTTCCTGGAATGTTCCATTATGGCATTAAAAAAGACTTTTTATTTTATTTTATTTCTCAAAATCACCACTGTCGACAGATGCATTTAATTTATTGTGGAAATTCTAGAGCAGGTGTCAGACCCCCCAACATAAAAGTTACACACAGTGCAGCTTTAAAGGAAAAACAAAAACACTTTGACTGAACAGAGCCGGAAGATTTCAGAAAATTTAAACCCAACAAAGATTCAAAATGAGCCCCTGCTGCAGGAACGGTCTGGTCCAAATGTGTGACATAAATGAACAAATAAAACTAAATAATATGTCCTTTTAATAAAATAATAATAATGGAAAAAAAAAAATAAATATAAGCATCAATTAAATTAATATTAATATTATTATTAATAATAATAATAATAATAATAATTTAAAAAACTAAAAAAAATTAAAAAATACATAAAACTGGACTGATCACCAGGCAACAGAACAAAAGCTGCCTCCCTCGTCCGCATGAAAACTCCTTTTACCTCCTATAATCTGTTCCAAATGTTTTTAAAAACAGAACTGAACAAATGTCACTAAATAAAGAGATTTTCTTAAAATAAAATAAATAAAAATACATGAAACTGGACTGAACCAGCTGAACGGCGCTAGAACAAAAACAGCCTCGTTTGTTCACATGCTCCTGTTTCTTCATATTTTCAAAAACAATGGAACAAATCCTCGTCTATCTTTTTACTCTGCGTCACTCTGCTTCACTCTGCTTCCGTTTCTCTCCATCACTCTGCTTCACTCTGCTTCACTCTCCATCACTCTCCATCACTCTGCTTCACTCTCCATCACGCTGCATCACTCTCCATCACTCTCCATCACTCTGCTTCACTCTCCCTCACTCTGCTTCACTCTGCTTCACTCTCCCTCACATTTTACTCTGCATCACTCTGCTTCACTCTCCATCACTCTGCTTCACTCTCCATCACTGTTTTACTCTGTTTCACTCTCCATCACTCTGCTTCACTCTGTTTCACTCTCCATCACTCTGCTTCACTCTGCTTCACTCTCCATCACTCTGCTTCACTCTGTTTCACTCTCCATCACTCTGCTTCACTCTGTTTCACTCTCCATCACTCTGCATCACTCTCCATCACTCTGTTTCACTCTGCATCACTCTGTTTCACTCTCCATCACTGTTTCACTCTCCATCACTGTTTCACTCTCCATCACTCTGTTTCACTCTCCATCACTCTGCTTCACTCTGCTTCACTCTCCATCACTCTGCTTCACACTCTGTTTCACTCTCCATCACTCTGCTTCACTCTGCTTCACTCTCCATCACTCTGCTTCACTCTGTTTCACTCTCTCATCACTCTGCTTCACTCTGCTTCACTCTCCATCACTCTCCATCACTCTGCATCACTCTCCATCACTCTCCATCACTCTGTTTCACTCTCCATCACTCTGTTTCACTCTCCATCACTCTGTTTCACTCTGCATCACTCTCCATCACTCTCCATCACTCTGTTTCACTCTGCATCACTCTGTTTCACTCTCCATCACTCTGTTTCACTCTTTTTCACTCTCCATCATCTCCATGTTGGGCCTGTGGGGCTCGTTCACAGATCTGACATTTCTCATTGTGCTGAGTTAGTAAAGTGACCTTCAAAATGCAAAATGGGACTTTAGGAGAGACACGAAGTGAGACACGGAGAGATGCAGAGTGAAGCTCTCCCTCCTCATCCTCGCTCCTCCTCCTCTCGCTCCTCCTCTCTCCTCCTTCTCACTCCTCCTCCTTCTCCTCCTCTTCCTCTCCCTCCTCCTCTTGCTCCTCCTTCTCCTGAATGACGCGTTCCCTTCATTTCAAGGAGACGTGGGTAATTTCGAGGGCAGGGATGGCGTCTGACGCTCCTCCTCCTCGATCCTTCTCTCCCTCCTCCTCCTCTCCCTCCTCCTCCTCCTCTTGCTCCTCCTCCTCCTCTTGAGTGACGCGTTCCCTTCAGCTCAAGGAGACGTGGGTAATTTCGAGGGCAGAGATGGCGTCTGACGCTCCTCCTCCTCGCTCCTTGCTCCTTCTCTCTCTCCTCCTCTTCCTCACTCCTCCTCTCCCTCTCGCTCCTCCTCCTCCTCCTCCTCCTGAATGACGCGTTCCGTTCAGTTCAAGGAGATGTGGGTAATTTCGAGGGCAGGGATGGTGTCTGACGCTCCTCCTCCTCCTTGCTCCGCGCTCCTTCTCTCCCTTCTCCTCCTCCTCCTCCTCCTCTTCCTCTCGCTCCTCCTCCTCCTCCTGACTGACGCGTTCCCTTCAGTTCAAGGAGACGTGGGTAATTTCGAGGGCAGGGCTGGCGTGTGACAGGCGCCGATGGCTCCGGTGATGAGCTTTAATCACGAGTGGTTAATGGAATTCCTTGAGGCATGTAGGAGTCGGATCTTCATCAGCTGGTCTTCACCTCCTCCTCCTGCTCCTGCTCCTCCGTCACCCCCCCGACACCTTCAGCTGCACAGTTTTAATTACAGATCAGAATTGGGTTGGTTTTGGTAGTTTCTGTATCTGTCACATCTAATCGAGCCGCAGCAGCAGGTTTGCGTCAGATGCCCTTCCTCCTGCTGGATTCTGCTGTTTGAAGTTTGATATTTTGGTTTAAAGGTTGTCGTCATTTTCCGGTCGGCTGCGTCTCACTGGAGCCGAGTGTTTTTCCTCCGTCTTAAATGTCACTGATCTGTGTTCAGCCTGTTTTTAACGACAGATTATTTGAGTTCACAAACTTCTGTTCAGCTCTGTCCGGTTCTGTTTCGTTTGTTCAGTAGTTTGGTTCTGTTCTGTTCTGTTTGGTTCTGGTTCTGTTTGGTTCTGTTTGGTTCTTTTCAGTTTGGTTCCTTTTGGTTCTTTTCGGTTCGATTCTGTTCTGTTTGGTTCCGTTTGGTTCTTTTCTTTTTGGTTCTTTTCAGTTTGATTCTTTTTGGTTCTGTTTCATTTAGTTTGGTCCTTAGTTTGGACCTTTTCTGTTTTTTTCTGTTCTGTTTGGTTCTTTTTGGTTCTTTTTGGTTCTTTTCTGTTCTTTTTTGGTTCTTTTCTGTTTGGTTCTTTTCAGTTTGTTCTTTTTGGTTCTTTTCTTTTTGGTTCTTTTTCTGTTCTTTTCTGTTCTTTTCTGTTCTGTTCTTTTCTGTTCGGTTCTGTTCTGGTGACTTGAGGAGAATGCATCAGTCTGGAAGATTCCGTTTCCATGGAGATTTTGTTTCTTTGCTGTGCTTGGTCCACAGGCCTCGTGGCAGGACACCATTAGAGCCAAGTCACATCTGTGGAGAGGCGGCCCTCTTCACTATGAGCTGTTTGTTTTCCTGTTATTTGTTTCTTTGCTTGTTTTATTATAATTTTTTTTTTTTCTATAGAACAAACATAATTCATATTTAGTGTCATATAGTGTGTGGAACATTCCAGGCCAAGCGTCTCCACGGTGATGTGCACTTCAAACAAACAGATACTTCAACATCTTTTCATTTTAAACAGTTTGGTCCAGACCATGAGTTTATGAGATTTAAGAGACCACAGCTAAAACAACATGCTAACAGTGCACTTCCTGATTAACACAATAAAGGGAAGAGCGAGGGAAGAGAGGGGGAAAAGAGGGAAGAGAGAGGAGAGAGAGAGAGGGAAGAGAGAGGGAGAAGAGAGAGGGGAGAGAGAGGGGGAGAGAGAGGGGAGAGAGAGGAAGAGAGAGGAGAGAGGGGGAAGCGAGGGAAGAGAGGGGGAAGAAAGGGAAGAGAGAGAAGAGAGAGGAAGAGAGGGGAAAGAGAGGGGGAAGAAGAGAGGGAAGAGAGGGGGAAGAGGGGAGAAGAGAGAGGGAAGAGAGGGAAGAGAGAGGAAAGAGAGGGGGGAAGAGAGGGAAGAGAGAGGGAAGAGAGAGGAGAAGAGAGAGAGGGAAGAGAGGGGGAAGAGAGAGGGGAAGAGAGGGGGAGTGAGGGGAAGAGAGGGGGTAGAGAGAGGAGAAGAGAGGGGGAAGAGAACAGGAAAAGAGAGCAAAGAGAGGGATTAGAGAAAGTAGAGAGAGGGAAGAGAGCAGGAAGAGAGGAAGAGAGGAACGATTTGTCCATCTGACAGATTTAAACTTTGTCTCTTTCAGCCTAAAGAGCCGTTTTTGTAAATATCTGCGGCTCAAATCCACAGAAAACTCGACACAAATATCTGAACATGTCAGACACACAAACATGTTCCGTGTTTTCTCTCCATATGTCGCCGCACACGCTAACCTCTCTCACACGATCCTCGCACACGCATCATTACAGAGCATCTCCTCTCTCATCCTCTATAATCTTCTGTTGAGATTCTGAGCAGCGTCATGAATAAAAACAGGTTTATAATGAGACTTTTACAGTGTGACCTGAAATATAAAAACCAGAGAGTCCAGAGCGAGAGGATAATGCAGCTTTTACACCGACACAGCAGCCGCGATATTAACGTTTTATTATTCAAATATGTCGGGCACGATCCAGATTATTCACTGTGGATTTTATATCACACTCAAAAAACTCAAACTGGAATCAAAACTCTGCTCGTTTCAACTCGTTTGGATCCAAAAATCAGTCAGATTCAAACCAACAAAAACGGAAAGAATTTAAGCCACTGGACTAAAATGTTTAGACGACCTGGAAACGACCTGGAAACGACCTGGAAACGACCTGGAAACGACCTGGAAATGACCTGGAAACGACCTGGAAACGACCTGGAAACGACCTGGAAACGACCCAAGAAACGGTGCACAGATGCACAGAAATCTCTGAATAAAACACAAACACAGTTAGATCTGGTAAATGATCCTCCTGGTCTTGAGTTTTAATATTTTAAAGTGTGATTTGAGAATCACAGATAAAACTAATATGAAACCGAGAGATTCATCTGAACAAGGTTTGATACTGAAAGAAAAAGAATCACGTCTTTGCACAAACTGGTTCAAACACGGATCCAGACGACACTGAACGAAGAGCCAAAGAAAAAGTCCAGAGCAACAAAAAATATAAAAAATATATAAAATCAGCTTTAAAAAGTTTGTATTATACAAGTTATTACAGTGAAATGCAACGAAAAGTAAAAGTACAGACGACCATCAGCTCCAGGCACTACTGATACATGTACTACATGTACTACATGTACTGATGCATGTACTACATGTACTGATACATGTACTACATGTACTACATGTACTGATGCATGTACTACATGTACTGATACATGTACTACATGTACTACATGTACTACATGTACTGATACATGTACTAAAAAAAAACTGACTCCTGCAGAACATGAATGAATGTTTATTTGAGCAGGCAACATCCTCCAAGGTCAAAGAGGAGACTTAACACGGACTTAACATGTCTATACATGTATGTGCAGTGTGTTCATATTTAAACATATTTAAACATACTTAAACACATATTTAAACACATATTTAAACATACTTAAACATGTTGCTGTAGTTTGCGTCTCGTCTCAGATCCGTCTGTTTACACTGAGGCCGTTGATCCAGAGCCTCTGTGACTCTGCACTTTGATAAATGACACAGACACATTACTGACTCCAGCACTCCAACGGAGAGAGGAGGAGAGGAGGAGAGGAGGAGGAGGAGGAGGAGGAGGAGAGGAGGAGGAGGAGGAGGAGAGGAGGAGAGGAGGAGGGAGGAGGGAGAGAGAAAGAGAGGGAGGAAGAACAGAGAGAAAGAGGGAGGACGGAGGTAGAGGTAGAGTATTGTCCAGCCAAAAATCTGCATCGTGATGTACGACTTCATTCACTGTCAGACAACTAAGTGTGGATAAAGCTAAAGCTAAAGCTAAAGCTCTCTGTTTGCACACTCTCTCTGTGTTTGCACACTCTCTCTGCGTTTGCACACTCTCTCTGCGTTTGCACACTCTCTCTGCGTTTGCACACTCTCTCTGCGTTTGCACACTCTCTCTGTGTTTGCACACTCTCTCTGCGTTTGCACACTCTCTCTGTGTTTGCACACTCTCTGTTTGCACACTCTCTGTTTGCACACTCTCTCTGTTTTTGCACACTCTCTCTGCTGTTTGCACACTCTCTCTCTCTTGCACACTCTCTCTGTTTTGCACACTCTCTCTGTTTGCACACTCTGTGTTTGCACACTCTCTGTCTGCTCTTCGTTTTAACTCTTCTTCCTGCGTTTTCTACACTCTACTTGTTTACTTGCACACGTCTGTTTGCACACTCTCTCTGCGTTTGCACACTCTCTCTCCTCAGAGTGCAACTCTCTCTGTTAGGGCACACGAACTCTGCGTCTCACACTCTCTGCGGACGAACAAGAGTAGGACAGAATGTAGGAACTGGAAGAGAGAGGGATATGACAGAGGAAGAGAGGAGGGAAAGAGAGGGATATGACAGAGGAAGAGAGGGAAAGAGAGGGATATGACAGAGGAAGAGAGGGAAGAGAGAGGGATATGACAGAGGAGGAAGTGAGAGAAGAGAGAGGAAGAGAGGGGGAAGAGAGAGGGATATGACAGGAGGAAAGGGGGAAAGAGGGAAGAGAGGGTGAAGACAGGGAAGAGAGGGGGAAAAGATAGGGAAGAGAGACGGAAGAAAGAGGGAAGAGAGGGGGAAGATAACAAAAGAGGTGTGTTATTTGTTTCGTGATGAAGCTGAAGAACCAAATCGTCCCTCGTTCTTGTCACATTTTTTCTATATAATGTTTTTTTTTTGACAAACTTGTTATAATGAAAATCACAGTTTGAAGAAACATCAGCTCCACATTTTAGTTTAGTTCATTTTTATTTCATCTGTTTTGACAAAATGTCAAAAAACACATTTCATCAAGTTTAGTGACGAGCTCCATGGAACAAAATATGAAACTTAAGTTAAATAAAGACAATATTGTCTTTATATATCTATATATATCTGGACTTTAATAAACTTATTACATTTTTGTATTTAGGGATAAACTAGTGTCTAGATTCTGTCCATTTTAAAGCCTCACATTTATTTAAACTCAGCCCAGTAGCACCGGTCCAGCTCTGGTTCTGTTCAGATCTTCAGGGTCGATCTGTTTCACATTCTCTCCGTCTCCTGTTCATCTGTGAATCTGAGTCTTTGTGACATGTTCCTCCACATTCTTCTTCTTCTTCTTCTCCTTCTTCTTCTGAGTCTTTCCTCTCTCCTTTCGCTGGTTCTATCTTTACTCACATTTGTGGCTCTGGCGGTGATGAGAACACGAGCGTTCTGCCGGGCTCCGGGTGAGCGGGGCCCGTGTGTTTGGACAATAGCAGCTCGAGTTGGCACCGTGTGGGCGGCTTGTTGAAGCCTGGCACCAGAAGGACTTTCACAGCAGAGCTGACGTCAGACGAGCTGGACCAGAGGCGGAGGACGAGAACCTCCACACGGAGATTTACAAACAACGATGTGATCCACACGGACAGAGAAATGTGGAGGTTATTTATGTGGGTCAAATATATCCTCATTATTCTGACATTTAGCATTTTTAAGACAAATTATTTTATATAATCCTGACGGACCTGAAACAGGAAACGTTCAGTCTGATTCATCACAATGACGAAAATAAAACATTTGTCTTTTTATATAGAGAATGTGAACTTCAGCCTATATGTGCACGTGTAGAAGTACACACATGTACACACATGTACACACACGTATATGTATAGTACATGTACAGTATGTACACACATGTACACACGTGTATATGTGCAGTACATGTACAGTATGTACACATGTACATACACACAGCTGAGGAGTAGTGAGTACTCGTGGCTGAGCTGTGATGCGTCTTCGTGCTCTTCAGACGTTGGGGCGAGTCTTAAATGGTCAAAGTGAACAGGACATTTTTAATAAAGTCTTTACTGACGCCTCATTGGTCAAAGATTTCAAAATGGAGTCCATAAAAACACACTTTTGTAAATGAAACCTGTGAATATTTCTCCATCCATGTTTCACACAGAACCTGATGTAACGTGAGTTTACACCAGAGGAGCTTCACGTTTCTCGTTTTAAAAGGATTATTATTCAAAAAACAGAAGACGTTCAGTTGAATTGTTAGTTGCTATGGCGACGGCTCCATTTGTTAAAGATTCATTTGATTTTCCACAGGTTCCAGAGTGACAGACAAACACTCGAGTCCTTTAAACAGGTTCTGTTCTTCTGTGAACATCAGGTCTTTACATAACCTGAGATCCACCACAGTCAAAGATCTGAACACGAGCGTGTTTTTAGGTCACTGCGAGCGGCGGGCCGTCGACTCGCCCTGAAAATATTGCACTTGTTAGTCATAGAGCTTCACCAATTTCCATATCTCTGCTCGTGCGTCATCCCAACACGGAGCGGGAATTAGAATAAATACACCGTTTGCATCGGGAAACAGACGAGGAGCAGAGCCTGAATTATTCAAAGCTTTTGACTTTTTATTGGTACAACTCAGGCCAATAAGAGCCGAGCCGCAGAGTCATCGCTGACAGCGGCTCTCGTTCACACGCTCGAGTTATTCTGGGAGAAGGTCGCACGTTCGCTTGACGTTTTCAGCGCTGATCTGTGTTTAGCACCATTTGCATTCGCCACTTCCCAGCAGCCTCTTCTCTCCTCGGTCTGGGCTCGTGCGATAGAGACAAAACCACAAAACGATTCTCAGATGTGACCCAGAAGAACGACGCTGTGGGTCCAAGTGTTCGGTCTGTGCCATCCAAATTTAGACCTGTGCAATATGTACTCCAGGTACTGCGGGTACTCCTGGGGCTCCTGGTGCTCCTGGCGCTCTCGGTGCTCCTGGAGTTCCCGATGCTCCTGGTGCTCCTCATGCTCCTTGTGCTTGCTCCGGGTGCTCCTCATGCTCCTTGTGCTTGCTCCGGGTGCTCCTCATGCTCAAGGCACTCTTGGTGCTCCTGGTGCTGCTGGTGCTCCTCATGCTCAAGGCGCTCTTGGTGCTCTTGGTGCTCCTCATGCTCCTTGTGCTTGCTCCGGGTGCTCCTCATGCTCAAGGCACTCTTGGTGCTCCTGGTGCTGCTGGTGCTCCTCATGCTCAAGGCGCTCTTGGTGCTCCGGGTGCTCCTCATGCTCCTCGTGCTTGCTCCGGGTGCTCCTGACCTAGGTTCTCTTGGGTTGCTCACTGCTCTTGCTCCAGTTGCATAAAAGTTTGGATGAAATTCAAATAAAAAATAAAATGGCGACAGTAGTCGAGTTTCTCCCCTGATCTGAAGGTTGGTGGTTCAAATCTCTTGACATAAACATCACTGACCGAACAGTTAGATCCACTGACCCACAGGTCAGCGGTGAAATTCCACAGATGAATGAGGTTGTGTCCTTGGGCAAGACACTTAAACCACCAACCAAAGATCCCAGTCAAAGCAGGAGCATCATGGAGCCTACAGAGAGAGACGACCGCGGAGGAACGGGTAAAAGTTCAGATACTAGAGCAAAAAATACTCGAGTTAAAGTATCACATGAAAAAATGTACTTAAGTATTAAAGTACCTGTTTAAAAATGTGCTTAAAGAATAAAAAGTAAAAGTATTTCTCTCAGATTTTGAGCCTGATAAAGCTTCAACTGTGGTGATTTTGATTTGAGCTGAAACGACTGAATCAATGTTTCTTTTTCTACTTTTACTTTATATTTTTGTTCTGAACATGTTAAAATAAACCTCAGGCTTTTCAGCAGCTCTCACAGTAAAAATACTTTTACTTTTCAGTCCAGTTCAAATATGTAGTGAAGTAGAAAGTACAGATACTGCTCTCAAATGTACTCCAGTAAAAAGTACAAATACAACAGTTTTACTCAAGTACAGAGATAAGAACAAAACAGAAGCACCAAAAGATCGATTCAACGATACAACCACAGACTTGAGTTTACTCGAGTAAATTGTTCCTTTCAAAGCCGTTTGGTTTTTACTCTCGACTCGATGAGAATCATTTGAATCGAGTCTGTGTTTGTTTCTCTGGATCAGGAGGCACCTGGATGAAGGCTCCACACTGAGGCGAGCACCAGGGAGCCCGTCATCAGACTGGATTAGATCTCATTTACTCGGCTAAAATGTGTTAACAGGAGAGAATTAGCACCAAATGAATCCACCGGAGAATCACCGACTCATCTCACTGTCGAGACGTTATTATGGACTCCATAGAAACGTGGAGGGTTCCATGGGACGAGCCGCTTATTCAATTACGCCAAAATTAAACCATTAGCACAAAGAAATCAGGCTCGACGAGAGGAAGGAGCACCTCACAAGAGGGAGAGAGGAGAAGGAGCGCCTCAGAAGAGGGAGAGAGGAGAAGAAGGAGCGCCTCAGAAGAGGGAGGAGGAGAAGGAGAAGAAGGAGCGCCTCAGAAGAGGGAGAGAGGAGAAGAAGGAGCGCCTCAGAAGAGGGAGAGAGGAGAAGGAGCGCCTCAGAAGAGGGAGAGAGGAGAAGGAGCGCCTCAGAAGAGGGAGAGAGGAGAAGAAGGAGCACCTCAGAAGAGGGAGAAAGGAGAAGGAGCGTCTCAGAAGAGGGAGAGAGGAGAAGAAGGAGCGCCTCAGAAGAGGGAGAGAGGGAGGAGAGAAGAAGGAGCGCCTCAGAAGAGGGAGAGAGAGAAGAAGGAGCGAGGAGAAGAAGGAGCAGAGGAAGAGGGAGAGAGAGAGGAGAAGAGAAGGAGAGAAGGAGCGCCTCAGAAGAGGGAGAGAGAGAGAAGGAGAGAGAGAGAAGAGGAGAGCGACTCAGAAGAGGGAGAGGAGAGAGGAGAAGGAGCGCCTCAGAAGAGGGAGCACCTCAGAGAGAAGAAGGAGCGCCTCAGAAGAGGGAGAGGAGGAAGAAGGAGAGAAGAACTCAGAAGAGGGAGAGAGAGAGAAGGAGCGCCTCAAGAAGAGGGAG
This sequence comes from Periophthalmus modestus, assembly GCA_019594935.1. NCBI lineage: Eukaryota > Metazoa > Chordata > Actinopteri > Gobiiformes > Gobiidae > Periophthalmus > Periophthalmus modestus. The sequence continues at coordinate 19,907,371 of JAIEZT010000198.1, read as the reverse complement.
AGAGGAGAACGCCTCAGAAGAGGGAGAGAGGAGAAGGAGAAGCCTCAGAAGAGGGAGGAGAAGGAGGAGAGGAAGAGGGAGAGAGAGAGCGCCTCAGAAGAGGGAGGGAGAGAGAAGAAGGAGCGCCTCAGAAGAGGAGGAGAGGAGAAGAAGGAGAGGAGAGGAGAGAGGAGAGGAGAGAGAGAGGAGCGCCTCAGAAGAGGGAGAGAGGAGAAAGGAGCGCCTCAGAAGAGGGAGGAGGAGAGAGGAGAAAGAGGGAGCGAGGAGAAGAGAGGGAGAGAGAGGGAGAAGAAGGAGCGCAGAAGAGGGAGAGAGAAGGAGAGAGAGGGAGAGAGAGAAGGAGCGCCTCAGAAGAGGGAGAGAGGAGAAGAGGAGCGCCTCAGAAGAGGGGAGAGAGAAGAAGAGCGCCTCAGAAGAGGAGCGGACTCAGAAGAGAGGAGAAGGCCTCAGAGAGAAAGAAGGAGCGCCGCCTCAGAAGAGGGAGAGAGAGAGAGGAGAAGAAGGAGCGCCTCAGAAGAGGGAGAGAGAGAAGGAGCGCCTCAGAAGAGGGAGAGAGAAGAAGGAGCGCCTCAGAAGAGGGAGAGAGAAGAAGAAGGAGCGCCTCAGAAGAGGGAGAGAGAAGAAGAAGGAGCGCCTCAGAAGAGAGAGAAGAAGAAGATCGTCTGTGAAGAGATGGACAGAAGAAGACGTCTGTGTGATGGGAGCAGAGTCTGTTTATATAAATGCACAGAGCTAAACCTGTTAGCCGCCGTGTTCCAAACAGGAAGTGATTATGTTGCACTTCCTGCTCCATCGACACTTTCTGTGTTAAAACTGTCTCTCTCTGTCCCTGCTGCTTCAGACTCATGTTGGTCTTAAATGTTCGTATTAATCCTCTACATGATCCTGGGGTTTTATTTCACGTCTGTGTCTGTAAATCAACATCTGAACATTAATAACAGACACATCAGGTCCTTCTGTCCCCGACGTCGCTCCTGTTAGCGTTAGCAACAGGTTTGATTGACAGTGTTGCTAAGCGCCTGCGCTCTCTGTTAAACCAGCGGGAGGGGGCGTTACCTTCAACAGCCTCGCTCCTGATTGGCTCTTTTGTTGCTATGACACTCGTCTCCAGATCGTCTACACCTGCTCTAGACTCGAGCTTCATTTGAGCTGAAGCTGTGGTGACGTCAAACTCGGTTAAATCACTTCTGTAAAGTCTGTGGTTGGGAGAGAGAAAAAGACGACGTCTCTATGTGACGAGAGAGAGACAGAAACCTGGATTTACTACTTTGCAGTAAAAGAAAGACACGTTTGACCTGTGTTGAAGAGGAACGAAATGACCCGAAAAGGTTTGACACAATAAAACCTACAGAGACTTTAATATAAGTCTCTTCTTCTCTTATATAGAGACATTTAACTGGGCTCTTTGACTTTCAGGTGAGACGCTGTGGGCTCACACGGGTTTAAAGCATCACAATCACTGAAGCTCGGAGGCTTTTAGCTGCCGACAAATCATACAGACAGAGTGACCTTTCACTTTACAGCAAACTGTTTTTAGGATCTGGCAACGCAAAGAGGCGCTCGCCCAGCTTTGTGATTGGATAAAAGAGTCGAGAACCAAAACTCACGATGACAATGTCAGTGTAAGTCACGTGACATAAACCTGGACGACTGATTATACAGACGTAACATCGACTTCACATTTAGAATCATTTCTGTTTCGTGGAACGGAGAGCCACGCGTCTGAGGAGGCCCCGCCCACTTCCACCTACGCGCCGCTGCCAGAAGGAAAATATCCATTTATTCCTTTATAAACTTTTGGAAAATTAAAATATTAAGAGTTCAGAGGTATTACAGAGGCTAACCAGCTACACGCTAACCAGCAATGAGCTAACCAGCAACGAGCTAACCAACTACACGCTAACCAGCTACACGCGAATCTGCTATGAGCTAACCAGCAACGAGCTAACTACACGCTAATCAGCTACATGCAAACCTGCTATGAGCTAATCATTAACGAGCTAACCAACTACACACTAACCAGCTACATGCTAACCTGCCATGACCTAACCAAATATGTGCTAACCATCTACAAGCTAATCAGCTACGTGCTAACTAACATCCATAACACGGCTGTTTCAAATCCAAAAAGTTGATTTAAAATACAAAACTCTGAAGTGTTTTAATAACTCGGCTGTTTATAAAGTTTCAGAGACAGACTTTAAATTAAACTAAAGTATTTTTATTTTTTTTTGTAAGTTCTATGGGAGACCAGGGGGTGGCGCTCACTCTTCGTCTCCATTACAACGAGTCTTTTTCCTGCGGCCGTGGCCCCTGAGGACGACTGAGGACGACCGACTCGAGCTGATTCATAACGGGCTTCAAAAGGGAGTCGCCCGAGCTTAAAGCGCAGGATCATTTGAATCTTAAATAAAAGACGAAACGAGCAGCATAACTAAACCCACAGAGCCATTGTTATTCTGCTGAGCGCATGCTAACTGCTAATGGAGCGGCGTTTGGCCCGTTTACAGTTGGCTTCTTCCTGATGCGATGATGAGGGGCACTGACCTTTGCGGGGCCATAAAGGAGCACATCCAAAACGGACGCCCAGCCGCTTCAAACATCTTTGCCAAATTATCAGGATCAAAGCTTTGTTTTGTCTGACAGCTGCCATTTTGTGTCACTGGACTCGGTTTGTTTTAATCAGTTTAATGTAAGAGCTCAGTGGCAGAGTGGTTAGCATTCTGCTCCACTCTGGACGTCGGTTTATATTTACAGTCTGTGGTCTCGTTAAACTGTTACAGACTGAGGCTCTGGCAGCGCGAGGACGAGGAGGAAAACTGACATTAACATTCTGTCGAGAGGGAGATAATAATATGATCATAATTACAACAAAGAAAACAAAAAACTACAATAAAAAGGACATTTACATCCACTTTGGGCGAGACACGAGAGAAAATGAAAACCCCAGTCACACAGTGAACCAGCGACAGCAACGAGTCCGAGTCCAGGTCCGAGTCCAGGTCCGAGTCCAGGTCCGAGTCCAGTCCAGGTCCGAGTCCCAGAGTCCAGGTCCGAGTCCGAGGGTCCGAGTCCCAGGTCCCCGGTCCGAGGTCCAGGTCCGAGTCCAGGTCAGAGTCCAGGTCAGAGTCCAGGTCGAGGGTCCAAGTCCAGGTTCCGGTCCAGGTCCAGGTCCAGAGTCCCAGGTCCAGTCCAGGTCAGAGTCCAGGTCCCGAGTCCAGGTCCAGGTCCAGGTCAAGTTCGAGTCCAGGTCCGAGTCCAGGTCCAGGTCCAGGTCCGAGTCCAGGTCAGAGTCCAGGTCAGAGTCCAGGTCCGAGTCCAGGTCCAGGTCCAGGTCCAGGTTCCGGTCCGAGGTCCAGGTCCGAGTTCGAGTCCAGGTTCGAGTCCAGGTCAGAGTCCAGGTCAGAGTCCAGGTCAGAGTCCAGGTCAGAGTCCAGGTCAGAGTCCGAGTCCCGGTCCGAGTCCCGGTCCGAGTCCAGGTCCGAGTCCCGGTCCAAGTCCCGGTCCGAGTCCCGGTCCTTCGACTCTTTTTCGTGCAGTTTCTCTTTATTCGCTCCATCAGTGACTCACTGAGGATCAGATAAAACAATGAAACAAACAAAAGTCCATTTTCCTGTTTGTTTTTTATCGAGGAAAAGAGTCAAAATGATGATTATTCAAAAAGTGGGAACTGGACAATTGGAAACTGAAGGAGAAAAGCGAGTCGCGGGTTTTATAAAAACTCGAATCCTCACGAGTCGTCGAGGCTGTGAACTTAGATCCTTCTGACCCACCTGCTCATGTTTAAAGTGAAGCACCAGCGCAGTTTGACCTTTGACCCTAAACACTTAAGAGCGGCGCAGCTCGAGGCGGAAACATGAATATACATGACAAATATTACATAAATATTACATAAATATTACATAAAAACAGAACGTTACATGTTGAGGACAGAAGTGTTTATGCCTGAACTGAAGATGTGACCTCCTCCCTGACCTCCTCCCTGACCTCCTCCCTGACCTCCTCCCTGACCTCCTCCCTGACCTCCTCCGTGACCTTCTCCCTGACCTCCACCTTTTCACTGACTGGAGTGTGGTGCAGAGTGTGTGAAATATTCCAGTGTAGTATTTATATCATTTTAGTTGTGGCTAAACCTTTGAGAACAAAATTATATCTAATGCAAGAAAATCTACATCATGTTAAACCTTCAAACTTGTAAAAGTTAAATAAATAAATCGAGAGACGTGACTTACGACTGTGTCGGTGTTTTTGGTTCAGGCGTCACCTCTGCACAGATCTGACGTGTAACTGGTCCTGATGGAGTCACAGGATCCTTCATCTGAAAAGTTACATAGAGCAGCTTTAAGCAACATTTTTATTTAGTTATTTATATGAAACACGTCATTTTTATTTATTAAGATAATACTTTTTTTATAAACCACATAATCTAATTATTATTATTATTATTATTATTATTATTATTATTATTATTTTATGCATTTATTTTATAGTATTTATTCTCTATTTTACTCATGAGCCCCCTGTTAAAATACAGAAAAAAATAATTTAAAAAAAAAAAAAAAAAAAATTCTCCTCTCATTAATAATCATGATTCCAGTTGTGTTATTTCTGTAACAAACACTGAACCAATGAGATTTTGCCGTATTAAATATAAATATTAAACACAGTGGCTCTAAACCGTGTAGCGCTGTTAGACTCTAAAGGAAAGGAATGTGGAGCAGAAAACTCCGGCTCCTCGTCAGAATATTCTTCTTCTTCAGGAGCTGAACCTCACTACAGCATCGACTCATTATTTGTGCTAAAGTTCGTCGTCGCTGAGCTGCTCCATATCAGCAGAAAACCTTAAACCCACACAGTGCCTTCCATTACAGTATATCCATCCCATCAGTCCCACGTCGGAGCTGATGGATGAGGGCCGCTGTTGTCCTCGTGTCACCCGAATAAGAGCCTCCAGACCTGGGGAGGCTCGGCGCGACTCTCCCCTGAACAAACTCACGTTAAAACAGCAGCTTATTGATCCTTTGTTCCCTTTTAAAGCTAATTATCCAGTCGGCCGCCAGTTCCTCTTATCGACGTCCTGCTTTTCATCCGACTCGTCACACGAGGTCCGAAAAAAGGCCCCGTGATCGTCAAGAGACAGTGAACGAACTGCTCAGGGGCACATTAACACGCAAACACCAACACGCAACACCAACACGCAAACACCAACACGCAAACACCAACACGAACACAAGAGACAGTGGAACGAGCTGCTCAGGTGCACATTAACACGCAACACCAACACGCCATAACCAACACGCAACACCAACACGCAACACCAACACGCCAACGCGCAAACACCAACGCGCAAACACCAACACGCAAACACGTGAACACCTGTTATAATAGTGTGTTACATTAGATTTTGTTTTGTAAGATCCAGCAGCCACAGATAGAAAACAACCAACCTCAGGGAAAATATCATCTAAAAACACTGTGGGAAAAAATGTTTTGCCCAAGGACACAGCTGTAGTTATGCAACGCTGGAAGCACCAACCTCTAGACGACTCCACCTACGGAGCTACAGCGAAGTTACAACCAGACGAGGATCGATTTAACTCCTCAAACCGTTTGTGCTGAGAAATCTGACATGCACCGAACAGTGAGGCTTAAGACAGAATAAAAACAAATCACTTCTATTGAGCGAGTTTTGTGGGAACTAGAATCTTTAAATCCTCTGTGTTCTTCAGACGTGTTCTTCAAACTGTTCAGAGGAAAAACGAGAAGAAACGAGGAGAACCTGGAGAAACATCTGAAGTTGTATCTGGAGAGATTCATGTTTGAGTTTAATCTGTAATCCACTATTTTCAAGACGCCATTTTGCCGATAAATCCCTGTTTTCACCTCCACTGTGCCACGGCCACTGTGCCACGCCCCCTGAGACACGTCCACTGAGACACACCCACTGAGACACGCCCACTGAGACACGCCCACTGTGACACGCCCACTGTGACGTCCGCTCTTCCTTCTCCAGTTTTATTTTCTTAATCGTTGATACTCGTTGGATTCAGCAGCGTCGCGTCGTCATTTTGTTCCAAATGTTTTAAAATGTGCTGCTGTGACGTGCTCTGTCCACAGGGGGCGCTACAGCTACACCACTCTTTATTGTCACGACGTTTACAGCGACGTCAGCTCCACTGCAGTTTTTTTTAAGTTTAACTGTGTAAGTAGTTTCGGATGAATATTGTGATTTAAAATGTAGTGTAAATTATAACAGAATGATCCTCCAGTTCAGGAAGTAACAGTGGTGCATTGTTAGCATGCTAGTAGTCGTTAGCAGTGGTGTGATGGTTGTGTAAAGCTCTTATAAACTCATCGTGGTGAAGAAAGGCATTAGCATGAGAATCGAGCTTTAAATCAGACGACAGCTTCAGCCCCTGATCACACGACTATCGACTCCACCCACAAGACGCTGCAAACGCCGCGCTCGATGGCGAAGACGGCGGAGTAATCCAGACTCAAAACGAGGGTGGTGACCTGCAATTAACAAAAGACACACATCCATCAGACTCCGGGAAAACGCCTTAAGTGTGTTTAGTACGAGCGCTCTCTAAAAATAGTCCCATAACGCTCCGTCACCGTGAGCAGACAAAGACATGATTTATTCAGCATAACCTCATAACTATAAAGGAGCGTATGGACACGACGCCCTTCACACAACCTCCACACACACAAATTGGCGGGGTCCTTCCATAACAAACAGCTGCATTATGGGTAGGGAAGGTGTGCTGTGAATGCGGACTGGCAGCGGGCGACGGGAGGAGGGCCGCACTTGTTTATTGAAATAATGAAGGGACATTCATCTGTTCCGATGGTTTGATAAAGCGCGGCCAGAGATTCGCCCGGAACGCTAATGGATTAGAATTTAATATGGAGCTCGGATTTTATTAAAGCGAGTGTCCCTCAGGAAAATCTTTGGCAGGGGGCGGCGGCGGTAAACAAGACCTGCAGACTGATGTGGTCTGTCTGCTCTGGTCATGTGATCTCTGCAGGTCACGTGATCTCGCTGAATATGTTAATGGACATAGCTAACGAACTAGCCACCACGAGTCTAAAGTGTTCGTATTAACCCTCGACATGATCCTTTTTATTTCACGTCTGTGTCTGTAAATCGACATATGAACATTAATAACAGACACATCAGGTCCTTCTGTCCCCGACGTCGCTCCTGTTAGCGTTAGCAACAGGTTTGATTGACAGTGTTGCTAAGCGTCCGCTCCCTGTTAAACCAGAGGTGTGGGCGGGAAGGGGCGTTACCTTCAACATCCTCGCTCCTGATTGGCTCTTTGGTTGCTGTGATACTCGCGTCAGAACTCGGCTCCAAATCGTCTCTACACCTCAGGAATGTCAGACTCAAATTCACAGAGGCCAAAATTAAAAACTATGACTAAGTCTAGGGCCAAACTAAATATTTATTGAAAAATTTGAGGCGACAGGAGCAAATAAGTGAACAGAAGTGATGAGGGTCAGCGGCAACACATCTGCAAAGCATTCTGGGATTCATAGTATTAGAGGTGCTCTATACTGGTGCGACGGTCGCAGCTCTAAGACATATTTGATATGATCCCGTGGGCCTCGATGAGCCGAGGCTGTGACATCACACTCACTTAAACCACTTCATTATAGAATATGTGTGATCTCTGCAGGTCATGTGATCTCTGTGGGTCATGTGATCTCTGCGGGTCATGTGATCTCTGTGGGTCATGTGATCTCTGCGGGTCATGTGATCTCTGCGGGTCATGTGATCTCTGCGGGTCATGTGATCTCTGCGAGTCATGTGATCTCTGCGGGTCATGTGATCTCTGCGGGTCATGTGATCTCTGCGGGTCATGTGATCTCTGCGGGTCATGTGATCTCTGCGGGTCATGTGATCTCTGATGTGTCTCTAGTTCCTCCAGTACCACGACCACTTCTACCCCCCCCCAGACCGACTGATGCCTCTACTTCACTTCATTTGGACATTTTCAAGTTCCTTGACAGTTGTGTTGGCACACACCCCTCCTCCCTCATGTCCTCCCTCCTCATGTCCTCCCTCCTCATGTCCTCCCTCCTCATGTCCTCCCTCCTCATGTCCTCCCCTCCTCATGTCCTCCCTCCTCATGTCCTCCTCCTCGTCCTCCCTCCTCATGTCCTCCTCCTCATGTCCCCTCCTCATGTCCTCCCTCCTCATGTCCTCCCTCATGTCCTCCCCTCCCCTCATGTCTCCCTCCTCATGTCCTCCCTCCTCATGTCCTCCTCCTCCTCCTCCTCCCCCTCCCTCCTCATGTCCTCCCTCATGTCCTCCTTCCTCGTCCTCCCTCCTCATGTCCTCCCTCATGTCCTCCTTCCTCATGTCCTCCCTCCTCATGTCCTCCCTCCTCATGTCCTCCCTCCTCATGTCCTCCTCCCTCATGTCCTCCCTCCTCATGTCCTCCCTCATGTCCTCCTTCCTCGTCTCCTCCCTCCTCATGTCCTCCCTCATGTCCTCCTTCCTCCTCCTCCTCCCTCCTCGTGCTCCCTCCCATCCTCCTCTCTCTCTCTCTCTCCTCCCTCCCACCCTCCTCTCCTCTCCCTCTCCCTCCCTCCTCCTCTCCTCCTTCCTTTTCTCTCTATTGCCATGCACAGAAGTGATTGATTTGCTTTCTCCTGTGAGTGATGATAAGCCACAAACTCATTAAGATGGCCGCCGCCGCCGCCGCATCCTAAGAGCACGTTTTCCTGATCCGCCTCGCGCGCTCGCTGCTCTTGATGTGGAAACTTCCCCGACCAGGATTCATCAAGTGCTGTCCCACATAAAACGAAAGGCACACTCGAGTTTAAGCCAGTTTGAACTGTACACGGGGCTAAAATGGCCTTCGCTAACGCTAATGCTAATGCTAACGTCTCTGTCAAGAACCGGCCTGAGTGACGAGAGCCGACGGCGTAATTGTTGGAATTTGCTTTTGACTGAAGTCTCCAGCTGAGCGATTAGACGCAGAACGAGACTGTGCAGCTGCTAGAGCGAAAGAAACACAAAGAAACACAACTAAAGAAACACTATGAAACACGACTAAAGAAACAACTAATGAAACACGAGAAACGAAACACGACTAACGAAACACAAGACATAACGACTAACGAAACACGACTAAAGAAACAACAAACGAAACAACAAAACAACTAACGAAACATGACCAATGAAACACAACAAACCAAACACATGGAAACAGATTTTCAATTTAAAAACCTCAATATTTACAACATGGAGAAGCATCTTTACAAGAGAAACAAACATGGACGTGTAAAATGAGGGACACGTGGGACATGAGACAGAAGTTTGTCCAAGTGAAGACGGAGACAACCAGAAAAGTTAGAATGATGATGCAATGGAAAAAAAACAAAATAATCACACACACAGTCCATCTTATCTTACGCTTTTGAGTCACTGGACACATGTACGACTCTATGGAAAGTTAAAAAAAACATATGGAAATTATTTTTGCTGCGGGTTTAATTATTTATTATTTATTTATTTTTTTTTTTTCTAAAGAAAGAAATAGTGAACCTGTTATTCAATAAATAAAATAAACCAACAACAACTGCAGATGTTAAGGTATAACATACTGATTTTTACGGTTTTAAAAGCTAGCGTTAGCAACAGGTTTGATTGACAGCGTTGCTAAGCGCCCGCCCCCTCCTTAGCGAGCGCGAACGAGCCAATCAGCAGCCTCGTTTATGTTTGGTTCTTTGGAATTACAAAGCCACGAGTATCAAAGCAAAAACGTATGAAACTCTGCTCCAAATCGTCCCAATAAATCCAACTCAATCAGCTTCATTTGGAACTTTTAATTTAGAAAAGTAACTGTAATATTGTAATCTGAATACCACCAAATGAAAGTAACTGTACCAGATTACAGCTCCTGAGTTACTGCAACACAAGGACAGACTCGGGGCCTTAAACCGAACAAAAAATATGTGAAATGTGTCGTATCTGAAGCCGTGTGATTTTAAACTGAACCACAGTGATGTTACGGCTCAAAATTCCTCTTTGTTTGGTGCAAAATAAACAAAACAAAAAGATCTAGACTAAAAAAAGACGTTTAATCTGCTGCGGTTAAAGCCGGTCTCTTCATCTGTATGAGGCGTCGTCTGCTTCACTTTATTAAATCATAATTGTCTCGTTTCAATCAGATAGATCCATAATTATGAAACAAATGAGATCAAAATGACGACAACAGGTTTTGAATGAGCGCCGTCCCAAAACGTCCTTCAGGGGGCGATACGCGCCGAGGTCCATCATACCTCCCATTAACATATGCAAATCACATTTAGTCACATTTAATCTGCCCCGGCGTCTTTCAAAACACCACCACGTCTCCCTGGCACCGCACCACCAGAAAGTCCCGACGATTTAGCCCAGATTTTCATCTGAAGTGACACAAAGGCCAAAGACGTGGAGACGGGGCCACGGCGCAGGTCCGTCCCAGAGCCTCACTGACCCCGTTTATGCAGCAGGTCATTTACTCCGCTCAGACCGAAGCTGTTTGGGGGAAGGTCACAGAAATACACATGATTTGGAGTTTGGTTTGGCCGTTTTGAAGCAAACCAGGCGTAGCTGCGTGAATGTCAGGACACGAGGAGGAGGCGGGTTTAGAGGCAGAGCAGCTGCAGAGACGGAGCTGCAAACTCAAGAGTCGTTCTCCTATTCGACGACTTGGGGCAGCTTCCCCACAAAGATAATTATGAAGCATTTCTGTTTCTAAACATAGACCCTGTTACACGAGTCTGTATGATCCCGTTTCATTTCCAAATACAGTTTTCAGAATCGAAGAACTTCTTTTTTTACATCGCTTCCTGTAAAACTGCTTTTGTAATTAGAGCCCAGCGTTTGAAGGAAGGGAAAGTGCATTTGGAAGATATCGGACACATGAAAGTTTACAAAAATATAACAGTAAAAACTGATTTTGTAACAGATGTGCAGAAATAATCACTCCACCACCGACATGATCATGAAGTGTTATTTATTCCAAGCAGATGAATGAAAACACTTCAGATTTTTCTTTATTTAAACTCAAAAAGGAAAAAAAAAACAAAAACAAAAAAACATGATAGAATTATTTTGTTGCCCTGTTTATTCTGAATTAATTTATGTTCAATTAGAGAACAAAAATAAATAAATAATAATAAAATAAAAAATAAAAACATTAAAATAAAATAAAAATAAAAACATTAAAATAATAAAATAAATTAAAAAATAAAAACATTAAAATAAAATTTAAAAAGAATTAAAAATAAAAAAATATTAAAATAAAATAAAAATTAAATTAAATTAAATCACCTGCCTCACTACAAGAGCTGAGTTTTCATTCTCACTGATTCTGTGCAGTCCATTAATCTGCAAAATAAATAAATGAAAGACAGACCTGACCTCACAGTGACACAGGAAACAAACTGACCGAATTTAATATATTAACAATAAATACAAAAATAAACCTCACGAACAGATATTAAAACCATCAAACCAGATGTTTCATTCTCTCAGTGAAGGATTTTTCCACATTATTATTACCTTTTACACTTTACTCAAAAACTCTAAAAATCCACCAAACCCAGACTGTGCTGTTCTTCTTGAATTATTTGGATTCCACCAAACAAAAGTCACCTCTCGTGGATCTTCTGAATCTTCCTCAAACATTTGAATCTCTGCTCACACTCGAGTCATTTACAAATCGCTCAGAAAAATCTCCTTAAAACCGTCTGATCTCTGAGTAACGACGAGGTTCTCCGGGATGTCCGTGTTTCCAAAGCCGGAGCCGAGCACTTTCCTCATCGCTTTACAAATGGCGGTGACCTTTGACCTTCTCCCATGTTCCCTCTGAATATTCTTTCTGGATCAGCGGCTCCGCGAGTTTGTGGATCATGGTGCGAGCGCCGACGCTTTAAAACGAGACGTTAGGTTCAACGAGTCTGACACCGAACGAACGGAGCAGCTCCACAGAGGAAAGCTGCAACATGGAACATTTCCCTGAAGAGGTTTCAAAGTACAGCCTTACATTACACATCAAGTCACAGATCAGCTCTGTGGAGAGGCGAGCCCACTCAAAGTAAGGAGCACATTTCTCAAGGTATTTGCAGCAGTAAAAACATCTAGAACTGAATAAAACATTTAATTCAAAGCGATAATATCACCATGGAGACGAACAATAATATCACCACGGAGACGAACGATAATATCACCATGGAGACAAACAATAATATCACCATGGAGACAAACAATAATATCACCATGGAGACAAACAATAATATCACCATGGAGACAAACAATAATATCACCACGGAGACGAACAATAATATCACCACGGAAACGAACAATAATATCACCATGGAGACAAACAATAATATCACCATGGAGACGAACAATAATATCACCATGGAGACAAACAATAATATCACCATGGAGACGAGTAGGACAGACCACCCCACAAAAGGTTTCACAGTGCACCTTTAAAGGGATGTTAGCATTAAAGGCACTGCGTAACATTTATGGTGGAGAGAGCGCCACCTGCTTTGAATTTGCTGGAATAAACTTTTCCATCTTCACTGAGTCGAGCACAAGAGTTACGTGTCAGATCTGTGGAAAGACGCCTCTGCTCAAGTGGGTCAAACCTCAGATTGACTTTTTTTAGCAAACAAACAAATCAGATTTTCTTTGACGTAAATATAAACAGACAGCGCTGACATGCTAGCTGCTAGTGCTAACAAGTGTCGCGCGAGAGTCGCGGAGCATAAAGAATCGTCTGGCTCATATCTTGACGTCGCTATGGAAATAAAATAATAAAACATAATAATAAAAAGATTCCCAGCAGAGAGACAAGGGCGACACTTTAATGCCAACCTACTTCTGCCGAGCCCCGCTGCGCCGCGTGTTATTACAGACGAGTCTGCGGCGGGTTTACGTAAACTCCACGGCTAAATGTGGAACTTTGATCAGACGTGACAGACGGGAGTCGGGCAGGTGAAAATAAAGATGAGGTTATGTAAGAGTCCGACCTGCAGAGCCACGTCAGGGTGGACTCGTTAGCTTCATGCTTCATGCTAACACCACACGTCCCACAGACACAGAGCGACCAGAATAATGTGAGGGTGAAGTCAGAATCTGAAGTTAAAGTTAGAATGAGACACAATTCTGACCTGGTCTGAGCCGTTTGGACAAACTGAAGACAAACTGAAGACAAACTAAAGACAAACTAAAGACAACACCTTAGGAGGAGCTGGAGGACATGTCTGGGGTGAGGGAAGTCTGGGAGTCCCAGCCCCGGATAGGAGGAAGAACATGGATGGATGTTATGGCAGAAAAGTTCAACTAATTTATGTCTTTATATGTTGTAATTAACCCTAAAAACTTTAAAAACACATTTAAGCCTGAACTTTTCTGACCTTTGACCCTGTTCTGCTGTCGCCTCGTCAAAAACACAGCTGGAGTTTATTTTGTTTCATTCACGATTATTTCATGAATATGTTTTTAATGTGGGGAAACACTAAAGTCCTGACGCTGACGGCCTCGTGCTGCCTTCATCCAAACATCGAGATGAAGAAACCACGACCTCAGTGTGATTCAAGAGCTCAGCTCAAAAATCGACAAGTTTTAATCATTTTTCTACGTCACTTTTAGACAGTGAAGGAAAACTCTTGGTCCAATCAGACTGAGGTCGACTAAAAGACCGAAATGTGGAGTCACGAGTCTCATGGCCAAAATAAACACGATAAACGGTTATATCAGGAGAACGATGGAGGTCCTGACAGTTTAAAACACTGTCGATGTGAATAAATATAATTGTAGTTTGTTATAAGTGAAACAGCAGCAGAAACATCAGAAACATCAGGCTGAGCTGGTTTGTTCTGACGACACAAACTTTATTGTTGCCGATTGTCACGATTATGTAAATGTCCCATGAGCGATTATCAGATTTCGGTTTATCTCGTCTTTGTTCTGGGTTTTTTTACAGATTGATCCAGGCCCCAGAGGCTGGAGAGGCTTTTTTCGGCGTTAAGAAGAAGAAGAACAGTTTTAACTCTGTCTTTTCTCTTTAAAACACATTTTATGAAGGTTATTCGTGCTTTGATTTGTCGTATTGTGATTTTTGTGTATTTCTTATTGTGTAAAACTCTTTGAATCACTTTATACCAGTTGTGTTGTACAAATAAACTTTCCTCGTCTGTTTTTTCGTCCTTCACTCAGGCTCATAATACGTCCAGTCTGGTTTCATTGAAGAGCAGCTGTCGTCAGAAGTTATGTCATGTTTCTGAATGATATTATTTAACAGACGTTTATAAAAAGACGGAGCTCAGGTCTCATGTTCTAGGACCTCAGGACTTTGACTTTTGACTTTCACGAGCCCAAAACACTCAACATCACTCTTTTACCCCAACCTGGCAACCCAGCCCACACCACACTCCTCCTGTTATTTCAACTAAAACATTTTTCATTCTTCAATAATAAAAAAAAAACAAATCCTCCAGAGGAATTTGATCAGCTCTAACGGCGTCTCCGAGGGTTAGTTTGGGTTTAATGACGGTCACATTACGACGCGAGGAGGGAGTCACATCCTCGTGTCGATCTCCCCCGAGTCTGAGGCCTGACTCCGCCTCCTCCCGCCGCCGCTGATGGATGACTTCATTAAGCTGAGAGACCGTGAGTGAGAGCCTTTTATTGTTTGTTCTCAATGGTTTATGGCAAAAAAACTCTTGAATTATTGTTTTAAAAGCAGTCTCCTTGTGGAAGTCAAACAGTTAGAATTTAAACATTTGGAGCCGAGGGAAATGCCGCCACGTTTCGGAACATTTTGGACGAGGGATTGATCCGAAGTTCAGTCCTGATGTGGATCCTTTAAACCATCTGTGTCATCAGACGTTCAGGACTCAGAGGAAAAGAAACAATCTGATCTGTCGACTTCTGCCTTCGCTCTTACTCTGCACTCTGCACTATTTTACTCTCACTCTGCTTTTTGTCCAGTTACATTTGTATTTCTCTTTTACTATAATCTGACACATGATCAGCTGATACCAGTGTGGGGCCTGAACAACGACTCTACCTCCTGAAAACAGACAAAAAAAGACACATCTACCTCCTGAAAACAGACAAAAGACACATCTACCTCCTGAAAACAAATACAGGGTGGCCCAAAAGTCACTGACAGTTGAAAAAACGTCATAATTCTTTTGTTTCGAAGTATTTTTTGTTTTATTTTTCAGAGCGTTGTACAGCGGAACTTTGAGTCACATGGGTCAAACTCACAAACCCAGCAGTGTTACGGAAAGATTCTATCAGGACATAAAAGAGACGGAGACGGTATCGGGGACGTGGGACACAGTCACGATGGCTCATACTGTTGGACTCTAAAGAGAAACTCCTGCTGCATCCGAGGGGTTCCAAGAAACGGAAGTTCATGCCCCAAATTTTGCACAGTGACGACGTAATGTTCAACTTACAGGTTCTGACCTTTATCATTGTCTATCATATAACATTAAATTTATACATTCTGTTAGAATTTTTTTTTTTTTTTCTCCTAAAACCTTTTTTGGATGAGAAATATTAACAAAAATCAACTGATAATGTCACAGAAATTTAATCAAATCAAAATCAGTTAAAATAAAAACCCGACCTGACTGAGAAAAGTGAATGTCATTTTCAGATTCAGCTGTGCAAAAATGATCCTAATCGCTCTGGACAGAGTCGACACCAGGGTGGGGACGGGTGGGGACGGGTGGAGACGGATGGGGACGGATGGGGACGGGTGGGGACGGGTGGCGACGGGTGGAGAAGGATGGGGACGGGTGGGGACGGGTGGGGACGGATGGGGACGGGTGGGGACGGTGGGGACGGGTGGGGACGGATGGGGACGGGTGGAGACGGGTGGGGACGGGTGGAGACGGGTGGGGACGGGTGGAGACGGGTGGGACAGGTGGGGACGGAGGCGTTGCTCTTTTGGAGGAGCAGAGATGACACTTAAAAATAAGTGACTGTAAGTTCACTTTTCACTTTGACTAAAGACGAGTCCAGCTCCAGGTTTTGAGCAGCACCTGGCAACCGCCCGACGACCGACTCATCCAGGAAGACGAGGTTTCTCCAGAATCCAGTCACCCGCCGCGACGCAGCTCGCCAAAACAGGAGAAAGACACGACGGCTTCAACATGTCACAGTTTAAACTGAAAACTCAGAGTAAAACTAGAGAAGAGCGAAGGTCAGAGTCAGCGAGGAAAAAACACTGGACAAATGTTACAAAACGACTGGAAATAACGTCCAAAACGGCAGATAAAGAGAAAATAAAAGTGAGAGGTTTGAAAACTCCAGAGTGAACGTCTGACCTGTAAAGAGCTTTTCTTCTCGTGGCTCCAGACTCAGACTTTAACCACATTTGTGTCACTTTTTCTTTTATTCTTCTGGTTCATGAGGAACTGACCCGACGTGAGTTTAACCAGGGCCAAAGTCGACTCGAAACATGACGACGGGAGACTTTTGAGTCCGAGAACTCAGCCTCATCAAACTGTCACTCTGCATTTTGAGTTTGGACTAAAAAGTTCCGTATTATGGCATTAAAGTGACATCAGTAGCTTTTATTTAAAGGGACGTGTGACTCTGTTCTGACGCTGTTCCCTCCTCAAAAACAAACCTGGAGACGCATGTTTGAGTCACACTTTATTATTAGTCTGTAACATCACCAAAAACTCAAAACGCTCTGTTCCACCTTGTGATGTCATCATGTGGTAAAACAGGAAGTGCTCCTCTGTGTTTTTAAACTCCACGCACCTTCATTTCTAGAATCATTTCCGCTCTGGAGTAGCCACTTCTCTCGACTGAACTAAAGGTGAAAAGAGCTGTTAACGTGAAAACTACCACTTGATGACATCACAAGGTGGAACAGACTAATGATAAGTTGTTACTGAAACGTTTGAATGAAACTCCAGGTGTTTTTGAGGCACTAGAGTCTTAAACCTCGGCGAGTTACAGGTGTTTGTGTTTTAAAACCTCGTTCTCGTGGAGTGAGATTGTCGCCGGTGAAGTCGCTGCGTTTCCATGGAGACAGAAGCGCTGGCCCATGTCTCACAGATTTAAAGAAACAGCCTCTTTACGTCGTTCTTTTGAGAAAAACAGACAGACCGAGCTCACGGCGCTTAAAACAACAAAACATCACCACGACTTTTCACGGATATGTTCAACAATCCAGGCCTGTCACACCTGTTAGCATGCTAGTTTACAGCAACACTTAACCGTCCATCACACCCGTTACCTGTTAGCATGCTAGTTTACAGCAACACTTAGCAACCGCCGTCCATCACACCTGTTAGCATGCTAGTTTACAGCAACACTTAGCCGTCCATCACACCTGTTAGCATGCTAGTTTACAGCAACACTTAACCGTCCATCACACCTGTTAGCATGCTAGTTTACAGCAACACTTAGCCGTCCATCACACCTGTTAGCATGCTAGTTTACAGCAACACACTTAGCCGTCCATCACACCTGTTAGCATGCTAGTTTACAACACACACTTAGCCGCCCATCACACCTGTTAGCATGCTAGTTTACAGCAACACTTAGCCGTCCATCACACCTGTTAGCATGCTAGTTTACAGCAACACTTAGCCGTCCATCACACCTGTTAGCATGCTAGTTTACAGCAACACTTAGCCGTCCATCACACCTGTTAGCATGCTAGTTTACAACAACCCTTAGCCATCCATCATGCCCGTTAGCATGCTAGTTTACAACAACACTTAGCCGTCCATCACACCTGTTAGCATGCTAGTTTACAGCAACACTTAGCCGTCCATCACACCTGTTAGCATGCTAGTTTACAACAACACTTAGCCGCCCATCACACACCTGTTAGCATGCTAGTTTTACAGCAACACTTAGCCGTCCATCACACCTGTTAGCATGCTAGTTTACAGCAACACTTAGCCGTCCATCACACCTGTTAGCATGCTAGTTTACAGCAACACTTAGCCGTCCATCACACCTGTTAGCATGCTAGTTTACAACAACCCTTAGCCATCCATCATGCCCGTTAGCATGCTAGTTTACAACAACACTTAGCCGTCCATCACACCTGTTAGCATGCTAGTTTACAGCGACACTTAGCCGTCCATCAGGTGTGTTAGCATGCTAGTATACAGTATGCTAGTTTACAGCGACACTTAGCCGTCCATCACATGTGTTAGCATGCTAGTTTACAGTATGCTAGTTTACAGTGACACTTAACCGTCCATCACGTGTGTTAGCATGCTAGTTTACAGCGACCGGCTCGTTTATCTCCGTCTCGTTCTCTGCCTCGTCTTAAACCCCTCGGACATCGCTCTGCTCCACCACGCCGGACCACGCCGCTTCAGTGCCTTGCTCAAGGGCATCTCAGCACTAATTATCTAACAGGGGAGCAGCTAAAGTTAAACGGGCCTTTGTGCTCGAGCTCTTTGTTTTATGTCGACTTTTTCCTGCAGCTTTGCCTCTTCTCATCCGTTTTCCTATTTTTACTCCTTTTTTCATTCTGCTGCTTCTTCCTCTCCATCTGCATTACGATTTTAATAATTCCCTCAGTCGCGTTGCCATGTTGGAATTTTCCTCTCATCTAATGGCAGGAGCCTTGAAGCAGTGGTTCTGGCAGCGAACAATTCTGACATAGTTTTCAAATTATTCTTCATATCACAGTGATGTCAGAAATACACGGAAAACTCCAGACTTTTGCCACGATTCTGTCTCCAAATGTTCAAGAACTTTCTGTCCCAAAAGATGAAAAACTAAAGCTACATTATGTTGTTTTTTCCATAATGTTACTTTATTATTATTATTATTTATTATTATTTTCCTTTTATTTATCTTTATTGATATATTTTTTCTCCCTATTTTTATTTTATGTTATTTTTTTACTTTCTCTTACAAAATTATCTTCTTGTCAACCTCAAATGGTAAAATTAAATAAATAAATAAATAAATAATAAATAAAAATAAAGTACAAGTAAAACAGAAGTATGTGTTTCATGCAGAGTGATGGATCCTGAGCTCAGTCTTGGTGTGTCCATGTTTTTCATTGAGTCTCATTTACAAACACATACGTGACACGTGTAAATAGAACATGTATGTGCAGTACACATGTATGTGCTGTACACTCATGTATGTGCAGTACATGTGTATGTGCAGTACATGTGTACTGCACATACATGTGTGCAGTACACATGTACTGCACATACATGTGTACTGCACATACATGTGTGCAGTACACATGTATGTGCAGTACACATGTATGTGCAGTACACTCATGTATGTGCAGTACTCATGTATGTGCAGTACACATGTATGTGCAGTACTCATGTATGTGCAGTACACATGTATGTGCAGTACACTCACGTATGTGCAGTACACATGTATGTGCAGTACACATGTATGTGCAGTACACATGTGTGTGCAGTACACATGTATGTGCAGTACACTCACGTATGTGCAGTACACATGTATGTGCAGTACACATGTATGTGCAGTACACATGTATGTGCAGTACACTCATGTATGTGCAGTACACATGTATATGCAGTACACATGTATGTGCAGTACTCATGTATGTGCAGTACTCATGTATGTGCAGTACACATGTATGTGCAGTACACATGTATGTGCAGTACACATGTATGTGCAGTACTCATGTATGTGCAGTACACATGTATGTGCAGTACACATGTATGTGCAGTACACATGTATGTAGAGTGTATGTGTTTTATATAATACTGACGGTGAAACACATTAAACACATTTCACAAAAACCATGAACTTGACTCTGACCTGAGGCTGTGTCTGATCCTGTGACTCTTTAACGCGGCTCCATTAAATCCAAATCCAAAAAGATTCACTTCTTCATCATTTAGAGCAAGAACATAAACAAAATCTGATGTTTCGATGTTAAAAACTTTCATAGATCCTCAAAGTTTGTGTCTTGGCTAAAACGACGCTTTGTCCAATCAGGCTGAGCACGAATCACCTGTGAGGCGGAGGGATACGTACTCAAAAAGTAGTTCCAGAAAGCTGCAGTTTTCATAGTTGTGCTGCGTGTGTCCTGTGCAGTGTTGGAATAACGGATTTAAACAATAACGGTGTTACTAACGTGTTGTTTTTTCACTAACGGAGTAATTTAACTCATTACTTTTCCCATCGTCCCAACGCCGTTACCGTTACTGACAGTAAAATGTGGCGCGTTACTATTACTTCAGTCACTCTGCTCTTCATCAGAGTCTCAGACGAGGAGCTGTTGTGTTTCTTTGGTGACAGAGGCTCGGGGTCAGAGGCTTGTGTGAGATGAGGCGCAGATAATCTCGTGAGAGCGAGGCCGACGCAGCCGAGTCTCAGTTAACCAAAGTCCCTTAAATGAGCCGCTTGAACGGGGCGTTTAAGTCCGCGGTCCTACGACCCGCACTTCGAACAGAACAGAACAGGACAGGACAGGACATGGTGCATTTGGTGAATTGAGACACGGCCGCAGTTTTTGAGCGAGGCGAGCGCAGCAGCTCCACCGACTGCGGCGCCTGCATGGACTACAAACGCTTAATGCATGATGGGAAATGGTGTCCTGTCACACGTGCAGTGACAGCGGGTCCGAGTTGAGTTTTGATGAGAAACGTGACGCCCTGACGCACGGCGCCTCCTCCAACTTTACACAAACTTCCACATATTTGACATGTTCATGTGTTTAAATGTGACTGAAGTGTCCAGGCTGGAGTCACATGAATCACTTTAAACAAATACAATATAATTACAATCTGTTAAAGTGAAATAAATGTTAAAGGTTCACATCTGTTGTGTTTTTATTGTTTTAACAAAGTAACGGCAGAGTTACTTTGCCTAGTAACTAGTTACTTCTCCCAAAAAGTAACTGAGATGGTAACTCAGTTACTTTTTGGGAGAAGTAACTTGTAACTATAACTAATTACATTTTTGAAGTAAGATTCCCAACACTGAACATTTGTTGGTGTTTTGTGATTTTCTGATATTATATTTTTGTGTTTTGTGTTGTCCTGTGTTTTTGTTATGTGTTTTCCGCTCGTGTGGTTTCTTTGATCTGATATTTACCGCTCGTGTGGTACTAAAGTGTTTGATCTGATACAGTGGCACAAACGAGGGCCTGGATGTAACGTGAGTCACTGTGAGGGACAAATATAGAACAAGATCACAGTCACGTGGAGCAAAGAGGAATAAACAGTAAATATGTTCAACTCGGAGCATTTATATGAACATGAACGTAAATAAATCAACATATATATATATATATATATATATATATATATATATATATATATATATATATATATATATATATATATATATATATATATATATATATATATATATATATATATATATATATATATATATATGAGCCTGGACTGGAAGCTTCAGGAGAGAAATGTAAAAGTCATAAACTTTAAAACATCAAACCAACAACATCTGCAGATTTTTACCATCTGAAAACATGTCAGAAATAAAGGTCAAAACCAGGGTTAGGGTGGAGGGTGGAGGAGGCGGAGGAGGCGGAGGAGGTGGAGGAG
Source organism: Periophthalmus modestus (assembly GCA_019594935.1). Lineage (NCBI taxonomy): Eukaryota > Metazoa > Chordata > Actinopteri > Gobiiformes > Gobiidae > Periophthalmus > Periophthalmus modestus. Next base: position 19,885,786 of record JAIEZT010000198.1, on the reverse strand, counting down.
GTAGAGGAAGGTGAAGGAGTGGGAGGAGGTGGAGGAGCGTGGAGGAGCGTGGAGGAGCGTGGAGGAGGTGGAGGCGGTGGAGACGGTGGAGGAGCATGGAGGAGGTGGAGGCGGTGGAGACGGTGGAGGCGGTGGAGGCAGTGGAGGAGCGTGGAGGCGGTGGAGGAGCGTGGAGGCGGTGGAGGAGGTGGAGGCGTTGGAGGAGGTGGAGGCGTTGGAGGAGCATGGAGGAGCGTGGAGGAGGTGGAGGCGGTGGGAGGAGGTGGAGGCGTTGGAGGAGGTGGAGGCGTTGGAGGAGCGTGGAGGCGGTGGAGGAGCGTGGAGGAGGTGGAGGAGGTGGAGGCGGTGGAGGCGTTGGAGGAGGTGGAGGAGGTGAAGGAAGTGGAGGAGGGTGGAGGAGCGTGGAGGAGCGTGGAGGAGCGTGGAGGAGGTGGAGGCGGTGGAGACGGTGGAGGAGCATGGAGGAGGTGGAGGCGGTGGAGACGGTGGAGGCGGTGGAGGCAGTGGAGGAGCGTGGAGGCGGTGGAGGAGCGTGGAGGCGGTGGAGGAGGGTGGAGGCGTTGGAGGAGGTGGAGGCGTTGGAGGAGCATGGAGGAGCGTGGAGGAGGTGGAGGCGGTGGAGGCGTTGGAGGAGGTGGAGGCGTTGGAGGAGGTGGAGGCGTTGGAGGAGGAGCGTGGAGGCGGTGGAGGAGCGTGGAGGAGGTGGAGGCGGTGGAGGAGGTGGAGGCGTTGGAGGAGGTGGAGGCGTTGGAGGAGGTGGAGGCGTTGGAGGAGCGTGGAGGAGGTGGAGGCGGTGGAGACGGGCTGTGGAGGCGGTGGAGGCAGTGGAGGCAGTGAGGAGTGGAGGCGGTGGAGGCGTTGGAGGAGGTGGAGGCGTTGGAGGAGCATGGAGGAGGTGGAGGCGGTGGAGGCGTTGGAGGAGGTGGAGGCGTTGGAGGAGGTGGAGGCGTTGGAGGAGCGTGGAGGCGGTGGAGGAGCGTGGAGGCGGTGGAGGCGGTGGGAGGTGGGTGGCGTTGGAGGAGTGGAGGCGTTGGAGGAGAGCGTGGAGGAGGTGGAGGGCGGGTGGATGCGGTGGAGGAGGTGGAGGCGGTGGAGGAGGTGGAGGCGGTGGAGGAGCGTGTTCTTCAGTGTAGTGTTGTTGTTGCCGGGGGATACGACCTTGCAGAGTTTGTGATGTTTGTCTTGACTCAAGCGTCACTTAAATAAGTCACATATGTAAAGTTTAAATTCATCAGGAGGTCGAGTGGTGGAGGTCGAGTGGTGGAGGTCGAGTGGTGGAGGTCGAGTGGTGGAGGTCGAGTGGTGGAGGTCGAGTGGTGGAGGTCGAGTGGTGGAGGTCGAGTGGTGGAGGTCGAGTGGTGGAGGTCGAGTGGAGGAGGTGGATCACACATGTGAGAATAAAAAACACCAGGTGTGTTTTTAGATCAGGGGTTAAAGCGACAAGAGTCAGTTTTGTGTAATTTCATGCTTTTCCTTTAATTTCATGTTTTTTGTGACATTTTTCTGACCTGTTCTGGAGGGGGCGTGGCCAGTACGTCTCTTTTTAATTGATTAAATAATTAGTCATACCCACGATCCCTCAGTCCTGTGTCTCACCCTGCACACTGCCCCCTGCAGGCCGCCCGTGTCATTACACCGTCCCGTTAGGCAGGTGTGTGAGTTCAAACGCCTCGTGTCACAGCGGCGCCGCGATGGAGCGGAGCCGATCGATGAAATGAAACGCTCCAGTGAGCAAGACACTCCTCAAACTGAGCACGCTCACAAACCAGGGAATCGGATCAGCATCCCGGGACGACGGGCGCTCTGGAAGAGAGAGGAGGCGGGATTAAAGAGTCACAGGGAGGAGGAGCTTTGGGGCTGGGTTCTGAGCAACGCTAGAAAAAAGATAGATAATTGTCTCTTGTGTCTCTTGTGTCTTTTGTGTCTCTCACGTCTCTCGCGTCTCTTGTCTCTTGTGTCTCTTGTCTCTTGTCTCTTGTGTCTCTTGTCTCTTGTGTCTCTTGTGTCTTTTGTGTCTCTCACGTCTCTCTTGTCTCTTGTCTCTTGTGTCTCTTGTCTCTTGTCTCTTGTCTCTGTCTCTTGTCTCTGTCTCTTGTGTCTCTTGTCTCTGTCTCTTGTGTCTCTTGTCTCTTGTCTCTGTCTCTTGTGTCTCTTGTCTCTTGTCTCTTGTCTCTTGTCGATGTCGGGCTTGTTGTCTTGGTCGTTGAAGACTAAATGTTTCAGAGCAGGCTCCATTCTGAGCCCCGACTGTGAGACAGACTCGAGTGTTTGTCTTCGCTCTGTCCCCGGGTGAGTCCTGAGGACACGGGGGACATCATGATTCCACCATCTCTGATCATTTGTTTTTAATCTGTCGTCTGCTATTGGAAAAATGTGAAAATATTCAGAGGAAATAGATTTTAGCTCGAGACGTGGGACGAGTCGTCTGGAATAAACAAGGAGTCTGCAGTTTGAGACGAGAGAGAAGAAACTCTGAACCTCTGAACCTCTGAACCTCTGAACCTCTGGGCCTCAAGGGCTGAAGGTTGTGGGTTTGATGCCTGCTGATGGTGAACATGTGTCACTGTGTCATTGAGCAAGACACTTGACCCATGTGACCTGTACACGTGTCTTTGAAGCACATAATCCTGTTTTTCTTACTGTATTAAACTTAAATCTCTTTAAAGTAGCAGTTTATTCTACTCATTTCACTAAAACAAAGTCGTCTGGTTTATTCTGTTTTTGTAACGTTTTTGATTTTTGATGTTTATGATTTGACTTCCTGGTTGGACACAGACATGACACACACGGGGTTCATTTCATAACTGTTTTGAAGCAAACATGAAGTAAACCACGACCCAAACGTGTCTAAAAGGCACAAAAGTTAGAATTTACCTCATAAAATAAATGAAAACATTGATATTTTATTAAAAGTTAAAATTTGCTTGTTTCTGTTTCATTGTTGATTTTCTGATTCTGTTGTTTAATCATCTCCATGTTCAGCCCAAAGAGGCGACGGCTGTCGTGGGATTTTGGGCTTTACAAAAATAAATTGAATTGAACTGAATTGAAAAGAAGCTTTAAACTGAAAAGAACTGTATTTCAGGTGGAGTTTTTCTCAACTTTGTCACTTAACTAAAGTAAAACTATGATACATATTTAGTGCAGGTTCTGTCCAACAAAAAAAGGAATAATCAGAAAAATCTGAACTGCTCATACTCACTTTACGATGAGAAACATGAACATTTACTCCAGACCAGAGGCTTGATTTAGAAAAGGAGCTGATCTGCTGCTGCCGCGCTTCAAACAGGAAATGATCACAGTGCACTTCCTGTTCCATCGACTCTGGCTACAATTCAGTTTCTATTGAAAATCGCTGCTGTCAGACTCATTTTGGTCTTGAATGTTCGAATTCACCCTCGACATGATCCTGGGGTTCATTTTTATTTTTATTTTTTTGTTATTTTGAGTTTGTTTTTTAAATTTTTATTTGTTTTTTGTTTTTTTAGTTCATTTATTTATTTTTCTTAGTTTATTTTCTTCTTTTTCTTTTGTTATTTGATTTACTTTGAGTTTCTGTTGTTGTTTTTTATTTTTTTTATTTTAAGTTTATTTATTTTTTGTTATCTTGAGTTTATTTATTTATTGTTATATTGACTTTTTTTTTTTGGAGTTATTTTCCTTCCTTCTTTCCTCGACGTCGCTCCTGTTAGCGTTAGCAACAGGTTTGATTGACAGTGTTGCTAAGGGAGGGGCGTTACCTTCTACATCCTGGCTCTGATTGGCTCTTTAGTTGCTGTGATACTCGTTGAGCTTCACTTGGAGCTGGAGCTGTGGGTCACACTTCTTTACAGACTCTACGGGTAAAATGCACAAAAATCTTGGTTTATTGATTCGTTTGGTCCAAAGTATTGATCCTCCAGTTAAATACAGACTTGTCCTTCTTACATTTTGAATCGCACCTGTGGATTCAGACATTTGTCGGTGTAAGTGAACATTTGTCCCGCTCGTCTCTGCGCTGCTGTAGGACGGGGGAACTTCCTCGGTGCTTTGTAGAGCGCGGCGGCGTGCACTCGGGTTCACATCTGGTCGACTGTCAGCTCCGTTCGCGTCTCCCGTCTCCACAGCAGCCTCTCTCCTCCCAGCATCAGCACCAATCAGCGTCTGCGGCCCGACCTCCGCACAGGTAATCAGACGAGGTCCACGCTCGCACCTGTCGGCTCGGCGGACGTCCTCTGATTGTCGTGGTGAGTTTTGGCGTCGCGGCTCTGGCTCGTGCCCATCTGCTCTGGCACCGAGCTGAAACAGAGCGGAGCGAGGCGGGAATTAGCCCTGGCGAGATCTGTGGAGAGCTTTGAAACCAAAATCTCAAAACAAAACAACAAAACATCGAGACAAAAGGAGGAATCGTAATTGTGTCAAAGCGTCAAACGGTCCCAGGAGGAGGGGGAATTATCGCTGAGAATGTGCTGGTTAATTGGGATTAGAGCAGAAAAATGATGTGGAATATTAACCAGAGACGACGGGTTCAATATTTGACTCTGACGTGATTCGAGAGGGAAAAGAATCATGAAATTTACAGTGTGACTTTTCTGTTACATTTAAGAAAACACCTCCATCATCGCTCAGTTACTTCAAAAATGTGTAAAATTACTATGTTTTTGGTGAAAGTTCTGCCTCCATGTCTTATTATTTGACCTGGAATGTTCCGTAGTATGTCATTACATGTATCTAGTGACAGGTGAGAGCTGTGGAGATGCGAGCCTCACACACAAAGCATCTGTTACAATCATGTGATCAAAATATGTTCCAACCAGTTCGAGCCTCGATCTGCGACGCACAAAACAAACTGGACTCACGTTTAAAATGGGATCCAAGAAAAAAATGACAGAGTGGAGCTTTAATCAGACAAAGAGTCGCATCAGAGCAGAAGGAAGTTTAGTGTTTGAATGGAAACAAAGTCCAGAGTGTTTAAACTGCCTGAGCTTCATGTGTCTGTAATGTTCAGCCACAGTGTGATTCTGTAAATATGAAACAAACACGAGCGTCTGCAGAACAAGAGTCAGAACAACAAGTTTTTATAGAAAAGGACAGAGCTAATGCACGAATCACCGTGTCCCAAAAGGACTTCAGGGACCGGCCTCCTGCTGGTCCAGAGTCAGGACTAAACCAGGTCTAAACCAGGAATAAACCAGGACTAAACATGGGGAATCAGCATTTCATTGTCTTTCTTATTCTGTAAAGCTCTTTGAATTACCTTGTGTATGAATTGTGCTGTACAAATAAACTTGTCTTGCCAAACAGGAAATGATCATGTCGCACTTCCTGCTCCATCGACTCTGGCTCCAATTCACTTTCCGTGTAAAAACTGTGTCTCTCTCTGTCCCTGCTGCTGTCAGACTCATGTTGGTCTTAAATGTTTCTATTAACCCTCTACATGATCCTGGGTTCTGTTTTTGTTTTGTTTTGGGGTTTTTTTTTTTAGTTTATTTTCTTAATTTTTTGAGTTATTTTGAGTTGAATTTTTTATTTATTTATTTATTTTTGTTATCTTGAGTTTACTTATTTATGTATTTATATTGAATTTCTTTTTTCTTTTTTAATTAATAAAAGACAAATCAGGTCCTTCTTTCCCCGACGTCGCTCCTGTTAGCGTTAGCAACAGGTTTGATTGACAGTGTTGCTAAGGGAGGGGGCGTTTCCTTCAACAGCCTCGCTCCTGATTGGCTCTCTGGTTGCTATGATACTCGTCTCTAAACCAGCTCTAGCCTCATTTAGTCACTTGTCACTTTTTTACTCATTCTGTCAAACGCTCGGCTCCTCGTTGTTTAATTTCGCTGTTTCCACGGCGACAAACTGAACTGTGTCACCTGCGAGCGTGAAAACCCTGTTCACTGTCTGTACAAGTCTCAAACATGAGTGATTTCAGCGTTTTAAATGAAGCTCGTCCCAACATTTTGAGTGTTCGTTTATTTAATTGTTGCTCTGGTGATGTCATGGTGATGTCATGGTGATGTCACGGTGATGTCATGGTGATGTCATGGTGATGTCACGGTGATGTCATAGTGATGTCACGGTGATGTCATGGTGATGTCATGGTGATGTCATAGTGATGTCACGGTGATGTCATGGTGATATAGAGTGTGAGTTATCGGTTGCTGGGCGACTTGTGCGTTCTGCAGGATTAGCTCTGCGCCGTTAAACATTGGGATTCTCATTGACCAGGATCTAAATATAATAAAGTCTCTCAGATGTTCAGGTAATCAGAATGTCTCTTCCAAAACCGCACATTTATCTGACTGTACATCTGCGGCGCCGCTCACAGCCCCGGACACTGTGGGAGCAGATGTTTGACCAGCAAAGACACAACAATTATCTCAGAAAGTAACAGATGAGCTTCAGTTTGGGGCAAAACGTCTGAAGACACAAACAAACCAGATCTGCACATCGAGGGAATTAGGACAAATATTACCACATTTTATCCAATCCTGGTTATTAGAAAATGTAAATATGAATAAAACGTTCAGTATAAAGTTTTCAAACGCAGGTTAAGTTTAGGCTGGTGTCATACAGTAACAGCCATAACATTATGACCACCACGTTTCATACATGCTTCTGTTTCAGGAAACATCCTACAGACCTGCTCTATTTCACTTTTTAGAGTTTGGTTCAGGTTTTGACCTTCAGTCGATCAGATTTAACAGATGTGGATTTTCCTGTTGGACAAAGAGGAAAAGAAAAACTCAAATCTGTAACTGGACAAAAAATCATAGAGTGAAGACGGCTGGATGTTTCTTTAAAAATAAAATATCATTATTAGCATGAAGTATGACATCATCACACTGAAACTACCGGTAAAAAAATAAAATAAACCAAACACAGATGAGCATCACTGAAAAGAGGGACACACACCACAGACTGAGAAACGCCTTCACTGAACTATCACCTGGCTCCACCCACATTTCATTCCCTGAACTAATATGATCTGTGCAGGACAGCGCCCCCATCCTCTCTGTTAGCGTCACTACTTCCTGTCCGGGTTTATCTCTGAGGCTTTTGCAGAGACACAGTAAAATTAAAACATATTTAAAGATCAGAGTGAACGTGTTAAACAGAGACGCTTCTGTGTTTGTGTCTCATGCTAATGCTAACCCTAATGCTAATCTCAAGGCATAATAAATATTCAAACAACACAAACTGAAGTATTCATTTAAACATAACTGGGTCGACTTTATTTAAATTTGGCTGAATTTTAATAGCTTGTTTATTTTGTTTTCTGATTTTAATAAAAGTGACTGTTAGCTCTGAGACACAGTGAGCTAGCTAGCGTGCTGCTGTGTACAAAGCCTGTTCAGATGAAGTACTTGGGCAAAACATGTGTACGAGGTAGAGGATACCTTAGCACGATAATGCTAACAACAACTAGCATGCAAATCTTTATTATTTCCTGGTTCATGGAGGATAAACAGACTGCAGCAGATGCAGACACAGGCGCAGACGCAGATGCAGACGCAGATGCAGGCGCAGATGCAGACGCAGACACAGATGCAGGCGCAGATGCAGACGCAGACACAGATGCAGACGCAGATGCAGATGCAGACACAGATGCAGACACAGATGCAGACGCAGATGCAGACACAGATGCAGACACAGATGCAGACGCAGATGCAGACAGTGACATAAAAACACTCGGACTCTTTAAATAACTCATCAGACTCAGACTCTCCTTAAAACCTTTGACTCTCTGGACTTTCTTCTGAAACTCTCTTTTGAGGCAGATCGATTCCCAGCTGGACCCATTTCTCCTCATCATCTACATACAGCAGCATCTCCGCCTCACTCTCTCCGGAGTAAAAGTGCTTCTGCCAGTCGAGCGGAAACGCAGCTTCTAATTGTGGTATAGATCTTTTGTGCAGCGTCCTTTGTGCTCTCTGTGCTAACCATCACAGATATATGGCTGCTGCTTCTTACTCCTGGCTGCAGGAGACTCAAGTGGAAACTGCCAAGAAATGTCTGCAGCATGACAGCGCCGGGTTTCTCTATCATCGCGTCGGGGAATAAGGCTCTGCAGTGTTTGGAGCCTTTTAGAGCGCAGGACACAAGCAGAATGCAGAACGGTATTTCCAGGATTTTGTATTTATTCTGAGGTTTGTCGAATTTAGATGGAAGAAAAGAACAGAAGAAAAAAGATGAACATCACTCTTTATCTGCCATGTTCTTAATGTGACGGGCTCGCCTCTGCACAGATCTGAACTGTAACTGTCGGTGTCGTCTGCTGGTCTCTATGTAGATAAAAAGTTAAATGCCATACTGTGGAACATTCCAGGCAAAACACCATCTTCAGTACATTTACATTTGAAAGAGAATCCTTTTTACTTTTACTTCAGACTTTTGAGAGCAGTATCTGTACTTTTACTCTTCTACATTTTTTAAAAGTATTTTTATGATAGTGTGAGAGATACAGAAAAGTCTTTTTTTTTTTTTTTTTTTTTTTTTTCACGAAACAAGAATATATAAATAAAAACAGAAAAAAAAATGATCTTGCTTTTTAATTCTATGTGGAAAACTGAACCAAACTTCGGAATTAATTTAAAAAAATCTTGAGCAGATACCAGCGTAGAGACAGAAAACGACATTTATTTCCTTAAACCAAAAATAAAATGAGACAAAACTGATGCAAACAGAAAAAAACGCCACATGTGAAGCTTTATCAGACTCAAAATCGGTGAGAAATACTTAAAGAAGGACAAATCGTTGTAGGAGCCGCGGCTTGGACGAGCAGCAAAACGTCTTCGCTCCTACAACATGATGCTATTTTTAATTTAAACATTTTGACTTAAAACCAAACAACACAAACTCCTCCAGACGCAGAGGAGCTTGTCTCGAGTTTCCCCGACGTTCCTCTTCTTCTTCTTCTCTGTTATTTACACGTTTCCTCGCTGATCAGACCTGACGAACGCCGCGAGGAGCACACCATCTCCAGCGCGTGAGTGAACGGCGGAGGAGGAGACGGGGTGGGGTAGTCGATCGTGCCTCTTGGATGTCTGCCCCCCGTTTGGTGCTCCCCCTTTGATTCCAGACGCTTTGATCCTTGACTTTTTGGACGCCGGTGGTGGTCACTGTCTCATAAATAGGCAAAGAGGCTGGAACAGCAGGTGCAGGTGCATAAGTATCACTCCTGAATCATCCTCGACCCACCTGCCGAGGGTCTGACGCAACGCTGCCGAGACGTCATTATCCCGGGTAACGGACAGAACGGGGTCATGTGATCGCCGAGTTCTCGTTGGACGATGTTACAGTTCAAATCTACGAGAAATTTGCTGATTTTGAAAGAAAAATCCAAATGTTCAACCTTATCGTCATGTGTTATTACGTCGATAAACTTTCCATATCGATCGTATAGTTTAAAGTTTTTTTAGCGTCTTTGGGATTTAAAAGTGGTTCCTCTTTGTGCAGAAAAAGACTTGGACTTGTTTTTGGTTCGTGTGGCCCAGTAAAAAAAAGATATTAACCTAAAATCAGCACAGCTTCAGCTCCAAATGAAGCTCATCTAGGCTAATCTGGATCCGAGTTACGTATTTGGAATTACGACCACGAGTCTCATAGCAACAAAAGAGCCAATCAGGAGCGAGGATGTAGAAGGTAACGCCCCTTCCCCTCCATGCCACTGGTTTAACAGGGAGTGAGCGCTTAGCAACGCTGTCAATCAAACCTGTTGCTAACGCTAACAGGAGCGACGTCGGGGAAAGAAGGACCTGATGTGTCTGTTATTAATGTTCATATGTCGATTTGTAGATTTTTTTTACATTATTCTCTCTGTTTCTTGTCTGTAAAACCCCCTCACCTCACACTTTATACACTTTTCTCACACATTAACATTTTCTCACATTTCTCTCTCGTTTAAACACAAAGTTCAAACCTTCGTCGGTGCCTTTGTCGGTGTGCAGAACGTTTCATCGACATTGTGGGTTTTTGTCGGGAGAAAACTTGCAAACATACAGCACTTCAGAGTCACACTGATCCAACATTTATGTAAATTTGTCTGACACATTCTGTACTGTACAGGAGACACGGAGGAGACTGATGGACAATGGTCTACAGTCCCTCAGCCAATCAGGACGCAGAACACAATGGTCTACAGTCCCTCAGCCAATCAGGACGCAGAACACAATGGTCTACAGTCCCTCAGCCAATCAGGACGCAGAACACAATGGTCTACAGTCCCTCAGCCAATCAGGACGCAGAACACAAAGGTCACAGTCCCTCAGCCAATCAGGACGCAGAACACAATGGTCTACAGTCCCTCAGCCAATCAGGACGCAGAACACAATGGTCTACAGTCCCTCAGCCAATCAGGACGCAGAACACAAAGGTCTACAGTCCCTCAGCCAATCAGGACGCAGAACACAATGGTCTACAGTCCCTCAGCCAATCAGGACGCAGAACACAATGGTCTACAGTCCCTCAGCCAATCAGGACGCAGAACACAGTCTCAGTTCATTTCCATCCATATTCAGATTATAGTTTTGACAAACCGTTTTCATCTCTTAATATCTTTATTTTTTAACATTTGAAACATGAACTGGTCTGAACTTTAACGTTTCTCTGTCGACACACATAAATGCGGCGTTTTCGCAGACGCACAGGTGTCTGTTTTACTGATTCACGCCACATTTCTTCGCCTGATCCAAACACTCGACAGATGTGGGTTTGTGTTTGTTTTTAATCTGCTTCATGACATCGTCTCCTCTGGTTGCAGCGTGTGAGCGTGTACAGCCCCGTCAGCAGAGGCCACGGTGGAATATTTGTAGTCCCGTCTGCGAGGCGAGCGGCGGCGGCGGCGGCGAGCTGGGGCGGGTTTAATTTACTTGCATGCCCCACGTCAGGCGTTCTCACTATAAGTCTTGTCAAGGTTGGCGTTGACATTGGCGCTCACCTTATAGTCTGCCAGCGCGCTCTGCTGAGTCAGGCGATCTGCAGGGACTTCAGACGCACGACTCCCCTGACAACACGCCGCCGCAGGAAACAGCACGAAGAGACGACGCTTTGAGCTGGAAAAGAACCAGGACGGAGAAGGTTTTCAACCAACATGAAACACGCTTCAGTTTATTCAACCAACATGAAACACGCTTCATTCTGCTGGTTTGTGTCTAAACTGTTTACATTAAAACACAAAGTCCCATAATGAGGCTTTGTGCTGTTGCCATAGTGATACTGTCCTTTGAATGGGGCCTCAAAGTCCTCAAAATGTCGCCTCTCACAGGACGTTGAATCCCAGGTGAGGTTATTGAAGTATTTGTCTTTCATCAATCAGTTAAAGTTTGTGTTTTTCAGGTTTTATAGAATATTTTGGGGACTTTTTCTCAATCATATTTGTTTTTTTTAAAGTATTTTATTTGTTATTGTTAATGATCATTGGACGAGATGATGAAAGTCAATGAGACAAAACTAAAAACATCTCCATGACGACAAACAGGTGGATGGAAAGTTGCATAATGCAGCTTTAATGTGCACTTATGTTTTTGTGCTTTTCTTGCTCTGATTTTTTACTTACTCCCCCCACACAAACAAACAAATCACACAGAGGAGTGAGACGAGCACTCTCAGTCTGCCTCCTCCTCTCTCCTCCTCCTCCTCTCCTCCTCCTCCTCTCCTCCTCCTCCTCCTCCTCTTCTCCTCTCCCTCCTCCTCTTCCTCGATCTCAGGTGCCTGGAGTGAGGCTGTAACTCATTATCCCTCCTCCTCTCCCTCTTCTCAGGTCCTCCTCCTCCTCCTGTAACTCTCCCTCTTCTCCCTCCTCCTCCTCTTCCTCCTCCTCTCCCTCTTCTCCCTCCCCTACTCCTCCTCCTCTCCCTCTCCTCCCTCCTCCTCCTCCTCCTCTCCCTCCTCCTCCCTCCTCCTCCTCCTCCTCCTCCTCTTCCTCGATCTCAGGTACCTGGAGTGAGGCTGTAACTCATTATCCCCTCTCCTCTCCCTCCTCTCCCTCTTCTCTCCCTCCCTACTCCTCCGAGAGGTCTCCTCCCCTCCTCAGAGTCCTCCTCTCCCTTCCTCCTCCTCCCCCCTCCTCCTCCTCCTCTTCCTCGATCTCAGGTACTTGGAGTGAGGGTGTAACTCATTATCTCTCCTCGTCTCTGAGCGTGTCTCCCTCCTCTGAGACGAGAGGTGATGAAATCAGAGTCTGGTGTTTGCTCCACCCGCTCCTCCGTCTGCAGGTGGAGCCGGAGTCGGAGCTGCTGTTGGAGCTGCTGTTGGAGGTCGTCACTCAGGGTCGATGGGGGAGTCTTGTGGGTTCGTCTTGGGGGAAGAAGCAGGAAACAAAGCGGATCATGGAGCTCTGCTTTGGGAGAACTTCACAAACAAGACGCTGTGAGGTTTGGACACCAGCGAGACGAGACGTTCCCCCGAATCTCAACAGGAAACATGCACGAACGCTTCATGAGCTTCAGGAGCTTCACGAGCGTCACGAGCTTCACGCCGTCAGGCTGCTGTAGAGTCTCAGGGGGTTTGGAGCTGGAGCTGAGTTTGTTTCATTCACATGTTTGAGTCACACTTTATTATTCGTCTGTAACATCTACAAAGCTCAAAATGCTCTGTTCCACCTTGTGATGTCATCAAGTGGTAGTTTTAGTGGTAGTGAACAGCTCCTTTAACCTTTAGTTCAGTCGAGATAAGTGAGACATGGCTCTTTAAACGCTGCAGACTCTCGTTTTTCTCTCATAATCTCGTCTCCTGATGTTTTCTTCAGGTTCAGTCGTGATCAGAGCCGAGGCTGAAGTTTAGAGGAACATAAATAAAATGTGTCTGGATTTATTTCACTTTTTCTGTTTAATCCATATGTGTCGAGTTCAAACTTTTTGCTCAGTGTCTGTTCGTTTAAAACAATTATCTTCTATTTACACTTTTACACTTTCATAGTTAAAAAAACAGACTTCATCAGAGCAGGAAAAATCCACCGTCTGATCATTTATAAGTGTCCTCGAGTTCCAAACACAGGACTCGTGCTCAGTGTCTGATTTTCCTCAGAGCGACGAGTCGGACCCGTAGAGTCGGAGAGAGTCTCATCGGACAGGAGACCTGAGCCGGGCGAGAGCCGAGAGTCGGACAGGTGTTATTAGTTTGACGTTGCCGTTTGCTCGTTTAAAAAGAGTCTTCTATGTGTCACACTTATGAACAAATTCATAGTCTCTCAAAGGTAAACTGAGAATATTCATCAGAGCAGGAAAAAAAGATCCACCGCTGGATCATTTATGAGTTTGTCCTAAAGGAGGACAAGAGTCTGAGGACAGCTGCAGCTGTGGGACAGGAGGGGAGGGTCCAGGAGAGGGGGCGCTGTGGGACAGTGGACCTGGAGGCTCTGAGGGCGAGGGCGGGAGTGGACACTTCTCCATTTGTTAAAAGTTTGTTGCTGAGTACGACGACTGTCATCTTTGAGACGATTTTCTTTTCAAAGAGTCAAAAAAGTGTGTCATTTTCATATGAATAAAATAAAAGAGTCTTATTCTCTCACAGGTAAAATGAGAATATTTCTGGCCGAAAAAAAAAAGATTTAGAGAGGTTTTGTCTGTGAGTTTCACTGATGTTTAAATACTCCCCTGTCAGGGTGAGGTTTTAAGGACCCCCTCTCATTGGTCACTGAGGTTTTAGATACTCCCTGTCATTGGTCACTGAGTCATTGGCAGTGTTGGGAATCTTACTTCAAAAGCAGGTTATAGTTACAAGGGTCTGAGTTACCATGTCCGTTACTTTTTGGGAGAAGTAAGGGGGCGCTGTGGGACAGTTTAAAGTGATTCACATGTGATACCAGCCTGGACACTTTCAGTCACATTTAAACATATGAACATGTCAAATATGTGGCAGTAGTTTGTGTGAAGTTGGAGGAGGAGGCGCCGTGCATCAGGGCGGCGTTTTCTGATCAAAACTCAACTCGGACCAATCAGCTGTAAATGCACATGTGACAGGACATCATTTCCCATCATGCATTGAGCGTTTGTAGTCCATGCAGGCGCCGCAGTGCGCTCGCCTCGCTCAGAAAGGCTGTTGCGAGTACGACGACTGTCATCTACTGTCGGCCCATTTTGTTTTCAACGTCAACTCAAAAAAAACAAATTCATTTAAATAAATAAAACATAATCCTGCTTTAGTTGTGGTTTTCTGGCTAAAAGAACAAAAAGGGACTTTGAGGTTTTAGATACTCCCCGTCTCATTGGTCACTGAGGTTTTAGATACTCCATCTGTCATTGGTCACTGAAGTTTTAGATAAGAAACTGTCATTGGCTGCACTGAGGTTTATGATACTCCTCTCTGAAGAGTAGGTCAACTGAGGTTTTAGATACTCCCCATGTCATGTCAGTCACTGACGTTTTAGATACTCCCCTGTCATTGGTCACTGACTCCGTTTTAGATACTCCTAACGCCGTTATTGTTTAACGCCGTTATTCCCAACACTCTCATTGGTCACTGAGGTTTCAGATACTCCCCTCTCATTGGTCACTGAGGTTTTAGATACTCCCCTGTCATTGGTCACTGAGGTTTTAGATACTCCCCTCTCATTGGTCACTGAGGTTTTAGATACTCCCCTGTCATTGGTCACTGAAGTTTTAGATACTCCCCTGTCATTGGTCACTGAGGTTTTAGATACTCCCCTCTCATTGGTCACTGAGGTTTTAGATACTCCCCTGTCATTGGTCACTGAGCGACTTTTGAGGTGGAGGATCTGCTCACTGTTTGTCTTTATAAAGTTTTAAGTTTGAATGAATGAATGAATGAATGGTTTATTTTGGTAAATTTACAAAATTGGTAGAGTTAAGATCCACAATCAAATAAATAACCAAAAAAGGAATAGGCAGAAGCTAAGGCTTATATTAGCCTATCCTGTTCTTCTTGACATACGTCTAGAGAATCAGCTTTAAATTAAAAAAAAAAGAAAAAAAGAGAAAAAAAAAGAAAAAGATATATACATTATGCATCTACATGCATACATATAAACATAAATAGCATGTACAGTACATGATTACAAATAGTTTAGTTTTAAGTGGGTTAAGTGTCTTGCCCAAGGACACAACAACAGCATTGAACTGTGGGAGCTGGAATCGCACCACCAACCTGTGAGTCAGTGCGTCTGAGCGATGATGTTAATGTCGACAGCGGGATTCAAACTGCCAACCTCTGGATCGGTGGAAAACACTTCACCAGCTCTGCCACTGTCGCCCAGGTCCAGGTCAGATCTGTGGAGAGGCAAACCCATAAGTGAGTAAATAGTTAATGCCGTAATGTGACGTTTTCCAGGTGTGATATTTAAAGATGTTAAATCTGAGGTTTTATGTCATGTTGGGGCTCGTCCTCATCACTGTGACTCCATCAGAATCTAAGGTCAGTTTAATTCAAATACGGTGTTTTTTTTGTTTTTTTCCAGAATGTTCCAGTGACTCAGGGACTTTCAGACGGTTTGATTTGTGTCGCCTTAAGCAGTGCACTGACTTTGGTGTAATGGATGTGTGCGACTTTGCGAGTCTCAAATGTTCTGACGATAATGACCAACAGTTTGACCTGACGGTGATAATGACGGAGCTGATGTGCACTTCTGCTTTTACAACGGCCCCGTCTCACGATCCGCCGCCTCAGGACTGAAACTACAGCGTCACATTATTCATCTGCTAAGGTCACAAAACAAATGTTCACTTTGATAACAAGGTGACAAAATGATTCTTAAAACACATTTTGAATCGTCTGTCTATATAAATGGACGTAGCTAACCTGCTAGCGCCGCGTTCCAAACAGGAAGTGATCGTGTCACACTTCCTGCTCCTTCCACTCTGGCCCCAATTCACTTTCTGTGTAAAAACTGTGTCTCTCTGTAGCTGCTGCTGTCAGACTCATGTTGGTCTTAAATGTTCAGATGAACCCTGCTCTACATGATCCTGGGTTATGTCACGATCGTGACTCAAATGTGGCACGAGGAAGACTGTCCAACTCAAGGTGCCAAAAACAGGTTAATTCACATAACAAAAAACAGAAGCCGAGCCTGCACGTCCTTCATGAAAAACAGAACATAAGCATCATCCACAAAAGACAAACACACGACAAGGATCCAGCAACTAAACCTGAGGGAAACAGAATATGAAGGCTGCCCCTGATTGGCCACTGGGACCAGGTGTGGAGCCAACAGGGAGGCAGCAAATAAAAGGCGGAACGGAACAGAGCTGGATCCGGAGCGGGGACGGGACGGGAACAAGGGACAGGACCAGGGACCGAAACCAGAACCCACCGGCGGGGCAGACCAGAAGGGACGGGACCAGAGCCCCCAGTGGGACGAGCAGGCAGGGTCGGCGGCAGAGTCCGGGGCAAGACAGGGCCCGGGGCAGACAGTTCAGACCCCCCCGGTGGGGCAGCCGGGCAAGACCATCACATATGGAGCAAAAATCAGGTGGAGGAGCTTTAAAACGACGTTTATAAAACATAAAACTTTGCTCTTGTGGCTGAGCGCCGTCCTTCCTGCTACATTCAGACATAAACGTGATTGATTTGTTAGTCAGACTTTTGAAACTCCCCGGTGTGACTTTCTGCAGCCACGTCCCCACAGACGGGAACCTTTCATTTGTGTCTTTAATGAATCTGCACTTTGTGAACTGAGCCTCAGTGTTTCACCAGCCAAGGTCACTCTGCTGTTCTTTTATTTTCTGCTCCAAACTGAGCCCAGCACCTGCCCGTCCTCCACCGAGACGCCGCGCTACTGCACCGGACACACGCCACTGCACTACTGCACCGGACACATGACGCAATCATCACAAATGGATTTATGCAGCTGGAGCCACAGAGTGACTTTTATGTGTCACAAAAACTTTGATTCACACGTGTAAAACACATCATGAATCTGCATCTGCGTGTGTCTGCGTGTGTTTGCGTGTCTGCGTGTGTCTGCGTGTGTTTGTGTCTGCGTGTGTCTGCGTGTGTCTGCGTGTGTCCGTTTGCGTCTGCGTGTGTTTGTGTCTGCGTGTGTCTGCGTGTGTTTGCGTCTGCGTGTGTCCGTTTGCGTCTGCTCGTCTTGTGGCTGCTCGAGCTGCTTCTTCTTCCTCCGTTTAAACTCATATGAGATTAAAGTAAAGGGGATTCTCTGACTATTTCTCTAATCTCCTTAGCAACGTGCTGCTGCCAACCTCCTGGACCAGACCTCCATTCTGCCCTAATACTCTCCTCCTCTCTCTCCTCTCATCCTCCTCCTCTCATCCTCCTCTCTTTTTCCTCTCTCCTCCTCTCTCCATCGTCTTCCTCCTCTGTCCCGCGTCTTGTCCTCCTCTTTCTCTCTTGTCTCCTCCTCCTGTTTTCCTTCCTCTCTTCTTCTTCCCCTCCTCTCCTCCTCCTCTCCCTCCTGTCCTCCTCCTCTCCCTCCTCCTCCTCCTCTCCCTCCTCCTCTTCCTCCTCTTCTGCCTGTGAACCTGGTGAACCTCTGAGAAAATGGACTGAATCAATGCAAATGATTTAAGGAGAAGATGGAGACGCATCAGAAGAAAAGACGAGTCTGTTTCAGAATCGTGGGGGAGTTTCTGAGTTTGGAAAAGCCTCTGTCCAAACTGTAGAAATCTGCACAGGCTGGAACTGTTTTTATTTTTACTTTTTTACTTTTCAAATCCATGAACAGGGAGGGAGACGTGTGTTTCTTTGTGTAACCTGAACGAGGGATGATCATGAGCGTCTTGTTCTCACATGTTGAGTGACTCTGTAGAATCGTTCGGTCTCGTTCTGAGCTGAAGGAGGCGCCTCACTGAGGGTCTGAACATTTAAACAAAACCATCTCTGACCAGGTCCAGAGAGAATCCTCCGTGTTTATGTCTCTAGATGAAGCCTCTGGTTTTCTCTGACTCGACGTCTCTCTCCGTCGAGTCAGAGTCAAACACTTTTGTCCAATCAGATTTGTTTATTTCAGTGACACGTGAAATGAAGAAGCTCATTGGTCACCGTCGTTTTGAATAAACTCACGTTTCTCTCGCCTCAGATGGAGAGTTTACAGCATCTTCTGCAGAATCTGTCATGTTTTTTTTTTCAGTCCTGAGACATTTTTTCAGCCACATTTGTTTTGATGCAGATGGAGCATGTCCCTGATTGGCTGATCCACCTGTCAATCACGTGTGTTCTGGATCCGAGGAGAAGATTTTTTTGTTATTTTTTTGTTAATATTATTTTAAAGTTTAGCGTCAGTTTAATGAGGCCGTGCTCTGTGGGAATAATCTGTGTGTGTTTAAAGATTCAATATTTATGTGTGTTTTGAGTGACACTTTATTATTCATCTGTCACATCTCCAAAGCTCAAAACGCTCTGTTCCACCTTGTGATGTCATCAAGTGGTAGTTTGCAAGTGAACAGCTCCTTTTACCTTCAGTTCAGTAGTAAATCGGAAACTCCAGGACGGAAATGATCCAAATGATTCTAGAAAGGAAGGTGTGTGGAGTTTAAAAACACAGTGGAGCACTTCCTGTATGTTTTTTAGTTTTTTATTTGAAGGGATGATGTACAGAGACATTATGCTCAACAACAGAGATGATCTGCACCAGATTTTAGCTCAAAGAGCTCGTTTCCATCTGCAGTCCCCGACAAACAATAAAGAAAATCACCACATGATGACATCACGAGGTGGATCAGAGTGTTTTCAGTCTAAATCTGCAGGTTTGTGTTAAACATGTGAGAATGAAACAAACCTCCAGGTCTGTTTGAGACGAGGAAACATCAGATCAGAGACAGATGGACCTTTAAACATGTTTTTTTTTTCTCGCATGTTTCTGCTCTTCACACATTTGCATTTTTCATCCCGTTTTACATCCGTCGTGTCGAGTTCCAGGTTCATATGTTCTGATCCGATTCCAGCCCCTGATCACCCACACTTACGGCTCTTCTAATTCGTTTTGGCCGTTCATTTGCTCTTTTATATTTTTGTTCCTTTTTCTTCGAGCGAGAATATTGATTGTTTATGAAGGCCTGAAAACACCTCTGGAATCTTTAATTAGACACAGAAGCGCAGGTACTCCAGGAATGCAGCGGAGCTTTGAAGTCGGGCCGCTCTGGGATGAAGCGCAAAAATAAATAATAAAAAACAGACAGCTTCTTGGGGGAATTTGACTTCAATAACACACGTTTCTATAAGCCGTAGCAGACATGGTTAATGGCATAGAATTACTCCAACCTGAAGCTCTCTCGCTCACGAAAAAACACTAAATAAATAAATAACTTGCCAGAAATTCCCAAAGTGGGGCCATCCGTATTTTTACTGCTTTGAAAACATGAGTTCTTTTGAAGGTAGGGAACGCCATCATCTCCGCTGCAGGTATCCTGTTTTAGAAACTTTCTATCAATCGCAGAGAGATACATGAGAGTTTGTCTGCGGGCGAGGCCAATGGGAACGCGCCGCTAAAGTACTAAATTAGTACAAAGTAATTGCAGCTCCCTTCATATAGGCGAAGGATGTTTGACTAAAACATAGCGGCGGTGCCTGGCGTAGCTCCCGTGCTGTCAGAGTACGCACACGCCGGATTAATGCTTTGAGAAAACACGGCGGAGACGAGCTAATCTTCCAGGAGCCTCAAATCTACCTTTGTTTGAATTTCCAACATTAAGAGCCTTTTGCACCTTTGAAACTTAACGCTCGCTTCATTATAATTCTAAGTAGCATTTGTGGAAGCTAACTTTGTTGTCAGCACTCCTCCGCTCTCCTCAGGGACACCCCAAGGCTCCGTTCTAGGCCATGTGATCTTTGCATTCCCGTCTGGATTCATTTCTGCCAACGAGGCCCAGGCCTGGTTTTGCCTTGCACCTTGTAACTCTCAGGCTGGGAGTGCACACCGGTGAAAGCCTCGGAGACAGTTGGAGAGCTGCCGACTCGCTCAGACTCGGCACAGTCAGAGAGAGCAGCACCGCTTCTTTTCTTTTGGGATTTTTGAGGCATATGCAGGAATCCATGGCCTCTTCCAGCCCAGATAAAACATGTGAGTGTGGGAGCAGAATTTAAATGATTTATTCTGTGCTGCAACTGTCCAACTCTCTACAGACTCCAGACATGATTAATATAACAGTGTTTAGATCCAAACTAAAGGTGCACTATGGAACTTATCTGCTACGAGCTTGTCTCCATGGAGATGTTTAAGTGAGACTGATCTGTCTCCATGGAAACAAGCAGGTGCTCCCACTAGACCCAGTTTTAATACAAGAATACATGGTTTTCAAGGCGCTAATGCCAACTGTAATTCAAATGCCTCACTGTGGAACATTACAGACACAGCAGCTCCGTGGAGACGAGTCTGTAGTGACGGATCGTCCATCGGAAAAAGTTCCACTTTGAATATCGTCCACTACACATCCAAACAACGCAATGTGCCGTGAGGAAACACTCGCAGCATCGATCAGTCTTTGAAGAACGTAACGTCGGGGCATCTGACTTAAATAAGTGACTGTTATAAAGGTCAAACTAAAGAGTGAACCTTAAAATACTGGAGTCACATCCTCACCTTCTGGACGCTCCTGTACAATGTGCTCCTGCCATTTTCACTTCTCTAAAAGGTCTTCCTCCAAACCTCACGTTTGCTTACGACACCTACAGCCAGTCTCCAACATCTGCAGCCAGTCTCCAACATCTGCAGCCAGTCTCCAACATCTACAGCCAGTCTCCAACACCTCCAGCCAGTCTCCAACATCTGCAGTCAGTCTCCAACACCTCCAGCCAGTCTCCAACATCTGCAGTCAGTCTCCAACACCTTCAGCCAGTCTCCAACATCTACAGCCAGTCTCCAACACCTCCAGCCAGTCTCCAACATCTGCAGTCAGTCTCCAACACCTCCAGCCAGTCTCCAACATCTGCAGTCAGTCTCCAACATCTGCAGCCAGTCTCCAACACCTCCAGCCAGTCTCCAACATCTGCAGCCAGTCTCCAACATCTGCAGCCAGTCTCCAACACCTCCAGCCAGTCTCCAACATCTGCAGTCAGTCTCCAACACCTCCAGCCAGCTCCACATCTGCAGCCAGTCTCCAACACCTCCAGCCAGTCTCCAACATCTGCAGTCAGTCTCCAAACACCTCCAGCCAGTCTCCGACACCTGCAGCCAGTCTCCAACACCTGCAGCCAGTCTCCAACATCTGCAGCCAGTCTCCAACACCTCCAGCCAGTCTCCAACATCTGCAGTCAGTCTCCAACACCTCCAGCCAGTCTCCGACACCTGCAGCCAGTCTCCAACACCTGCAGCCAGTCTCCAACATCTGCAGCCAGTCTCCAACACCTGCAGCCAGTCTCCAACATCTGCAGCCAGTCTCCAAACGTGCAGCCAGTCTCCAACATCTGCAGCCAGTCTCCAACATCTGCAGTCAGTCTCCAACACCCCAGCCAGTCTCCAACATCTACAGCCAGTCTCCAACACCTGCAGCCAGTCTCCAACGTCTGCAGCCAGTCTCCAACATCTGCAGCCAGTCTCCAACACCTGCAGCCAGTCTCCAACATCTGCAGCCAGTCTCCAACGTCTGCAGCCAGTCTCCAACATCTGCAGCCAGTCTCCAACATCTGCAGTCAGTCTCCAACACCTCCAGCCAGTCTCCAACATCTGCAGTCAGTCTCCAACACCTGCAGCCAGTCTCCAACATCTGCAGTCAGTCTCCGACATCTGCAGCCAGTCTCCAAACTCCACAGTCTCTAATCTCCACAGTCAGTCTCCATCCTTAACACCTCCACTCTGGGGCTCCACATCCTCCTCTCCGTCTCCACTGATAGTATCAAAGTCGGCCTCTCGATTGGTCAGTGACAGCTCTCTGTCCGAACGATCCTCATCCCTCCATCCATCACATCCTGGAGTCTCCACGGACACTGCAGACGTTTATCTCCCCTCAGCCTCCGCTCTGTGGAGCTGTTCCACCGGACAATCTGCCTCCTCCTCCTCCTCGACTCCTCTACGACTCCTCTACGACTCCTCCACGACTCCTCTACAATCCTCTCTACTCCTCTCCTCCACGATCCTCTGCAGCTCCTCCACGGCAAACCCTATGTTTTATTATATATAATATATATATATATATACATAGTATATATATATATCATGACTCATGAGGATCTGCCCTCGGCTGTTGTGGCTCCAACTGGAAAAAGCTCAATAAGAAACATTTAAACATAAAACTTTATCACAGGAACAAGTCAAAAAGTACAACTGTAGAAACAGAAGAGGGATTATACTTTAACTGTACTACATATACTACACACTCTGTAGTACTACACTACACACTCTGTAGTACATATACTACACACTCTGTACTACATATACTACACACTCTGTAGTACATATACTACACACTCTGTACACATACAGTACACACTCTGTAGTACTTACAGTACACACTCTGTAGTACTACACTACACACTCTGTAGTACTACAGTACACACTCTGTAGTACTACAGTACACACTCTGTAGTACTTACAGTACACACTCTGTAGTACTACACTACACACTCTGTAGTACTTACAGTACACACTCTGTAGTACTTACCCATGATGCCGTTTGGTGGATACTCTGTAAAACTCTGTGGACGTTGTTCTTTTAACCCTTCGCCTGTATCTCTCGTCTGTTTTATATTTAAAATGCCAGTGTGATTTCTCAGAGAAAACATCTCATTTCCTACATATTTACCCTTTGCACCAGTCGTTCTTTCTCGGCATCTGTCTAGAGACAGTCAGACCCAAACATATTTTAAATTCATGAAGTTTTGAATCATCGTTATGCAGAAAACACGATGCCTCTGGGTTTTTCTTGGACGTGTGTTAATCCGGTTCCTTCTTTGTTTGTCCTGTGGTCAGGACCATGTAAAACGCCCATTAAGGTGGAGTCATCGTGGACGGAGTCATCGCAGGAGCATTTTAACAGCTCATTGTGATGGAGGCGGTGGAGACACACACTTTTCTGAATAATAATGTAAAAGTTTCACCGAGGTGGAGAAATGCTGCTAACGACTTTGTATATGAGCTCGTTTGGGCTCTATAGGAAGAAGGGACTTGGGTCTAGTTTTCTCCCAGTACTCCGAGTACTCTGAGTACTCCTGGTACTCCTAGTACTCCTAACACTCCTAATACTCCCACTACTCCGAGTACTCCTGGTAGTCCGAGTACTTCTGGTACTCCTGGTACTCTTAACACTCCTAATAGTTTTTGTAGATGAAAATATATACTGTTTTTTTTTTTTTTTCATTTTAATTAAGATTTTTTTTTTCTTTCTTTTTTTCTTTTTTTTTTTTTTTTTTGAGATTTTTTTTTTTTTTTTCTTTGTTTTTCAAAATGTGACTTGATGAAAACAAAACTATTTTAGTCGACTGAATTAAAGGCCCAGTACATGATTTTTGGAGCAAACTCTTGAGGTCAAACTAAGTCTGTGCTGCGTCTATCGTCTGATGATCATTAAGTGCACTGTTAGCATGCTAGTTGCTGTTAGCTTTACCATAAAAGCAAAAGTCCACTCTGACCTCAGAAAGTTGTGCCAAACTCTTATAAACCCATTATGGTTAATAGTGACGCTGTTTGTATCCAGTGTCTCAAACGTGCTGGTGGAGGTCAGTAAAACGACGTCAGTAAAACGACGTCGGTAAAACGACGTCAGTAAAACGAGTCCAGCTCCTTGGACACGGCCGGTTCTGTCCGAACATGATCCTGATCTGCTCTTACACGTTTCCGCTCCATAAAGGCTGTGAAAAAGTATATGATTGTGTTGTTTGCTGTAGCTGTAATGAAGGCCACGGAGCACTCCCCTTCAACAATGTTTTATTCAATTAGCATAATGGGAGAAAAGGGAAAATTGCCGAGTGTCCAAACCCGCGCCTCCCACAACAAGAGCTCTATTTATACTCACGATTACATAAGTCCAGGCTGGTGGCCGCGCATCACAATGAGGACGACATGAGCAGAGCGTGGATCCACTCACACGGGTCCTCTGAGCCGGCGTGGACGCAGAGTGGACCTTCAGACGTGACCTGCAGGAGGCGCCGCAGTGAGGTCGAGGGTTTTATTTGAACACATTTAGTCCCTGACAGTTTGGAGCTCTCTAGCGCCTCACAGTGGTCACGTGATGTTGCTGTGATGTGATTGGTCGGCTGATTTAAACAGGTTTTGCAGCTGTGTTCGTGCCGGTGAGGCAGGACGACAGCGCCACCTGCAGTCCTACTTCTTCAGGACAGTTTCCCAGGTGAGTGACAGTAAAACGGCCCCTCGTCCCGGTTTAAAGTCACGTTTCTGTCTTTTGATTTTGATGTTTGAGGTTCTCCGCCTCGTCCAGAACGAGTTTCTCTTTTATCCAAAAAGGACGATTTGCTGCTTTTATCATGTCCTGAAAGCCCTAAAAAGAACCTCTTCAAATAAAAAATAAATAATAATAAAAAAAAAAACAGAAGACCAGATGAACCTCACTGGACATTTAAGTAAAATATAAAAAAATAAAAAATATTAAATAATAAAATAGAGCCGAGGCCAATTAGAGAAAGTCGTTCATGCAGCATGTTTCATTACTGGAGTTTAATTTTTTTAAGATAAGTACAAATATTATTTTTGTTCCATGCTCCAAACTAACAAACTTAATATTGTTCTGTTTTATATAAAAATATGAACGTCTCTATTTTCAGAGGCATTAACTGCATCACAAAAGGTTCAGATCCTACAGGTGAATGTTGTTGTGTCCTTGGGCAAGACACTTAACCCCCCTCGCCCCAGTGTCCGTGTCCGTGTGTGTGTGTGTATCATGTGTGTGTGTGTGAGTGTGTGTGTGAGTGTGTGTGTGTGTGAGTGTATCATGTGTGTGAGTGAGTGTGTGTGTGTGTGTGTGAAAGACCTTTGAGCCTGGAAGAGCCTGAACACTCACTCCTCTGAACGCTCACTGAACGCTCCTCCTCTGTACATAGCTCCTCCCTCTCTGTGTACATAGCTCCTCCCTCTCCCCCTCCCTCTGTACGTAGCTCCTCTTCCTGTGCATGTAGCTCCTCCCTCTCTCTTCTCTATGTGTACATATCTCCTCCCTCTCTCCTCTCTGTGTATGTAGCTCCTCCCTCTCTCCTCCCTCTGTACGAGGCTCCTCCCTCTCTCCGCTCTCTGTACATAGCTCCTCCCTCTCTCCTCTGTTTGTACGTAGCTCCTCCCTCTCTCCTCTGTTTGTACATAGCTCCTCCCTCTGTCCTCTCTGTACGAGGCTCCTCCCTCTCTCCTCCCTCTGTACGAGGCTCCTCCTTCTCTCCTCTCTGTACGAGGCTCCTCCCTCTCTCCTCTCTGTACGAGGCTCCTCCCTCTCTACGAGGCTCCTCCCTCTCTCCTCTCTGTACGTGGCTCCTCCCTCTCTCCTCCCTCTCTACGAGGCTCTCCTCCTCTCCTTTGTTATGTATAGCTCCTCCCTCTCTCCTCTCTGTACGAGGCTCCTCCCTCTCTACGAGGCTCCTCCCTCTCTCCTCTCGGTACGAGGCTCCTCCCTCTCCTCTCCTCTGCTTTGACCTCGCTGACGTTCCTGGATCTCCGTCTTCCACACGTCTGTTTTGTCACTCCTCGTTCCTCCTCATCTCCATCTTTAATCCGGAGTAGCACTTATTCCCCAAATCCCATCTCGGCCTTCAAACCCGAAATCCGGCAGCTCTCCGAGACTCACCAGACGAGACAAGACGAGCCGACAATGGAACAAGTCAAACTGTCAGGCGGCCATCTTGAAAGCTCCATCTCCCTCGTACCACGGCCCGTTTGATCCACACATTTAAATATGATGTCACTCAGCACTTAGCTCCTCCAAACGAGCCAGTCCCAGGATATTTAGCCGAATGGTAAATAGACCATTATGATTACAAGTTCTTTAATTACATTACTTTAACTGCATAATGAGGAGCACCTTTGCTATTTAAAAACCATAAGCCAGAGCAGGAGAGCGGCACAAACTGGGTCAGCAAAAAGCAACGTGCCAGGGCAGAACGAGGAATCTGCATCTCAACGAGCCGCCGCTTTATGTAATAATGTGTCTCTGCGGAATACGAGTCTGAAACAGGTACGACGGGGTCAAAGCACGACGGGTAAACGGATCAGAATGAGAGAGCCGACGGGTAAACGGATCAGAGCCAGAGAGCCGACGAGAGAGCCGACGAGAGAGCCGACCAGAGAGACAATCAGAGAGCCGACGGGTAAACGGATCAGAACCAGAGAGCCGACCAGAGAGCTAATAAGAGAGCCAATCGGAGAGTTCAGTTTTTACACAGAACAAAAAAAAAAAGAAAAAAACAAACCCCATATAACAATAGATAAATAAACTCAAGATCATAAAAAAAAATCAACTTAAAATAAATAAAAAAAGACAATAACAAAAACTCAAAATAACTAAAATAACTAAATAAATGAAGAAAAAAAACAAAAAAAAACCCAACAAAAAAACCCCAAAACTCAACATCTGGAAAAATAATCGACCGAGGGCCACTACCAGTGTCAATACAGAGGATAATTCAGACGGTCAATTTAACACCCGTCGTTTTGACTTCACACTTTAAATAAGGTTTGAAATATTAACATTAGGTCTGTATGACACTGATGTTATTTAGGTTTTATTGGTAGATTTAATCAAAGTCCTGATTATGATCAACTGAAGGTCTGAGAGCCAATAAAAACGGGCCGTAGTTTGGACATGATCTAAACTTTTTGTCCAGTGACAGATTTGAATTTTTCTTTTATTATAAACTGATGAGATGAACATTTAGAGACACGGAGCTGGAGTGAAACAGGCGAGTTCAGGGGTAAATGCTTCACCCTGAGCGTTGCTGTCGTGTCGCGTCGTTGGTCTGAATGTTGAGTATAAACGTGTGCTGTGTCGGTGAGGATCTGTTTTGTATTTTTGGATTCGAGAGCATCATTTGAAGATGTTTTTTTCTCCTCTCTCTGATATTATCCTGCATTTTACATCTTAAAATGATTCAGATTTTCACAGCGAACAGCCAAAAGTCGACACATCGTCTGGACGCTGTTCAAGACGAAATGATGACGTCCAGGTTAAGAATAACTGGACTGTTTAAAGGTGCATTATGTAACTTTCCTGGTTAAGGGGCCACGAGCTGCTGGTGTCCATGGAGATGAGACTGGTTTGGAATATTTCACAGTGTGGCATTAAAACTTTACATTCAGGTCATTTCTTCAGTTTTTTTTTGCGCTCGGCCTGGGGAGTCGACTCGTCTCCATGGAAACAGAAACGTTTAATGCTGCGGAACATTCACCTGTTTGTCTCCATTACAGCCACACGCCAGAAAAGTTTCATAATGCGTCTTTAATAACCCATAAAACCTGGTGAAATCCATGGCCGCCCCAAACATATACGACATAACGACATATATATGCGCCGCTGTAACTGTCCAATCACTCCATTAATCAGTCATTTGTGCTTTTCTAAAATTAACGAGCTCTCGTCATTAGCTCCTGATTGGCTCATTAATTTCTTGGTTCAGATCCTGACAGCTTTATGTCCCGCTCTGTAAAACCTGAAATCACATGTAAACGTGTGGATCTTCTATAAACGAGAGAGGAGGACGTGCGAGCGCAGATAACACGGACGACTTTGTGCTAATGGTTTCTTATCAAACGCGCCGCCATTTTGGATCAGTGCAGCCGCTCTCAGCGCCGCGCTCCTGTCACGTAAATAAAAGGTCATTTTTGAAGTGCAAAATGGAGAGATAGCCACCCGGGCGCTGCTCTGTGAGCCAACAGGGATGAAACGCCATACGCAGCAGAACCGGCGCTCAAACCAGGGAGATGCTAGCCCTCTGCGCCGCTAGCTTGGTGCGCTGCCCGGTGGATTGGCACAGACAGACTGGACACTTAAACGAACAGGCAGACACAGAATAATGCAATTCTGAAAACAATAGTTGAATGTTCCAGGGAAAATGATGATTCCCCTTTACATGATATAACAGAGCTGCACCGCCGTTTGAAACTAGAGGGCGCTGTGGCACATTTACAGCAGGTTTTAGGAGGATTAGGTCGAGGTTTTTGGTTTAAAATTTAAATACAAACAACTCATCATCCAGTCATCACCACTGTCCAGTTTAAAGCAGCACTGTGGAACTTTTCAGGTCTTCTATCAGATGTTAAAGCTTTACCAAGAATGTTCCACAGTATGGCATTAAACCTACATGGAGACAAGCAGGTAAACCTACCAAGTTACAGGTCAGATCGGTATTTTTAACCAATAAAATGCCTCTAATTGGATAAATACAAGACTGACTTTAATGCTACACTGTGGAACTTTCATGGAGACAAACAAAAGGAGGAATCTTCACCAAAAAAGCTGCACAGTGCATCTTTACGGAGAAAGTCTTAGTGGAAATGAAACTCTGAGCTGATGTCGGACTTATGTAAATGGAGGGATTTTACTCATTTTGTGTTTTTCTGGCTCAGAATTTAACAACATGAACAATTATTACATGTAATAAAATTCTGAAACAACAAACTCAAATTGGATTATTTCCCAGGGCAGACATGGCAGTTCCTCGAGCTGCACTATTGTCCCCGTGGCTCTGGTTTAACATCAGTGTTTTACCGACGCGGCTCAGACTCGTGTCGCTCATCACAGCCACAAAAACGTCGCTCTGACGCGTCTTTTACCATATCGGGGCGATACTTCCTGTGGAACTCGCACCGTCTGAATCACCGAGGCGTGAACAGACTCACCTCGAACTCCCGGAAAAGCCGTGTTCTCTCTTACATAACGCTCTCATTTACAGTACAGTGTGATGTATCGTTTCAGCCGCTGTGTAAATAAAAGGTGAGTCCACAGAATAAGATAAGTAGGATTATGAATATTACATCAGGAAGTACAGCTCCGTGTGGCAAAGGGTTATGGGTAAATGAGGGAGGAAGAGCGTTTTGCTTCAAAGACGTCGTCAGCTCTGTGTGAAAATGAGGAAACATAACCGAACTTCTCACGTCTGACTTTTATCGTGCAGTGAAACGGGTGAAGAACTTTGTGCAGGATTTTTCATGAGCTGATGATTATTTGAGCACGATGAGAATAAACGGTGCTGTTCTCCCGGTGGCAGCGCCGTGGAGGAGTGACTCCAGGTCCTGGGTCACTCCCTGTGCAGTTTGCATGTTCTCCCTGTGTCTGGGTGAGTTTCCTCCGTCACATCCTCCAGCTGAGGTGAAGTAAGTTAGTCCTGAGCAGGGTGAGGTCCCACAGACTGTTTATATAAATGGACAGAGCTAACCTGCTAACGACACATTCCAAACAGGAAGTGATCATGGAGCACTTTTGAGTAGTTGTTTTTTGGGTTTTCTTTTTACTTAGTTTGATTTTAATTTTATTTATTTATTTATTTTTTGTCTAATTTTTTTTCAATTTTTGAGATATTTTGATTTTTTTTTTGCCTTTTTTTTTTTGTTATTTTGAGTTTTTTTTTTTAAATTATTTTCTGTTTTTGTTTGTTCTCTTGAGTTGATTTTAATTTCTTTATTATCTTGAGTTTATTGATTTATTTTTTTGTTACATAGAGTTTATTTATTTATTTATTTAGTTAGTTACTTAGAGAGGTTTTTTTTTGTTTTTTTTAATCTGTCTCCCTCTCTGTCTCTGCTGCTTCAGACTCATGTTGGTCTTAAATGTTCGTATTAACCCTCTACATGATCCTGGGGTTTTTATTTCACGTCTGTGTCTGTAAATCACATATGAACATTATTAACGACCTTCTTGCTAAACTGCTTTACTGAAAGGTTCCTCAAGTAGAAGTAAAAGTTCGGTGTCTGCACTGAAAAAACACAGATTTAATGAGCTAATTCTCTTGTGTAAAAATGATTCTATTTCCATGTCCTGATTTCAAGGTTGTTTTCCTGCAGCCTGCCTGATTCTGGACCATAGTAAACATGTGTGCGCTCCCCTTCCATAACCCACATTTTGTCCTGTTTAGGCGTCCAATTTCCCAAAGACTTTGCTCCACGCTCCCCCCGTCCCGGTGCCCTTCTCGTTTTACCCCACAGCCTCATTCATTTACAGACTTTCACCAGAGGAAGCTGCCAGATGGAGCTATGCTAACGCTAGCGCCGCACAAGCGCACAGCTGGGAGCGAGCGCAGACAAAGGTAATGAAAAATACGGCAGCAGACCCCAACAGATTTTTATTAATCGCTGGATGTTCTAATTACACTGCGGCGACTTGTTGGGTCTGTCTGACGGTGTCTGACCCGACGTGAGCCCCGTGAAAAATGGAAACGGAGCAAAGTCTCAGGGCGAGTCGAGCCTGATGTATCGACTCAAGGATTAAAAGTAATAAATATACAGAGTGATTACTGCTAACGGCGCCAGTATGCTAGCTCCAGAAGGGAGGAGTTTCAGTTCACGAGAATGTTTTTAATGTAGAAACAGACTCAGAATCATCATGTTTTTAATGTAGAAACAGACTCAGAATCATCATGTTTTTAATGTAGAAACAGACTCAGAATCATCATGTTTTTAATGTAGAAACAGACTCAGAATCATCATGTTTTTAATGTAGAAACAGACTCAGAATCATCATGTTTTTAATGTAGAAACAGACTCAGAATCATCATGTTTTTAATGTAGAAACTGTCATGATCTCTGTATTTTCCTGCCTCACGTGTCTGAGCCTGGAGCTGGGTGGAGTTTTTGGCTCCTCCCCTTCTCACCTGGGGACAATTACAATCATCTCACCTGCGGTGGTGAAGAGGAGTCAACGTGATTATTCTTGCTTGACCTTTTTTCTCATGTTTGTGCCTGTTTTTATCCTGCTCATTGGAATTTTGCTGCTCTTCAGATCCTGCTCTCTGGACCAGCCCAGACTCAGAATCATGTTTTTAATGTAGAAACAGACTCAAAATCATCATAGAAATGACAGAATCTATTTCCAGACTGATTCTCTGCACAGGCCTGAATTTACACTGAACTTTTGTTTATTTGTTTGAATAAAACAAGAATTTACCCCTGAACTCGTGTGATATTTAAACTGAGCCTGTTTAAAGTCTTTTGTCCGTCTATGATGTATCGTGCAGACGAGTCTTTTCTCTGTGGAGTGGGACTGACTGAAGGACACAGCAGGTCACATGACCAAACCGCCGCTGTGGTCAGTGCGTCCTTGAACATCGATGACCGCTGACCTCTGACCTCTGACCTCTGACCTCTGACCGCTCCCAGTGTCGGCTCCAAACTCTGTGGAATAAACCCTGTTGATTTCTGAGCCTCATTACGGCGAGAGCAGCTCAGGCCACGACGCCACGACCAGCTTCAGTTTGGTGTGTTTTTTTATTTAAACGACCGTAAACAAGGACGTGGTGCTGTTAGCGAAGGTGCTGTTAGCGAAGGTGCTGTTAGCGAAGGTGCTGTTAGCGAAGCTGCTGTTAGCGAGCTCGTTACTGTTACCAGCCCCATGACACCACATTTATTTTGGGGTATTTTTCCTTGAAATTTGGCAAACCTGGTCTGGGGCTCAGTGAGGGAGTTTGGACGACTGCGGGAAAAAAAAAAAAAAACAGAATGATGTTTTTGTCAAGGTTTGGAAATGTAAAAATCTGATATAGGGCCAACAAATAAACAAAAAAACACATCTGCACAGTGCACTATTTTACACCAAATACAGAACAATACAAAGAAAAACAAACCAAATCTCTGCACAGGTCCATTTAAAACATTAAAAACAGGAGCAGGTGGAGTATAAAAGTCTCACATTATTAAAGCTGCAGTGGCTCCAGTTTTACTCGTCCTTCAGATGGATTCTATTTTTGGGAAGCAAACCAGCTGTTTACCGTTTCTACGACAAACTGCAGCTGAAACCCTGGAACTACTGAAAGTTACACTCGACTAAAGCCAGTGTCAAATTATAAAGAGTTGCCAGTTCCACGGCTCAAAAACGTCACAGTTTCAACCATTTCCTGAGGCGACCTTTTCAAATTCAGATCGAACTAAAATGATTATGGACCCGAGTTTGGCTGTAAACGTGAGCGGTGCAGAGTCCAGCAGCTGTCGCCTCGTTCGCCTCGTTCGCCTCGTTCGCCTCGTTCTCCTCGTTCGCCTCGTTCTCCTCGTTCTCCTCGTTCTCCTCGTTCGCCTCGTTCGCCTCGTTCGGCTCTAAACCGTCAGCTGTGCCGGTCGCCCTCAGGATACTGTCCATTGGGGATGAATTATTGACTTTCCCGGTAATTCCCAGTCTCGTTCCAGTGTCCGTGTGTCGCTCCCAGCTGTGCACCAGGATGCTTCCCCCACACACCGGCTCAAACCCGCCCCTCTCCTGTCAAAATGGCCGACACTTCCCCATTATTCACTGTCGGTGGAGCAGCTTCGGGGCTTCGACGGTGAAAGGCGTTCGCTCATATCTGTCGATTACAGCATCCGCACCGCAGGCCGAGCCACCAGCCGCCGTCGACCCTCCGCTGGCCTAGTTCTGTCCCGCTACCGAAGACAAAAGGAGCTGGGATTTGGGAAGCACAGGAGGAGTTTCCGTGGAAGCGGCGGCCTCCTGTTCTAAAACTGGCCGTGCCCACGAGCCCTTTGGCGCACCGCTGGCATTCACAGGTTTTGGTTGTTTGCACATTGAGAACAGCTTTTCCAGATCACAAAGCCATCGCCAGGTTTTCAAGGGTAAACAACTTTCTAGTTAGAGGCATTAAACGAACATAGATTATCTTTTTACAACAAAACAAACAACATACTGACTCACGAAGACAGACCTATCAACTTAAAAAAAAACAGAAATTCATTCATTGACATTTTTTACATTTTTTGAGATATATTGATTTATTGATTTATTATTTATTTATTTTTTTTATTTAAACTGTGTCTCTCTCTCTGTCTCTGCTGCTGTCAGACTTGTTATTTGGTCTTAAATGTTCGTATTACCCCTCTACATGATCCTCGGGTTCATTTTTTTGAGTTTATTTTTTCTATTTTCTATTATTATTATTATTTTAAATTTGGGATTTATTTTTTTAATTTTATTTTTTCTTTATTTTGTGTTGTATTTATTTATTTATTTTTGTTATTTTTAGTTTATTTTTTTATTAATGAGATTTTATTTTTTTTTAGTTATTTTGAGGGGGGTTTTTTTTTGTGTTTTTTTTTTTCTTATTTTTTGTTATTTTGAGGGTTTTTTTTTATTATTATTTTTTTATTTTCTATTTATTTATTAATAATTTATTTTTATTATTATTAATTTTGGTTTGTTTTTTTTAAACCATGTCCTCTCTCTCTGTAGCTGCTGCTGTCAGACTCATTGCTAAGCGGCCGCTCCCTGTTAAACAGTGGTGTGGCCGGGAACATCCTCGCTCCTGATTGGCTGTTTGGTTGCTATGATACTCGTGGTCAGAATTCCCTTAGTCACTCAGTCACTTCTTTACAGAGTTTATGCATCTGACGTCTGCAAAAACGATTCATTAACATGTTTTTGTTTCAGATATTGTGATATTTCTGAGCCCTACATGACGTATGTGTGTATTTATGTGAGTCGTGTTTGCAGATGTACCTGTTTGTATGAGAGACTTTGTGAGCTCCAGCCTCAAACACAGGACACTAGAGAAACACTCAGACTCACACTAATGATGAGCGAGCACCATAATAAACACGTCCCCTTTAAAGTCCTTTGTGAGTAAAATGCAGCCTCAGTTCTGCTGTTGTTCTATTTACCAGGTTCTTTCTCCTGTCTCAGCGTATGTGTCACCTTATCCTCTCCCTCGTGAAGAACAACATCAGCCCACTTAGTTTTATGGAGAACGCGCAGAGCAGGTTGAGAAATAAAAGCTGATTTGAAAAACAGGTTTTTCATTAGAGCGATTCGTCCCCATTGTGAGTCTGAGCAGAGCGGCGTCGCACATCAAGGACAGTTTGAAGTTCGCAGAATTAATGCCGTCGTTCTATTCATGTGTTTATGCCGCCGCACAAAGAGCTGCGGCTCAAACGCTGTGATTGTCATTGGGCTGAAGGTGGAGGAAGGTGGAGGAAGGTGGAGGAAGGTGGAGGAAGGTGGAGGAAGGTGGAGGAAGGTGGAGGAAGGTGGAGGAAGGTGGAGGAAGGTGCTCTTGGGTTCAGTTTGACTGTTCCTAAACGCTACACTGCCCAAAGTTAACACGGTAAAAGGCCCGTATTACTCTACTGTCTGATGGTCTAATGTTGTTTTAGTTCTTCGCTCAAACTGAAAACATTCTGTTCCACCTTGTGATGTCATCATGTGGTGAAAACAGGAAGTGCTCCACTGTGTTTTTAAACTCCACATCACCTTCATTTCTAGAATCGTTTGGATGGATTGATTTCAGTCCTGGAATTGCCAATTATCTCGACTGAACTAAAGGTAAAAGGAGCTGTTCACTTGAAAAAATACTACCACTTGATGACATCACAAGGTGGAACAGAGCGTTTTGAGGTTTGCAGATGTTACAGACTCATAATGAATGAAACAAAACACAACTCCAGGTCTGTTTTTGAGGAGGAAACAGCTGCAAGAGTCACGTTTGTGTCATGTCGGACCTTTAAATGAGAGCAGCATTTCTCTTATTTTTTGTTGATTTAAAATATTAAATAACACAGTTTTAAAATATTTATACTAATCATCTTCTTGTATTAAAAAAACAGAACCGCTCCCGTTTTGTCCCATGTGTTTAAGCAGAATGTGCCTCGTCCCGGTGCAGATATGAGCAGCTTTGAGGTCAAAATAAGTCTGTCTGAATCTAATGATAAAGAGTTTTACTGTGCAAGAATCAGGACGTGTGTGGTTAGCATGCTAGTAGGGGTTATAATCTTTACTGCGACTCCTCTCTGACGTCTGACAGTCGTGAAAAGCACGATCAAACTGACTTGGGTGACTAATTAGGACGCTCTGAATATCCAGAACAAAATGAACTCGTTCTATTTTTAAAGTTTTAAGCTTTTTTTCTTCCGTTTCCTCAAAAAAAGCTGTGGAGCTGTGGAGCTGTGGAGCAGGGCGGAGCAGGCGTGGAGCACTGTGGAGCACTGTGGAGCACTGTGGAGCAGGGTGGAGCACGGTGGAGCACGGTGGAGCACTGTGGAGCACTGTGGAGCACGGTGGAGCACTGTGGAGCAGGGTGGAGCACGGTGGAGCACGGTGGATCATGGTGGAGCACGGTGGAGCACTGTAGAGCACTGTGGAGCAGGGTGGAGCACGGTGGAGCACGGTGGAGCGCGGTGGAGCACTGTGGAGCACTGTGGAGCAGGGTGGGCACTGGAGCACGGTGGAGCACGGTGGAGCACGGCGGAGCACGGCGTGGACAGCGGAGCACGGCGGAGCAGGGTGGAGACTTGTGGAGGTGGAGCACGGTGGAGCAGGGTGGAGCACAGTGGAGCACTGTGGAGCACGGTGGAGCACGGTGGAGCACGGTGGAGCACATGGTGGAGCACGGTGGAGCACGGCGGAGCACGGCGGAGCACGGCGGAGCAGGGTGGAGCACGGTGGATCACGGTGGAGCACGGTGGAGCACTGGTGGAGCACGGTGGAGCACGGTGGAGCACGGTGGAGCACGGTGGAGCACGGTGGAGCACGGTGGAGCACGGTGGAGCACGGTGGAGCACGGTGGAGCACGGTGGAGCACGGCGGATCATGGTGGAGCACGGTGGAGCACTGTGGAGCACTGTGGAGCACGGTGGAGCACGGTGGAGCACTGTGGAGCACGGTGGAGCACTGTGGATCACGGTGGAGCACGGTGGAGCACGGTGGAGCACGGTGGAGCGGCGTCTCGTTGTACATTCACAGTATTATGATGAGGCTGTATGAAGGTGCTCTTGGGACAGTAGTGAGCATCAGTCGTACTTATCTTCTGCAGGTGACAAGGTTGTTGGGAGCAGATAGAGGCCTTTGCATATGTATGTTGGAGCTGGAGCAGATGGGACCGGAGCCGGTGACAGTGTCAAGGCTCCGAACACCTGCCCGCCCCACCGGCCCCTGATCAAAGTGCTTTGTCTGAATATTTGATGAAAAAA
Source organism: Periophthalmus modestus (assembly GCA_019594935.1). NCBI lineage: Eukaryota > Metazoa > Chordata > Actinopteri > Gobiiformes > Gobiidae > Periophthalmus > Periophthalmus modestus. The sequence continues at coordinate 19,849,875 of JAIEZT010000198.1, read as the reverse complement.
CGCGAGCGGCGGTGACATGCACGAGGGGGACGTTTTTGACAAGGCAAAGACAAGTGCACTTAAGAACAAGTCCCACGGGAAGCACGCCACCGCCGACCCAGGAAACCATATGGAAATTATACATCGACACGGCATCGTAATTACAACATGCATATTCAAATCAGCGCGCGGCGTTTTCGTGCATATGGTGCGAGATGTAACGGGGAGCGAGGAGGGACAAGTCGCAAATCAATAAAACACAACGTTCACATTCAGATTCCTGTCCACAGACGCACAAACACGAGAAGATCTGACACGTTCTTATCAAACCCGGGCTGTAATGGACTGATGCTCTGCGCTGAGGTCACGCTGAGGATGTTCTACATGTATGTCTGTGGCGGAATGTTCAGCAGTTACCATGGTGACACAATGCGCACATCAGCAAACGTGGTCAAAGAAGTTTTAAGATACAAGAAAAATACAAACTGGATAACACTACGACCCGTCCAGAACATCAGAACCGTCTCACCCACGACCCGTCCAGAACATCAGACCTGTCCCACAACGACCCCGTTAGAACATCAGACCTGTCCCACAACGACCCGTCCAGAACATCAGACACATCCAGAACATCAGACCTAACCCACCACGACCCCCACCACCAGAACATCAGACCTGTCCCACAACGACCCGTCCAGAACATCAGACCTGTCCCACCACGACCCGTCCAGAACATCACACCTGTCCCAAAACGACCCGTCCAGAACATCAGACCTGTCCCACAACGACCCGTCCAGAACATCAGACCTGTCCCACCACGACCCGTCCAGAACATCAGACCTGTCCCACCACGACCCATCCAGAACATCAGACCTGTCCCACAACGACCCGTCCAGAACATCAGACCTGTCCCACTTCGACCCGTCCAGAACATCAGACCTGTCCCACCACAACCCGTCCAGAACATCAGACCTGTCCCACTACGACCCGTCCAGAACATCAGACCCGTCCAGAACATCAGACCCGTCCAGAACATCAGACCTGATCCATGTTCCTACAGTTTCAAAATCACATCCATCAGCCTTCATCAATCCCGAGTCCACTCAGCGAGATTGGCTCCTGTCTCATCGATATGAAGACACGGCTCTCGAGTCTTATCCTCGTGAATCGCCTCTAACGACTAAGATATATTTCATAATTCCAGGTTGTCAATATTTATCTGTAAAACATAAGATTGTCGATAAAGGTAAAACAGAAGTGTGACTTGTGTTCCAGCCTGGAGCGTGACTCAGGCCTGACCTCCTCCTGCTCCATCTTTACTCCGCCTTTAAATCAATAGCAGCAGCGTAAACCGGATACAGGCGTTAGTAACAAAAGCTGGCTTTATTTCCCGGAGGAGAAGTCGCCCATTTTGTTGTGTTTTTCCCTTGAACGACACGAGCAAAACAAATGAGGTTGAAGCAAAGATGTTTAGAGTCTCTGTAATGGCCTCAGACGTGGAGACGTTTAGTTCCGGCAGCTCGACTCATTTATATCAATCTTTTTGTCATTTGTTGGACTTGGTCTTGAGCGCGAGCACGGTCCAATGAGGTTTTTAAATATTTACTTGATTCCACTTCATGAGCACGCCCCAGAGAAGTCTGCTCTGTGATTAGTCTAAAAGATGAACGTGTCGGTATCGTCCATATTGTACCAAACACGGCTCATGTTCTGGGATTTCTTTAGATGGAGCGACAAAAAACAACTTGAGATGTTTTTATGCTTCTGGAGATGGGACAATGTTTGTATTTTGGGGCTGGAGTTCTAGCCTGGTCAGCTGAGACTTGTTCTTTTGTGTCAGTGTGTGTGGTCTGGGCTCTCACATGAAAAAAAAACAAGTTTATTTTAAAGTGTTTGCAGCAGTAAAAACATAATTCTGCAAATTCTGATCATTCTAAGTTGCTTTTCACAACTTTCAGAGTCAGAGAGACGTACTGCAGTCACAGTAATGATAACTAGCATGCTAACAGCGCATGATAAAACGCACTTTACAGTTTGTATGTGCGTCGGCAGGTTTTTTGTCCTATAAACAAACCCATGCATCATCGTATTTGTGTGTTGACAAATGGCATTTAAGTCGCCATGACAACAGCAGATAGACTCGTGATGACGGGAGATTAAACCCAGAGTCGCACAACAGCCTTTTATCTCCTGAAAAACACTATTGATCCCAGCGCCGGGTTCAGACGAGACAAAGGCACGAGCGAGTGTCACACGGCAGGGAGCGTCCACAAGAACAACCGACCGACGACTGACGAGGCTCTTCTGTTTGAGGAGTGAGGCGCTTATCGCTACACCGCCGCCACCGAGATGATGACAGATTATTATTATTATTATACAGAAAACTATACAGATTATACACAAAACTAAACAGATTATACAGAAACTATACAGATTATACAGAAAACTATACAGATTATACAGAAACTATACAGATTATACAGAAAACTAAACAGCAGATTATACAGAAAACTATACAGATTATACAGAAAACTAAACAGATTATACAGAAAACTATGAAGTGGACCCACTTTGGCCCCTAAAGCGGACCCCCTCTGGCCCCTGAAGCGGACCCCCTCTGGCCCCTGAAGCGGACCCCCTCTGGCCCCTGGCAGCGCCCAAAAATTGTGTCCATAAAAACACTGACCAGAGTCGGTGCCAAAGGGCAGAGTCCATCCTGCTCTGAGCAGGTCCGACTCACTGCAGAGGACACAGCTCCTGCTCTGGTCGTACAGGGACCGGACAGCAAAGGGCCCCGGACCCGTACTCCCACAGCGCCCCCTACAGGACACCACAAGACACACAGTCAAACACCCCCAGATCCACAAAACACATGTGGCAAACTCCCCTGAGCCTGGAGGACCTGATGGAGAGCATGGAGCTGGTCCAGAGTCCACAGCGCTCCTCCTCAATCCGAGGTTATAGTTTGTTCAGTCAGATTCTTCTCTCCAGTCCCTGAAATAGACCTTTTTATTTATTCCTGGACGAGGGCCAAAACATCTCCAGCTCAAACAGTCGAGCTGCATTGACCCGAAAGTCTGAGTCTGCATTAAACATGTCATAATGTTATTCTCTTTTTCTCTTCGCGGTTCCTTAAGTTCAGATTCAGTGTTGTTTTTCTTTTTTTAACCTTTCAATTGAAAACCCTTAAGCTTTAGCCTTTAAAATTCCTCAACATCTGCTGCACTAATCCACAGACGTGATGGAGGTACAGTGTTGACGACGATAATATTTTGTTTGTCATTTTCGCATATGGCCAAAATAATGACGATACTAATTCTCTGTCACAGTTTTAATGCTTCGGCCGCTTCAGGCGTATGCTTCAAATGTAGGTGATTATAGCTTTAGCCTCACTGATTATATCCAGTGTGTCGTTGAAAATGGGGCCTGATTGCCATTTGTTCCCTCGAGTCATGCAATGGATTAATTTATTCTGCTTGTGCTGTAACTCATTATATATGGCCACAGATAAAAGTCCCGCTGCAAACACAAGTTCATCAGCTACTTTTGAAGGCCGTTTTCATAGTTGAGTGAATGTTAAATGTAGATTATAATAGTCAAAGTTTGTAATGAAGTTTTTAACCCGTGTTTTAAACCAGCCGTACTGAGCTTGTGTCTCTATGGTTCTCATCTCTGTTATAATCGACACATTTTAAATCACGATATTCACCTAAAACCACGTCATAAAAGAAACACTTCAAGCTGAGTTCAAGGTCAAAAACTGTGGAGCTGATGTCGCTGTAAACGTCGTGATAATAAAGAGTCGTGTAGCTGTAGCGCCCCCTGTGGACAGAGCACATCACCACAGCAGCACATTTTTAAACATTTGGACCAAAATGACGACGCGACGCTGCAGAATCCAACGAGTATCAACGATTAAGAAAATAAAACTGGAGAAGAGACGAGAGAAAAGACGAGAGAGGAGATGAGAGAGGAGACGAGAGATGAGGAGAGGAGACGAGAGAGGAGACGAGAGAGGAGGAGACGAGAAAGGAGACGAGAGAGGAGACAAGGGAGGAGGAGACGAGAGAGGAGACGAGAGAGGAGACAAGGAGAGGAGGAGAGGAGACCAGAGAGGAGGTGAAAACAGGGATTTATCAACAAAATGGCGTCTTGAAATTGTGGAATAAAGATTAAACTCAAACATGAATCTCTCCAAATGAGAAGAAACGACGAGAACCTGGAGAAACATCTGAACAGTTTGAAGAACACGTCTGATTTAAAGTCGTCCTGAGTCACTCGCTGAGGTTGAGTCTGGAGACGTTTTAAACTCTGACGTCGTGTTTGGGGACAGAAGGTTGGGTTGTTCTGTACCAGTGTAAAAACATTCATCCGTTTGGAGGTGGTAAGTTATTTCAGGAAATGGAGCTCACCAAAGAGGCGACGTGTCCACGGCGTCGACCCAGAAGCGACGCACCACCAGCTGCTCCCGGCCGACGTCAGGGCCTACGACTTTTATAAAGCTGTGTGTCCAAAACTGCAACATCATGGAGAAAGAAACAGAAGAAACAAAACAGGAAATAATCTAATGTCAAGACCTTCAAAACATTTATTTATATGTTTTTATTTAATTATTGGAAACCACATTCATTAATAAGGAAATATGATTCTCTACTTCAAAAAGTGTACTGTGTAACTTTTCTCAGGGAGGGTACCCCACCTGCCGGTCTCCGTGGAGATGTAATTGCTCTGCCTGGAATGTTCCACAATATGACATTAAACTTATGTCCAACCACAGGCCGAGTGTCAGGTCAGATCAGTGGAGAGGCGTCACAAACCTCTGTCCTAACCACAGAGCTAACCTGCTAGCACCGCGCTCCAAACAGGAAGTGATCATTGTGCCCTTCCTGCTCCATCAACTCTGGCTCCAGTTCACTTTCTATTGAAAAACTGTCTCCCCTCTGTCTGTAACTGCTGCTGTCAGATTCGTTATTTTGGCATTTTTTTCTTATTATGTTCGTATTAACCCTCTACATGATGCTGGGTTCATTTTTAATTTTTATTTTTTATTTTGAGGTGTTTTTTTTTTTTTTTGTTTTTTTTTTTTTTTTTTTTTTTTGGAGTTCATTTATTTATTTTATTTATCTTAAGTTTTTTTTTTTTTTTTTTTTTTTTTTTTACTTTTTCTTCATTTTTTTGTTATTTTGAGTTTTTCTTTTTTTTTTTTTTTTTTTTTTTTTTTTGAGTTTTTTTCACTTTTTTTTTTTTTTTTTTTTTTTTTTTTTTTGTTTTGTTTGAGTTGATTTCTTTTCTTTCTTTTTTTTTTTTATGTTCGTATTAACCCTCTACATGATCCTGGGGTTTTTATTTCACGTCTGTGTCTGTAAATCAACATATGAACATTAATAACAGACACATCAGGTCCTTCTTTCCCCAGATCCTGGCTCCTGATTGGCTCTCTGGTTGCTATGATCCTCATGGTCTTTGCTTTAACCTCGATGAGCTTCACGTGGAGCTGAAGCTGTGGCTGATGTTACACTTTTGTCGTGATGTGGGGGGTGTGGGGGTGGACCAAAGATGCAGGACTGGGGCAAGTTTAAGGGTGTTTATTAACAGAACAAACACAAGACAAGTGACGGGAGAACATACGAGGAGCTGGGTCCAGAGGTGCAGGGAAGACACAAGACGAGCTCCTTTTATCCTCCCGCAGGTGGTGTTGATTGCACTGATTAGAAGCAGGTGCACGTGGGAGGAGCCAGGAGCTCCGCCCAGCACCAGAGACAGACAGGTGAGGGAGGGGCAGAGCAGACACAGGAGGCAGGAGCAGGATCATGACAACTTTGTTCACTTCTTCACACAGACCATGGTCCTGACGCGGGACGGTCCAGCCACAGGCGCATGTGTGTCTCAAATACAGACGAAGTTTTTCTCTTTAAAGGTGAAAAATAAACACTGAATTCTGAAATGCTGCACATTAGCGCAGCCGTGTTTGTAGTTGTGTTTGTACTCTTTTGTGTAGTTCTTTGTTTAGTTGTGTGTGTAGACGTTTGTGTAGATGTTTGTGTAGTTGTGTGTTTAGTTGTGTTTGTAGTCGTGTGTTTAGTTGTGTTTGTAGTTGTGTGTGTAGTTGTTTGTGTGTGTAGTCGTGTGTGTAGTTGTTTGTGTTTGTAGTTGTGTGTGTAGTTGTTTGTGTTTGTAGTCGTGTGTTTAGTTGTGTGTGTAGATGTTTGTGCAGTTGTGTTTGTAGTGGTGTGTTTAGTTGTGTTTGTAGTTGTGTGTGTAGTTGTTTGTGTTTGTAGTCGTGTGTGTAGTTGTTTGTGTTTGTAGTGGTGTGTGTAGATGTGTGTGTAGATGTTTGTGCAGTTGTGTTTGTAGTGGTGTGTGTATCGTATGTTGGACCACATCCATGAACACGTGGCGTTTGTACATGTGCATACTCAGTCCTCGGCCTCGTGCTCAGACCCGTGATTATAAAGTGTTTGGGACTCGTTTATATTCATAGAAGGTCGAGTAAAAACGCGGCGATAACACGGCGTCTCCGGCGCCGGAGCAGAGGCCGGACCCCCGCGGGCCGGGCGCGTCCTGACCTCTTGTTTGGACGCGCTCGGGGTCGGCCGCGTCGGCGGATAAAGACAAGGGTAAAGACTGTGGGATTCCATATTTATGAAGAAGAAGACGAGTCGTTTTAAGCAAAGGCCAGTGAGGCAGAAACACGAGGCGGCCATGTTTGTGCGACGAGCCGATCAGAGCGAGAGCCTGCTGTGACAGGAGAGAGAGTGTGAGAGTGTGTGTGTGTGTGTGTGTGTGTGTGTGTGTGAGAGTGTGTGTGTGTGTGTGTGTGTGTGTGTGTGAGAGAGAGAGTGTGTGTGTGTGTGTGTGTGTGAGAGAGAGAGAGTGTGTGTGTGTGTGTGTGTGTGTGTGTGTGTGTGTGTGTGTGTGTGAGAGAGAGTGTGTGTGTGTGTGTGTGTGTGTGTGAGAGTGTGTGTGTGTGTGAGAGTGTGTGTGTGTGTGTGTGTGTGTGTGTGTGTGTGTGAGAGTGTGTGTGTGTGAGTGTGTGTGTGTGTGAGAGTGTGTGTGTGTGAGTGTGTGTGTGTGTGTGTGTGTGTGTTGTGTGTTGTGTGTGTGTGAGTGTGTGTGTGTGTGTGTGTGTGAGTGTGTGTGTGTGTGTGTGTGTGTGTGTGTGTGAGTGTGTTTGTGTTTGTCAAAGGCAAAAATATTACACAATATCAACATTAAACGCCTTTAGTGAGGCTTTAGTTACCATAGCAACAGAGACAAACATTCACAATGAGAAAAGTTTGAATACCTCATTAAACTACAGCATTTATTGGATTTAATGCCAATAAATAAATAAATACATAAATTAATAAATTAATGAACAAAATAAATGAATAAATAAATAGTCTATAAGAGCGAGAGTAAGAGAGAGAGAATGTTTAAAGACACAGTGTAACTTTTGGAGACGTCACCTGCATAAAGTCTAAAAGTTAAAGCCACACTTCGGAACATTCTTCAGCCAAAGGAACTACATTTCTACATTTCTATAAAAACAACCAGGAGGAGGCGTCCTCCTGAGTCGGGTTTGTGGAGATGTTTTTTTGTGTGTTTAATAAAACAAAACTTGTTTTTGTATTTCTTGACTAAAACACACCACTGTCGTCTATCGATCTGTGTTTGTCCAACAGAAGGAAAAAAGAAAAGATTCTGGACGTGTTTCTACAGCCAGAGAGTCCAGAGTCTGCCCTTTATAAGAACGCACGCTAAAGTACGCTAATGTGTGCTAATGTACGCTAACATACGCTAAAGTATGCTAACACACACTAACACACGCTAACACACGCCAACACACGCTAACACACGCCAACACACGCTAACACGCCCACTGCTGACATCCTGAGAAAGAGAGAAGAATAGAGTTGAACAAACAGAGAGAAAGAGAGAAGGAGAAAGAGGGGAACAGAGAGAGAAGGATAGAGCTGAACAGAGAGAAGTAGAGATGGATGGAAAAGAATAGAGCTGGAACAAATGCAGAGAGAGAAGGAGAGAGGGAAGGACAGAGCTGGAACAAATGCAGAGAGAGAAGGAGAGACGGAGATGGAGAGAAGGACAAAGCTGGAACAAAGAGAGAGAAAGAGAGAGAGAAATAGCTGGAACAAACACACAGAGAGAAGGAGAGATGGAGAGAGAGATGGAGAGAGACGGAGGAAGAAGGGGGGATGGGGGGAAGTGTAAATGTAAAACAGTGAATCTTTGCCATGACTCAGATGTAACTGTAAAACTGCATTAAAGCTGCATTAGCACCATAATGCTAATGCTAATGCTAAAGGCAGCATAATGGTGATGCTAATGCTAATGCTAAAGGCAGCATAATGGTGATGCTAATGCTAACGCTAAAGGCAGCATAATGGTAATGCTAATGCTAACGCTAAAGGCATCATAATAGAGATGCTAAATGCTAAAAGCAAACATACAGTGTTTTTTTCTGTTGTTTGTGAAATAGAGTTTTTCATTCACACAGAGCTGAAGTATTTCAGCTCATAATGAAGAGTTAATAATAAAGTCAGAGATTATACGTTAGGGCATCTGATTTAGAACATTGATCTGTGTTTTTTGGAAGGATCCAGAAAATAAATGAATGAAAAACTTGTGCAGTTTCATGTCAGAAAACAGGATCAGGAGGAACTTCTGAGTCGTCTTAAAATAAATGTGTGTCTCCAAAAACCTGATTTCAACAGTTTAAACATTTCATCAGACTCAAAAACTCATTCATCACTTTATTGGTTTGGTTTATTTCTGGTCTTTGCTTTTTCACGACTGAAGAATGTTTCATAAAAAGCTCATTACGGCAGAACGAGTTTTACTTTCACTTTACTCTGTTCAGCACCACGGAGAGCGCCGCAGCCCGAGCTCCAAACTGCACCAGATTTACCCCGAATTTTACCCCATTTTACCCCCATTTTACCCCCATTTTACCCCCATTTTACCCCCACACTGAAGAGCAGCTAGTCAGGTCAAATTACACAACTGTCCAAGAATCAGGAGGTGCACTGTTGGCATGCTAGCTGTTGTCGGCTTTACTGTAACATGAGGAATAACTTTGGACAAACTGTTTAAAATAACACAATTCTGTTTTTCACAAATAAAATACAGCAGCTTTAAGTCACAATATAAAAAAAGTAATTTGCTTATTTTATTTATTCATGTTTGAAGGACGAGTTTTACCGTCGTATTTATGTATTTTTAAAGCACAATTATGTTTCTTTTAACTCATCATTTCTGAACAATAAATGTGTTTGATCCAGAAGCATCTGTTCAGTGACATTCACCTGAAAGGACCTGATCACTGCTCATCACAGACCTGGAGTTTAACACAAACCTGCACACGCTGAGTTCCACCTTGTGATGTCATCATGTGGGGAAGTGCTCCACTGTGTTTTTAAACTCCACACGCCTTTATTTCTAGAATCATTTGGATCTTTTCACTTCCTGGAGTTGCCACTTATCTCTACTGAATAAAAATGTAGCTTTTAATTTGAAAACTACCATTTCATGAAATAAATAAAATAAAATAAATAAATAGATCAATAAATAAATGAATAAATAATGAGACCAGTTTGTTGGCCTGACTAATAAAGTGCTGCAGGATTGGCTGAGTTTGAAGACAAGAAGGTATAATGACAATAATAAAAAATAATAATAATAATAATAAAAAAAAAAATAATAAAAAATAAATAAATAAATAATAATAATAATAATAATAATAATAATAATAATAATAATAATAATAATAATAATTTTCTGTTTCAATGTAAAAGTAATAATTTTGTGAAATAAAAAGGTGACAGTATCTTTATTCAGCATCAACTTGTATATATTTGTGTGTACTAAGGTTATCGTATTTGTCATAGTCATAAGTCGATTAAAAGTCCACTACCACTTGATGACATCACAAGGTGGGACAGAGCGTTATAAGGTCTGGAGATGTTACTCAAAGTAAAAACTCAAACAAAACAGAGAGCAGCGTTAGAACATGGATTAAAGCTCACAGAGTCCATGTTGTGTCGTGCAGGAGCCTTAAACGTGTCTTCGTTCCACATTCGGCCTCAGTAAGGTGCCGCTAAAGAGTTAATCTCGTCTTTTATCATTTGTGAAGAATCGTGTGTAACTTTACAGTGTCAGAAGCTGCTAAACAGAAACACGACTAAAGCAGTTATCACCGGCGACATCAACAAAGCCTCAAAACCTACAGAATATAAGCTTCTTATGCTAATGTCCCTGTGTCTGCGATCTTTACAGCAGAGCTCAGCCATCTGTATCTAAGGCCGCTCCATTGTTACGTCTCATCTGTACCACACGAGGCAGCGTCTTTGTCGCTGCGAGACGGGCCGTTCTGCACAGATCAGAACACAAACTTATTCCTGTTCATTCGTCTTTTGAAGGTTATTGTTCCGTGGATATTATGAAACGTCGTCTGCTCTGGAGTCGAGCCTGATGAGCTGGATGTAGAAAGTATAGAATATTGAAGTCTTTGAACCTGATTTTTACTACTTTGAAAACACGGAAAAACAGAGCGAGTTCATTTGAAACAGTTTGCAGTCGTCCAAAGTTACTCCTCACGACCTTATACGCTCCGAACATCCTGATTATTTATTCACCCTGATGAGTTTATAAGCTCGTTTCACAACTTTCAGAGATGAGAAGAGAGTTTACGGTCACTGTAAAGTTAGCAACACTTAGCATGCTAGCTGCACACTTCCTGATTATGGGACAGTAAAACATTTATGATGAGATGCAGACAGGACACAGCTGTCTTATTTTGACCTTGAGAGCTGCTCGTGTCTGAACGTGGTCAAACACGAGGGAAAAACGTCTGGTGTCGTCAAAATCTTCATTTGTTTTGTCGTCCAAAGTATCACATTTACTCCTAAAAGTTCTACACATATAAAGACAGTGTGGTGTTGATTCATAGGTGATTTTCTGAAGAATAAAGTCAAAATGTTCACCAAATCCAGTCGCTAACACTTCACATGTTTAAATAATGTTTTCTGTTACGTTCTGTCAAAACCAGCAGCTTCGTAAGGCCCATAGCTGCGTCGTTTTACTCCCCGGGTTTGTAAAAATACCTTCAACTCGTGTGTGACCCAAGGACATGGATTAAATACTGGGAGAAATATTTTTGCCTGTTGTTTGCTCGCTCAAAATCCTCAGAAATAATCTCCATTCTGCCTAATGACTTCCCATTGTAACTGTCCTTGGTAGAAAGGCCGTGCAAATATTCAAATCATTTTAGGGAGAGTGAAAAAACAGGGTTATATTTGGAACTACACACTGTCAGAGTTAAACAATGCCAGCGCTGCACTTGAGTGATGGGTCAGGGAAATAAGAAGTTAACCACCAAAGATGTCGCCATATTAGCCCCAAACAATAGTGTAATGACTGACAGATTCAGAGCAGCACAGGCCACAGTCTCAGCGAGTCTCAGCGAGTCTGCGGCGGGAGAGAGAGTGACATCATCATTTTAAACACACACAAACGCACACAAACACACACACACACACACACACACACAGGACGTTTGAACTGTGTGTTTGCAGGAGATGGAAGATACGACACTGACGAAGGGAAAACCTAAACAAAAACACTACAAGTACAAATGACTTTTCTGAAATAGAAACTACGGAAACACAGGTCTGATCTTCACCCGAGTGTCGCCTTTAACCAGTGATTTTAGTTCAATTAAATCTCTTCTTCAAATTATTCAGATGTTTCTCCAGGTTCTGCTCGTTTCTTCTCATTTTCCTCTGAAGTTGTATTTGGAGAGATTCATGTTTGGGTTTAATCTTTAATCCACTATTTTCAAGACGCCATTTTGTCAAAAATCCCTGTTTTTTCCCTTTGTGCCACCTGAGACACGCCCACTGCGACACGCCCACTGCGACACGCCCACTGTGACGTCCGCTCTTCCTTCTCCAGTTTTATTTTCTTAATCGTTGATACTCGTTGGATTCTGCAGCGTCGCGTCGTCATTTTGGTCCAAATGTTTAAAAAAATGTGCTGCTGTGACGTGCTCTGTCCACAGGGGGCGCTACAGCTACACCACTGTTTATTGTCACGACGTTTACGGTGACGTCGGCTCCACTGGACACCACAGTTTTCTAACGCAGAAGTCAACGGAAATTATTATTATTTTTTTTTTTTTGTCAATCAACGTAATCACACAATAACTGTAAGTCATTCACGCACCGACCCGGGTGAAGTGTTAGGCTCAAAGGCACAGGGGCAGGATGTTAAAGTGCACTGTGTAACTTTTCTGGTGGAGGGTCATAAACCTTCTTGTCTCCTTGGACATGTTATTGTTTTCCCCACATGTTCTGGAGATGAGCAGATGCTCCACCAAATCAGGGACCATCATTTAGTTTTTAGCTGAAAAAGGTCTGTAATTAAATAAATGTGAGAGACTGAAGGAGCAGAAACTCCACCTGAAAAGTTACAGAGTGAGTCTTTAATTTGAGGAGTAACAGACACAACACACGGCACGTTTCACTTTTACATAATCAAACTTTAGTTGAATAAGACTTCTAATTCTGTTGATTCTTATGATGATGAGAATGACGCCACGCTAACATCTGCTACGCTAACATCTGCCACGCTAACATCTGCCACGCTAACATCCGCCACGCTAAAATCCGCCACGCTAACATCCGCCACGCTAACATCTGCTACGCTAACATCTGCCACGCTAACATCCGCCACGCTAACATCCGCCACGCTAACATCCTCCACGCTAAAATCTGCCACGCCAAAATCCACCATGCTAACATCCTCCACGCTAACATCCTCGTCCTGCAGCTCAGATTATTTACATGTTTGGTTCTGGTCCGTCTCAAACGGCCACACCTCACTCTCTCCTCTCACTAACAGCCGAGATTTGCATCGATCCTCGGAGCTTAATCAATAATAATTAGAAAAGCGTTTAATGGCTCGGTGAACTCCTAACCTCCAGTGTTACATAATTGTGCTGGGAGAGTATTGGATGTTTAGAGCGCGGAAGAAGGTCTGTGTCCAGTCTGAAGATTATACATGAGGAGGGGCTCATGACGATCGGCTCACGCGAGGGGCTCACGAGGAGGGGCTCACGAGGAGGAGCTCACGAGGAGGAGCTCACGACGAGGAGCTCACAAGGAGCTCACGACGAGGAGCTCACAAGGAGGAGCTCACGACGAGGGGCTCACAAGGAGGAGACAAGGAGAGGCTCACAAGGAGGGGGTCATGACGATCGAGGAAGTCTCATGACGAGGGGGTCACGAGGAGGGGGCTCACGAGGAGGGCTCTCATGAGGAGATATCATGATGAGGGGCTCACGAGGAGACGTCACGATGAGGGGCTCACGAGGAGGGGCTCACAAGGAGGGGCATGAGGAGACAAGCAGGGGCTCACGACGACGATGGGGCTCACGAGGAGGGGCTCATGACGATCGGCTCATGACGAGGAGCTCACAAGGAGAGGCTCACAAGGAGGGGCTCACGACGAGGAGCTCACGGAGAGGAGCTCACGAGGAGGAGGAGGGACACTTTAGGGCCCAGCTCACGATCGAGGAAAACTGATCCCAACGAGGAGCTCAGGATGAGGAACATCTGTGGACATTTGGGGGCTCAGGAGTTCGAGGAGGAACATGAACAAAAATACAGTTCAAGGAAAAAACTTTGTAACTTTTGTCTCCATGGAGATGTTATTACTATAGCTGTTGAATAAATGCAGGATTTATTAGCTGATAAGGTGAAAGTTGTGCTAACACCTCCACGGAGACACATACTGTAGGTAGGGGTCCCTCTATGAAAATTCACTTTTAAAATGAATGTTGAGACTTTAGTGTAAGTTTTTGCCTATGACGACACAAAAATGGTCAAATGGTAAATGTGGACGCTGTTTTTCTCAATCAAACTAATTCATTAATCCTCAGACTATTTTTCTTTTCGCCAAAATACATTTAAACACTTAGCATTGAGGCATCACCTGCTTGTCTCCATGGAGATACACGAGTTTAATGCCATACTGTGGATCATTCTGAGACTATAACACCTCCACGATGAGCAGGTGGTGGACTGTGTGCCTGAAAAGTGACGCAGTGTCTCTTTAACGCAGCAGCTCCACATGCAAACAGCAGATCCGTCCTGGTTCTGAGTGTGAATGTGACTGTTAGCATTCCCCGTAGCCGCCCTGCGCTAACACGGCTCCGCTCCTCTTGAACCCTGTTAGCTTTCCACCCACCTCTTTGAGCTGGTAATTGAGATTTTTAGACAATCAATAGAAGATAATGACTTTTAGCCCAATTCACCTCATCTGCCACGAGAAGTTAAGGTCTGTGTCGCTGCTTCTTTCAAATCCAGCCCAAGATGTAGAGCCAATTATACATTTAACACGAGCGAAACTTATAGAATCCAGCCAACTTCATAAAACTCTTTAAGTACAGCTCAAATCAAACACTTTGCTCATGTGTGGCACTTAGAGCTAATGTAAGACCCCCCGGACCTCGAGCGCCGTGTAAATTAATGATCATTTCTGGCTGAGATCGATACGATGCACAGGAGGTTTGCATAAAACATACGGCGACTTTATGAGTCTTAAAAAATGATATTTCCAATCGACCATTTTAATCTATATGATGTGTGTGGAGTTATGTAAATGACACGACGAGATGGAGCACGTCTGATCTATGGTCATTAATGTGGAGGGTCGGACGTTACACAGAGGATTATAAACGACTTTTGGGGGGGGAGCGGTCGGTGTTTGGACGTGTGTAGGACCAGCGACTTTCACTGTGGAGAATAAATATTTTAAATTAAAATGTGAGAGAGTATGAGTCATATTAATAAGCAGGAGCGTCGACTTCTGGTCTCCACTGTTTCTTCTCCTGGATGAATCATGATTGTGACGTCTCAGAATTCAAACCATCCTCAGACGTGCTCTTCAAAACTGTTTCTCCAGGTTCTCCTCGTTTCTTCTCGTTTTCCTCTGAAGTTTATTTGGAGAGATTCATGTTTGAGTTTAAAGTTTCATCTACTATTTTCAAGACGCCATTTTGTCAATAAACTGTTTTCAGACTCCCCTGAGACACGCCCACTGTGACACGCGCCCACTGAGACACGTCCCCTGTGACACGCTCCTGTGACACGCCCACTGTGTCGTCCGCTCTTCCTTCTCCAGTTTTATTTTCTTAATCGTTTGACTACGTTTGGATTCTGCAGCGTCGCGTCGTCATTTTGGTCCAAATGTTTCAAAATGTGCTGCTGTGATGTGCTCTGTCCACAGGGGGCGCTACAGCTACATGACTCTTTATTGTCACGACGTTTACAGCGACGTCAGCTCCTCTGGACACCACAGTTTTCTAACTTGAAATCAGCCTGAACTGTTTGTTTTCTGAAGTGGTTTTAGATGAATTTAGTGATTTAAAATGTGTCAATTATAACAGAGATGAGAACCGTAGAGACACAAGCTCAACAGGGCTGGTTTAAGACTCCACCCTGTGTCATGTGTTCACTGGAAAACTACCACTTCATGACATCACAAGGTGGAACAGAGCAGTTTGAGCTTTGGAGATGTTACAGATTAATGATAAATGAAACAAACACAACTCCAGGTCTGTTTTTGAGGAGGAAACGGCCTTAGAACATGGATCAAACTCACACGGGGCAGTTTTGGACCTTTAAATCTTAAGTTGCACCAAAACATTGATTAAAAACAACCACGGAGAAAAGCAGGTGATGCAAGCTTCTCTAGAAAGTTCCACAGTGGACCTTTAAAGTAAATTAGTAGAAAATAACACGAGTGATTCAAACATTATGCTGCTTTAACAGTTTATGTCGTTTTTTGAAGTTGTAGATTAGGTCTTTTCATATTTACTTCTTTAGCTTCTGTGGCTAAGTCATTCTGTATAAACCGTTAGCTAACGATATCACAATCCGTCTGAACAAAGCTACATGCTATCCTGTCTGCTACGCTAACTCTCCAAAGCCGGGCTAATTCCATGACACAGAATGTTGCGTGGAGCGTCTTTTACATCAGCGCCGTCGTGTATGTTTCTCGTCCTCGTCTCCAGATGGCCGTGGTCCAGGCTGATGTAACTTCCTTTTGGCTCTCGATGAGACTGGTGGGGTTCTCGAGCTTGAAAATATTATTAAAACAAAACTCCTCGTTTTTTCTGGAGTTGTGGAAGCAGAAGCAGCGGCTGGTGCCAAACCGTGGTCCCTGGCAGAGTCTGGTGTTCGCATGTTTCTGTCGACCACGGCTCACGGTTCTCGCTAAGCTCCAAGTCCCGAGCGCGAGCCGACATCCAAGAGATTCTACTCCCAACACGTCTCAACGATGAAACACCAAATGATTTCTCAAGCCCCTCGTTCGCTGGAGCAAATAGATGAGAGTGTTTTACTAATTTAGTTCTGAAAATTTGCCCAAATTTTAGAAAAGCTCATTTTTAATATTTGGCAGAAAGAGACTGAGGAAGAACAAAAGTAAATATGAGAATGAAAAGTGGATCAGGACGAGTCGAGCTGACGCCTCTCACTTTCAAACCATCTTTCATTTTAATTAATTCAAATTATTCAATCATTGTAGATACTTGATACTTTTAGAAATTTGAGTGTCTATGACTAAAGTAATAAAATAAAATAAAATACAAAAAAAATAATACAAATGAAATCAAAGTGGTCGAAAAAAAAGCTCATACAGACACGAAGGGAAAATCCACGGACTGTAAAGAAGTGACAGAGTGAGACGTCACCACAGCTTCAGATGAAGATCATCGAGGTTAGAGCAGGTTCAGCCACGAGTGTCATAGCAACAAAAGAGCCAATCAGGAGCCAGGATGCTGAAGGCAACGCCCCTTCCCAGGGTGAGTGGGAGTGACCACTCAGCCTCCTCACCCTCTACCTCCTTCCTCCTGGCGCCTCCTCCTGGCTCCTCCTCCTGGCGCCTCCTCCTGGAGCCTTGTCACCTCCTCCTGGCGCCTCCTCCTGACTCCTCCTCCTGGTGCCTCCTCCTGGAGCCTTGTCACCTCCTCCTGGAGCCTTGTCACCTCCTCCTGGCTCCTCCTCCTGGCTCCTCCTCTCCTCGCTGCAGATGACAGTAGTTCTATAGTATTGATGTGTTGCTGTGCGTCGGTTGAGAACACAGCGCCGGTTCATTGATATCGATTCCCGATAGTCGTGTCATTGATATGATCCGGATCAGTGTTTTAAATCCTGACACGCTGACGCGAACAGCAGAGTGACACGCTGTGATTCAGGTTTATTCACAGAGGAACAGGTCGTCACATGAAGGAGTCGATTCTACTGAAGCCGTTTGACAGAAGTCACATGACGCCTCTAATAGAGACAGATGAAGAGTAAAATTCACATGGATTCACAGTACGGCAGCTGGGAGGGTCACATGACAGGAGTCACATTATTGATTATCTCACATGACAGAGGACCCAAAAATAAAGATTTGAACTGACTCATTATGTTTGCAGTTAAAGATTTGTGGATTTATATTTCAGTTGAAGGTGTATTATAGTGTTTCAGTACATTACGTTTAATGCCATACTGTGGAACATTAACAGAGACGAGCTGGAGGAAAATTCAATATGAAGATTTAAAGCCCCAAAACTGACCCCTGTGACCTTCCATCCATGTTCTAACACCGTGTCCTCCTCAAAAACAGACCTGGAGCTGTGTTTTGATTCATTTATTATTCGTCTGTCACATCTGCAAAGCTCAAAACGCTCTGTTCCACCTTGTGATGTCATCAAGTGAAGCTAACAGCTCCTTTTACCTTTAGCCTTGCACCACATCTGAACTAATTGTGAGAAAGAACAAGTTTAAAATAGTTTAGATTCTGGACGTAATGACCTGAGGTTCCTCTGATGAGCTGAGCGCTGGAGTAAACCTCGGAGCTCACCTCCAGAGTCTGTGTGGATCCAAACGAGCGCAGATGTGGAGGAGTGTGACCCAGATGTGCTTCTCACTAAACACTCGACTCATTTGGACCTGAAACACAGAGTCTCCCATCTGTGTCTGCACGGTTCACACAGATGTGGGATTTTATGATGCAATGGAGGCTTCAAACTTATATCATGGATCTGATTTACAACGAGGACGATCAACAGTCGAGATATCGAATTATTTAAGGCCAACTCTGGAAATACACGATTTTAACCTCCTCAGACCCGAGCGCTCTCATGACTTTATTCATTTAACTTTGTTATTTGGGCCCTGATGAGTAAAAACAAAGAATTATCTGTTTACTTATGTAGTTTCCACATATGAGGAGATTCGTTCTAAGCTTTAATCATTTTGATAGAACTTTTGATGAAGGATTTGCAAAAACTATTTATTAAGAGCCTGAAACAGCAACATTTGTCTGAGTAAAAACAAAATGAGAAACAACAGTTGTGCCTCTTGGAACAAAGTGTCTCATGTGAAGATCTGCAGGAGCAGGAAGATATCAGCTTTTACACAAAAAATACAAAAAAAAAATAATATTCTGAACATTCTAAACTTTTAAATGATTCTAAATTGAACATGTTTGCACTGTTGCTGCTCTTCTTCTAAAAATTCTCCTTGTGGCTTCGACAAACCAAAATGTGTTGACTCCAGGTCCGAGGAGGTTAAGTGAAGTGTCTTGCTCAAGGTCACAACAACAGCATTAATCTGTGAGAGCTGGAATCGCACCTGAAACCTGAGGATCTGACAGTTTAACCAACGACGTTTATGTCGAGGTTTGTGTTGAACCACCGACTTTCAGATCAAATGAGCGTCTCGAAAAATGGTCAAATTGTTTCAAATGTGAAATGACTGAAAATCTGAGAAGTAACATCGTATTTATGTTTTTTATCATTTTAGTCTCGTACCAGAATCTTTACTGCACAATCTCTAAAAAAACATTATCACACCATCAGATGTTTTAGTGTAAAAAGTGGAGAACTTAAAGATATTTCTAAAAAGAAGGTGGGATTTAATAAGTTTTCTTCTTCTTGCTGCTTTTCGAGCTTAAACACGAACAAATATGTGAAATGTGCTTTAGGTGAAATAATAAATAATAATTAATAAATAAATAAATAAATAAATAAATAAATAAATAAATAAACTAATTACATTTAAAAAACATTGTCAGACCATCAGATGTTTTAGTGTAAAGTATAAAGAGCTGAGCAGAAAGAGGAGAACTTATAAAACAGATTCCAGATGATTAGAAAAGCAACTCCAATTATGAATAAATCGAAATAAACTGAAACAAAAGGACCTGTCCAGCTCAAACTAAAGCCCTGCTGTTGTTTCTCTGGAGAATCAGGCTCAGGTGATGATGAAACGTTCTCCAGACTCCTCCCTGTGCTCCCGAGTCCTGGAGCACTTCCCCCTTCGCTTTTCCAAACCAAATCTTTAATGAAATGCAAATCAAACACTGGTGAATCTGATTAATCTCGGAGGGAGGCTGCAGCCTGCTGTCTGGAACAGTAGGGGGCCCTGTTTGGCACTCCTGTTCGCATCTACTCTGCGATGATTCATTTGTTTAATTGGGACTAACTTGGAATATTCTGTTTTGGTCGTATCGTGCATTCGGGATGAGTTGTTTACGATCGTCCAAAGAAACTGAAAAAGTCATGTTTTAACTAGGTCAAAAATAACCTTTAAACTGCTCCAAATGTGCCTCGTTGTAACAAAGTCACTTAGTTCTTTGGTAACTCGTGGTTTCACCGTTTAATCCTCTCAGGGTCACGTCGAGGTAACAAATATCCCAGCATGCAACAGGAAGGAACGGAGTGACACAAATTAGGCGTCTGCGAAAGATAAAGTGTCTGTGTCGAACAAGTGGAAAAAATCTGTCTGATTTTTGCTCCGATTAAATCATAAATAATAAAACTGCAGAACGTTTAGTGCAGTGACGACATCACACCGACATGGACGTGTTTCACATCATTAAAGCTGCAATATGCAACTTTTCTGGTGGAGGTTTGACTGTTTGTCTCCATGTCTCCATTAAACTTATCAAACAAGCAGATGATGCAAAGAGCCACAGTTAAATACACTGGTCCCTGGTTTATCTCAGGGTCATGTTCTAAAAATAACCCACAATAAGTGAAATCTGTGAAGTATCAGCTTTAATTTCTACATAATTCTCTCTGTTTCTCGTCTGTAAAACCCCTCACCACACACTTTATACACTTTTCTCACACATTAACATTTTCTCACATTTCTCTCTTGTTTAAACACAAAGTTCAAACCTTCGTCGGTGCCTTTGTCGGTGCAGAACGTTTCATCGACATTGTGGGTTTTGTCGGGGAGAAAACTTGCAAACATACAGCACTTCAGAGTCACACTGTGATCACAGCAGGGACAGAGAGAGAGACAGTTTAACACAGAAAGTGAATTGGAGCCAGAGTCTGCAGCTAGCGGGTTAGCTTTATCGATTTACATATAGAGTCTGTGGTAATAACTGCAGCTCGTGTCAGAATAATGTCCTTGTAGATCTAACCTGGACCAGAGCTTCACTTCAGTCTTTGTAAGTTTCTATATCACATTCTACACAAACTAATAATCAAAGCCATTATCCTGACGAGTTTACCCCTCAGCCCCGCGCCGCCAGGGTCATTTGCATACACCATTTCATAAGCCGGCTCAGGTCATCGATCTGTCCAAATGACTATAATTTGTGGAATCGTTGCATTTATAGTTCCACATTCTGATGGATTGATTCGACCCTAATCTCCGACTATGTTTGTTTATCGAGGACATTATTTGCAAATTACTGCTTTTAAAGCTGGATGTAAAAGTGGCCCGCGCCGATGGGCCGTGTGGATGGGCCGCGTGGGGTCAGCTCACTGGCAGAGGATGAGCTTCATGACCAGTGGAAAAGAGCCAAGTGGGTTGTATAGATCAGACAATAGCTGCAGCCTAAAGATAAATGAGGCTTTGTGCTGCCAGTGGCACAGACTCTACATGGGAGTTAATGGGTTCAGCCGCTTTGGTAACTTTAATTACTTTTTATAGAGCGCTTTATGACAGAACACGCTTTACGGTTGGTTGACTGTAACTTAAATGTTCAGGGCGATGAGCCAGAGGTTTGTTGATATGACCTGAAAGGTAATGTATGCAGACTTATACTTAGACTTGTACTTATACTTATTTATACACACGGCCGGGGTCAAACTCGTCGGCTTTTCGTGTCTTGTTTTTTTCCAAGTTTGATCTGGGTCAAAGGAAACTCCCCCGAAACATGTCACAACGACAAGGACCAGATCCAGTGGAGGAAGGTAACGAAGTACAAGTAGTAAAGTACTGTACTTAAGTTGAATTTTTATGTATCTGTACGTCACTCGAGTACATTTTACACTGGATACTTTTTACTTTTACTTCACTACATTTGAGAGCAGTATCTGTACTTTCTACTGCACTACATTTTTAAACAGGACTCAAAAGTTGAAGTACTTTTTTGTATTTGAAGAGTTATTTTTACCATGTTCATGAAACATCCCGACTCCAGTTTAAGAGTTCAAACTTCAGCTTTGAGCAAAACGAAAAAACAGAAAAAACACAGAAATCTGAAGAAAAATGTGACATTGATCCGTTTGTTACTGTTGAACCAAATATGTCTCATTTTTGTATCACTACATTTACACTTTAAATATTAGAGTGAAATACTTTTACTTTTTACTTTTAAAGTACATTTTTAAACTTAAATACTTTTACTTGAGTAGATTGTTTCATATGATACTTTTACTTGAGTAGATTGTTTCATATGTGTCACGGTTTGTGTGGTGCGGACTCAAGTGCGGCAAAAGGGAGTGTCCAAAAACAGGTTTATTAACAAAAAACAGAAATCAGAGCCTGCATGGTCCATAACCGAAAAACAGATGAACAAACTGAAGACGAACCAAAGACAGGACTGACAAACGCCGGGGCGAACAAAATACAACTTGAGTAGTTTCAATGATACTAAACAGGGACTAAACAGAATATAAAGGCTGCCCCCCAGGATTGGCAAAAAGGAATCAGGTGCGGAGCCAATCAGGGAGGAGCAACTAAAAACAGGGAGGAACAAAAGCTGGATCTGGAGTGGGGCGGGACCGGGACCAGGGAACAAGGCTGCCCCCCTGACCAGGACCAGGGACCACCGGCGGGGAGCAATCAGATCAGGAGGGAAGGGGACAGGACCCCCCGGGGGGGCAAACAGGAAGAACAGGAACAGAACCCCCCGGGGGGGAAGACCAGAAGGGAAGGGGACAGGACCCCCCGGTGGTCGAAGGCAGGGTCAGGGTCCAGGCAGGCCGTGCAGCGCCCCCTGGTGGGGCAGGACCATCACCTAAACCATCACAATATGATACTTTTACTTGAGTAGATTGTTTCATATGATACTTTTACTTGAGTAGATTGTTTCATATGATACTTTTACTTGAGTAGATTGTCTCATATGATACTTTTACTTGGGTAACAGACCAGATCTATTTTTAATCCAGTCCAGTTTTTTCTCTGGGCCTTCGGTAACTCTGGGCCTTCATTGGTGGTGAACTGAACCATGTGACTCTGGGCCTTCGGTGACTCTGGGCCTTCGGTGACTCTGGGCCTTCGGTGGGTCACTCCAGAGTTTGGACCAAAGACACTTTAGTTTTATATTATATATTTACACATATTTTCCATAAACACAGGTTCAGTTCATCCTGATCAGTTCCATCACTTTCCTTAATCTGTAAAGCAAAGGTTCAGTTCTTCACTCTGTAACACTGGAGTCTCAGGAAGGGCATCTGGTGTAAAAACCCCGCAGGCTTTTGAAGGATGGGACAACGTCTGGAGGAAAACCATTATCAACACAAAAACGACTGTCACCTGGTGGATCTGCAGCTCCAGAGCTTCCCCGAGCTCCACACAGACACATCCCTGTGGTTCAAAAACTTTACATTACTTTTACACAGAGTTACAAAAGTCCATATTTATCACGGCTGATCCTGTTTTTAGGCCAGCGCCTCCTTTATTCCCTGCGTCTCCTTGATGTATATTCGCGGCGTTCCAGGAGAGGCTCCATTGAGGACACGAGCGGCTGTCGAGATGCTTTTTCACAGATATAGGCTGCGGCCCCTGACAGCCGGAAATGATCAGTTGGGATTACTCCAGAGTTTTATAGTGTAGGTAAAGTGGACTTTCAGATTATATCTACTGCACGAACCCGACGCAGTCACTCCAGAACGGTGCTTCACCGTGAGGGCTGCAGATATGTCATTTCTGTAGAATCATAAGCTTGTACAGCTCATATCTACGCAACAGAAAGACTCAAACACCTCCGCCGCATTTCGCCGCAGCAGGAGGAGGTCATCCAGTACGTTTTTTATCAAGGAAAAAGTCGAGTAAATTGGCATTCGCGCCGCAGCAATCGCAAGTGTTAAGTGTCGTGACAAGCAACAGGGACATAATGAAACGGGCCTGAAACCCGCCTGAAACGGGCCTGCCAGCTGTCGCAGATTTGGGGGTTGAAAAATAAAATCCTTGGTCTCAGTGTGCGAGATGTGGTCATTATTTTAGAAAATTGTTTGAGCACTGCGACTCTGTCCAGACGTGCACCAAACAAACCGCCGGGCCGCCCTCCCCCACGGCCCAGACATGACGAGTCGTTAACAGTGAATGGAATCTCATTAAAAGAGACTTTACACACATTCATGATCATTAGGCCTACAAATTACAATAATTATTTGTAACTCAGCAAACAAAAGCAAATGGAGGACGTCTTTGGCACAATAAATAAACAACATTATGACTGATGTGCACAAGCCTCGAATTAAACTCACACTGTTTTAGAACAGATCAGAGCGTTAAAACAAACCACAGACACTTTATAAAAACACACAGAGCTAACCTGCTACATTCAAACAGGAAGTGATCAGGGAGCACTTCCTGCTCCATCGACTCTGGCTCCAATTCATTTTCTGTGTAAAAACCGTGTCTCTCCCTCTCTCTGTCCCTGCTGCTGTCAGACTCATTTTGGTCATAAATGTTCGTATTAACCTGCTCTACATGATCATGGGTTCTTTTTTTTTTTTAGTTTATTTATTTTTCTTTTCTTTTATTTATTTATTTAGTTTTTATTTTTTAGTTATTCTGAGTTAATTTTCAATTTTTTTGGGTTATTTTGAAGTTTTTTTTTGTTTGTTTTTTTGTTTTTATTTTTTTATTTTTTTTTTAGATATTTTGAGCTTATTTGAGTTTTTTTGTTTGTTCTTTTTTTAAGTTATTAAGAGTTTTTTATTTTAATTTTATTTATTTATTTATTTATTTATTTTTTCATAACTTTGAGTTTTGTTTTTTTGTTTTTTGTCAGAACAAGAGCCAGAACAAGAGCCAAAACAGGAGCCAGAACAAGAGCCAGAAAAGGAGCCAGAACAAGAGCCAGAACAAGAACTACCAAAAATGGCCTGACCCCTAAACAGCGCCCCCTGTAGGAACAGAGCGGACCCAGAGACAATGAAAACTTCACGTCGTCTTGTCGTCATAGCAACAAGTGTGACATGCAAAAGCATCACGTTAAGAACACGCAAAGAGCCACGAGAACGAGAAAAAGAACCAACTCTGCTCCAAACACAAACGATCAGATCATTACGACATAAAGAACGGCTCGATAAGCTGCATAACAAACAAGTTTTGAGAACAATCCTTGTTCTTAAATTAATCAAATGTTAATTGAGCGAAAATGCTACCAAATAAATATGCTAATCCAATGCAAAACACATTATACAAATTTTCCTGTAGCAACCTCCAAATGTAATAATCCAGAGTCACATCAGTGCAGCCGATTGAAACGAACAAGCTCCACGACGAGACGAGGCACCGCTCACGTCTGGAGCGACGTGTGGAGGAGGTGGAGGCGGGTTCATGCTGTAGCACAGATCTGACAACAGGGGGCAGGCAGAGGGGCCCCGTGACTCTGACAGCCGCGGTCCAGAGGGGCCCCGTGACTCTGACAGCAGCGGTCCAGAGGGGCCCCGTGACTCTGACAGCAGCGGTCCAGAGGGGCCCCGTGACTCCAGAGCAGGCCGGTCAGGACTGGGTCTTACACTGTGGCAATCTGGCAATATAGAACATAAAGAGAAAATGTTCTATGTTTTTATTCTTTTTTCACAGTTTTAAAGTGTTTTGGCACCGTCTCATGTTCACTGCATAAGTGACGATAATTACAATCAACAGACTGATTTTACTGAGCAGCACATTACTTTCTACTAATACAAACAAATACAACACAGTATTCGACACAGACTAATGTTTTTGTTCTATAAACACAATTTGACTCAGTGTTTGAACCAACACAGAGAGGCTCCTGTTGGTCTCATTTGTTCATGTTTTGCAGCTAATCCAGTTTCAAATGAGCCGTTTACCTTCTCAAAGCAAAAATGTTCCATTTTTGACTAGACAAAAGTAACGACGCCGCTCAAACTCCTTGAATAAAACCTGCTCAATAAAAACTTGAGCTGAAGAGCCTGAAGGACAAGAGCTGTTTTAAACATCATCAGTAAGTCCTTTATATTGTAGCATTTGAAAAGTTACAAAAAATACTATTAAATGCAATAAAATGCATTAAAAAAAACAAAACATCAGCAATAATAGAAAAATAATATACCGTACATGTGGTAGAAACATTTTCATCTCCGCTCTTACATTCACTCCCAAAACTACACTGTTTTTTCATAGTTTTTTTGTACTTTCACACTGGAGAAATTGGAAAATGTGTCTCAGATAAAATGTCCCTGTGGGGTACCCCAGGGGTCAATCCTAGGACCCCTGTTGTTCAGTCTCTACATGCTGCTGTTTTATGATGATTATTTATGTATTTATTTGTCGTATTGTGATTTTAATGTCTTTCTTATTCTGTAAAGCTTTGAATCATGTTGTGTATGAAATATATTGTACAAATAAACCCGTCTTGCCTCATTTCATTGTCAATTCACATTGTGCGATACTTGAATCTCAACCAACACTTTTACAGGGATGTTTTTGAAGAATTACAACAAAAAAAACGTATTAAAAAGCTGTAAACAACCAGGTTTTTCCATCTGAACAGCAACCAGGCCCGACCCAGCAGCAGCGCCAACAACGCCGAGTAAAAACAATGAAATCTCTGTCTTGGGCACTTGAGTTTGAGAGGTTACATAACAAGAATCATTTCATACTTCCACTCTAAGCATCTCGGCAGACTGGAGCCAAACGGGAGCACAGCTTAATGGTTCTGAAAATACAACCTCAACCAAACAATGGATCTGCTGCAGCTCCAAGAACAACTCCAGGTCCTTCAAGTCAGCTCGGATTTGAACAGATTTTTAACACTTTGGGGCAAAATGCAAAATGCTCAGTTTAAGAAAATGACTCAAAATGATTAGTCACGCAGCTCCACCTCCATTGAAAAAATGTATTAAACTGTGGAGCTGATTCCTCTGTCTGATGGTTTGGAGCAGACAGTCTGAAGACGTCTGTAGATCTTAATAATTTTACTAGAAATTTGAAAAAGCTACATTTCAGATGAAGTGCATCCACATCAGTCAGAGACGTTTTATTGAGTTTTACAGCTAATGTTGAAGATGAACTGTTCGTCTTATAATGTAAATGTAATGAAAGTGTTTTTTAATGAGTGTTCACCTGCTCCGGGACTACACCTGTCCAGAGACTACACCTGTCCAGAGTCTACACCTGTCCAGAGACTACACCTGTCCAGAGACTACACCTGTCCAGAGACCACACCTGTCCAGAGACCACACCCGTCCAGAGACCACACCTGTCCAGAGTCTACACCTGTCCAGAGTCTACACCTGTCCAGAGACCGCACCTGTCCAGAGACCGCACCTGTCCAGAGACCGCACCTGTCCAGAGACTACACCTGTCCAGAGACCACACCTGTCCATAGACCACACCTGTCCAGAGACGACCTGCTCCGGGACTACACCTGTCCAGAGACTACACCTGTCCACAGACCGCACCTGTCCAGAGACTACACCTGTCCACAGACCACACCTGTCCAGAGACTACACCTGTCCAGAGACCACACCCGTCCAGAGACCACACCTGTTCAGAGACCACACCTGTCCAGAGACCGCACCTGTCCAGAGACCGCACCTGTCCAGAGACCGCACCTGTCCAGAGACTACACCTGTCTAGAGACTACACCTGTCCAGAGACCACACCTGTCCAGAGACTACACCTGTCCAGAGACTACACCTGTCCAGAGACTACACCTGTCCAGAGATGACCTGCTCCGGGACTACACCTGTCCAGAGACCACACCTGTCCACAGACCGCACCTGTCCAGAGACTACACCTGTCCAGAGACTACACCTGTCCAGAGACTACACCTGTCCACAGACCACACCTGTCCAGAGACTACACCTGTCCAGAGACTACACCTGTCCAGAGACTACACCTGTCCACAGACCACACCTGTCCAGAGACTACACCTGTCCACAGACCACACCTGTCCAGAGACTACACCTGTCCAGAGACTACACCTGTCCAGAGACTACACCTGTCCAAAGTTTGCACCTGTCCTGGACGACAGATGGAAAGTGTTAGTCGCTAAATCTGGTACAAATCCTCGTCTTTAATTAATGGATTTGTTCACAGTCCCTGACAAATAACAAACAAAGAGAGAATTAGACTTTTTTTTTTTCATATTTGCACTTTTTTCGTCTCATTCCGAGTCGAATCCGAGCCTAATTTTACCTGTAAACCATCTCGAGTTTGCTCTGCTCCCCTTATTAAACATAAGACACACCAGAGACCTATTTTGTTTGGAGTACTTCCTGGTTCCAGCTCACATAAGCACACAAGTGTTTCCTTAATTACCGCGCCTCGAGACACGTCTTCGGATTTTTAATTTCAAACTCCTCGCCGTCCTTGTTTAGACTTGGGGCCTGTTACGATAGTCGCCTGTCAGTCATGAAATATAGCACCCGGTTAATTTTCTCTTGTGTGGCGGGTGCGTAGCGGCCATTTTGTTGTCGTACCTTAGCGTCCTATGAATACTTACTGTCTCTCATCTGCCTCTCTCGATGAAACCCAATCTGCCCGTGCGATATCGACTTTTAAATGGCCAGCGCCCCCTGTTATTCCTATGCATGTCAACACAGCACTACGGAATAGAGGCTGTCCATCAATGCCTCTGGACCAAATTGAAAAGGGAGGGAATTTTGCCAACACGGACTCAGAATCATTTTAGCTGCATTAAAATTGTAGACAGAAGTAAGGTAGCGGTGGCTGGCAGTACATTGGGGCCGTGTGGGGTCACGAGCGAACCTGGATTCTCCCAAAATGCTTAAGTAATCAATTGAACTTAAGACCTCAGTGGAATGGTCTAAGAATTGGGTTGTTAACTTTTTAGTGACTGAAAAAGTTCACGTTTGGCTTGTGTTTGTTTTCTCATCAAAAACTTGGAATCGATATTTAATTATGTAGTGGATGAATATAACTTTTTACTCTCTACTTTATAAAGATAAACTATGCAAGTGGAACATTGTGAGTTAGGCCGGTCATGGTAATGCGCTTGCAATTTATTCATGTTTTTATTCAGCGATTTTCCATCTTTAAGGCTCAAATCGCTTTACGTCAAAGAGCTGGAATCGCACCGGCAACCTGCGGGATTCAAACCGCCAACCTTCAGCTCAACGCTCTACCAACTGAGCCACTGATGCAGAAGTAAATACAGACGAGAAACGGTAACAATGAAACTCGTTCACGGCACTGACACAAAACAAAAAAGCAGATTTAAACCACAAAAACTATTCTAAATCCACAATATTGTTCAAAATCATGAGCTGCCATAAATAAACAGCAGAAAGAAACACTTTAGTCGTTAGTTTGCATCTGTAATGAGCCAGACAAGTTGTTTATTCAGAGTTTTACAGCTTAAATCTGATCGTAGAACCAAAAAATAACCAAAAATGTCCTGCAAGAGCAAAGAAAATGTGAACATCATGAATCCTGACACTCAAACGTCTCGTAACAGGTTTCATCCAGAACAATAAGCGGCTGTAGTGTCGATGTCGTGTCGATGTCGTGTTGATATAGTGTTAATCTCGTGTTGATCTCGTGTTGGTGGAGAGCTCCGGCTGTAGTTGAAGTGCAAACCTCCGTCTCATCACTTCACAGCTGCTTCTACCTCCTCGTCTTATCTGTGGAGATGGTGAACGCTCCAGTGACCCTCAAGTCGTCAGGAAATGTGTTTGCTGAAACTTATCGTGTCAGTCGAGGTTTTAGGGACAGAGAATAACTTTAGAAACTTGAAGAAAGAGTCGGACTTTTCTACACACAGTTTAAAGCTCATGTTCCTCTGTTTTCTGATCGTTTCCTCGTTGTGTTTCGTTTCATTGCATAACGATGTCGGATCTAACTACTTTTACCCAGGAATTTTTGTTTCCTAAAACGATCTGTCCAACTTCGCCGTCACCAGTCGATTCGTCAGTGATTGTTTGACGAATCTCAACCAATCACGGCTCACGATGTTGACACGTGCTGTTTATTCTGTCCATTACAGCGTTTTTAAAGATGGAGATGGCATCACTTTTCCACAGAAGAGCTTTAAACACATCCACCCCCATGTTTTCAACTTGTATTTATCCATTTAAAACACCTCTAAATGTATATTATGCAGAAAAGTTACACATTACAGCTTTAAAGTGTAAGTGCACGGGTTCAGTAGAGACTCATACGACTGAAGACGAGTGAGCGATGTCCATCTGTAACCACGGCAACGCTTCTCTTTAGGTTTAGCAGAATTTTGAAATGTCAAACTTTAAACTTTAGTCACACAAAATTAATCATCAACATTTTTGGATTAGACGATTATTACAGAAAATGAACCAGAAATAAGTATCATTTCTACAGAGATTTGTATTTATTTTCTTCTTTGCAGCTGGAGATGAAATGCACAGCTCTGGGTGACGACTGAAATAAAGAATATTTTTATGTTTTGATGTTTCGTGGTATTGAGCCGGGCCTGGCAGGTGGTTTTACAGACTCCCCAGACTCCATGGCCTTGGAGGAACAAATCGTTTGAGTTTTTTTCTGTTTCAAATTGCCCACTTTTGTCCTTTTAACTCCAGAAAACCTGACTCTGAGAAAGTCCTTTGCATTTCACCATCACAAAAACAATCATGTCTGAAGGTGTTTGACCAGTGACTTTCCTCGTGTCTCCAGCTCGTCTTTTGTTAAACTGCAAATGTGACGACTCGTTTCTCTGGAACACACAGATATTTAAGGTTTTACTACAGTGTTTTTTGTTTATTGTCTTACTTCCTGGCTGCACCTTAGTTTGTCTAAAGAAGTGGATGTTTGGCTTCAGTCAAATGAAGCTCCTCGAGGTTGGAGCCGTTATAGTTAGAAATGCCACTTGACTGAAAACTATGATGAAAATTTAGCACAAGTTCTACCCCAAAAGTCAGAATAAAAAAAAAAAAAACCCCTCGTCTGCTCTTTAAAACCTCTGGAGCATCAAATCGCCGTTAATTTATCAAGACTTTCCATCCCCAACGCCAACACAAACAGGAAAAATCTGAATTTCTCGTCGTGTGGATGTTCAGATCCGTCTGTGAGCAGCTTTTAATGCAGTGTGATCTCTGTTTAAGATGTCAAGAAGTATTTGCATCTCCCAGTGTTTCTTTTCCATGGAAACTGGGTCCAAATGGTTCTTTGGGACTTAAAGGCGGCCGACCCCTGATCTGGAGCCTTCAAAACCTCTGGAGGATCTCTGGAGAGTCTCTGGAGGATCTCTAGAGACGGCCCCTGACCTGAGTCAACTTTTATAGTTTTGATGATGTTTTATTCAAAGTGAAAGTGTCCGCCCTGCAGGACGCCGTCGTCTGGAGACACGTTTGATTCAAACAGTCGAACGTCCTGAATATAACACGAGAAAAGACGGAGACGACTGGAGCCACTCAGCTGTTTTTATCTCGGTTTGAGACATTTATGTAGAACAGGTGATGTTTATGTTATGTCGGGGTCAAAGCTGTAGATGTTCAGGGTCAGGGATGGTTTTTTTAAAAAAAAATTTTAGGTCAGATTTGTCCATTTATATAAACAGTCTGATGGTCAAGTCAGTCCAGTAGATTACAAAGGTTTTAATATTTATGTTCAAACTCAACGTAAAAAAAAAAATCATTACGCAAAGGAAGTTAATTGGATACAACAGCTAAAAAATAAATAACCATATATATATATAAAAAAAAAACAATGCAAAAATCAAAGAACATGGAGAAATATCTGTAAAATAAATGTATTTTTAATCAACAAATGTCAAAAGAAATGTTCACCCTCCAAACACAACATTCTGGTTTGATAAAAGCAGAAAAATAATAACAATAACATAACGGCTAAAGTCATTAATGTTCACAATAAAACTGTTAATGAAATCCATTCTCTTCTTTTTACAAAACTTTGTTATTTTTTAAGGACAAAATGTTTGCTCAGTGTCCAACAGACAGTGTCCCCCCTCCAGCAGGGGGCGCCGGGTGTGGCCAGTCCTCAGAACACACATGTGTAATAATAAAACACTATATAACCGTGGCCCTCGTGGGTTTTTCTGGAGCTGTTTGTGCTGTTTATTCTTGTGTAATGAGTTTTTCTAAAAGTGCCGTGTTTGGAAGCGTCACTGGTGTTTTCCCGGGTCAATGTCCCAGAATTCCCTGGGCTCAGCAGATCCAGTGACAGGTGGAACAAAGGCTCGAGTCCGTCAGACCTCCCCTTTAAGAGCCCGTGGAGGGACAATTCTCTCACTCAGCAAAAAGCTGGCTCCTAATTGGCTCGTTCGAGCGGCCGCTCCTCTCAAGCCTCCGCCCCCCCGCTGGCTCCCGGCTCCCGGCTCCCGCGATTCTGATCCGGTTCAGATTCACTCACTTTGATCCTGAAGATGGAGAGAGCGAGTGAAGGAAAAGAAGGAAAACTGTTCAGTGAAAACATACGTGTCAAATACAAACACGACGATGAAGTGACTGATGGAGTAATGAGGTAATGAGGTAATGGAGTAATGTGGAGTAATGTAACAATGGAGTAATATAGTGATGGAGTAATGAGGTAATGAGGTAATGGAGTATGTAACAATGAGTAATATAGTAATGTAGTAATGAGGTAATGTAGTGATGTAGTAATGAGGTACTGTGGTGATGTAGTAATGAGGTACTGTGGTGATGTAGTAATGAGGTACTGTGGTGATGTAGTAGTGTAGGTTTAATGTATTTCTATTTGAATGTATGTCCTTCAGATTAAATTAAACATTTTCAATTAAACAAGATCAGAATTCAATGTTTTATCCATACACTACTCCTACTACTAGTACTACTACTACTACTGCAACTAGTACAACTACTACTTCTTCTGCTGCTACTACAACAGCAACTACTACTACTACTGCAAGTAATAATTATAATAATGAAAACTGATAATGACTTATTACAGTATTTTCCAAAAATTTAAGTAATTTTTTTAATAATTCCAAAAAAAAAAAAGAAATAATGTGTCTTTAGACTCTGAGCTTTAAACATTGTAAAAGTCGATAAATATTTTTTCTTCTCATGTTTCCAGTCTCTGAAACGGCCGTGTCCTTATTCAATTCAATTCAGTTTCTCTTTATTGTTGTTACAACCCAGCTCGTTCTTACACAGGGAAGTAACAAAAAACAACAACCAAGGTTGAAAAATGGTAAATTAAGAAGTAATTTAATTAACAGGACTGTAGGGGTAAACTAAACAAAACTAAACAGAGGGCACCTTACAAGGGTTAAACAAAAGAATATAAAAAGTAACATTAACTAAAGTACAAATTTAGTGACAAACAAACATCTTACGAACAAACAAAGTCAGTACTGACTATCAAAGTCTCTAAACTAAATAGTCACTACCCCCAGTAGTGACCAGCAAGGAGACACACATAACCAACGAATTGGCACACTGGCCACCTCAGGCCAGCAGCCCCGAACAGGTGTCCCCAATCTTCTTAAGTAGAGGGAGGTGGCTGAAGGTGGGCCCCTTGATTGGCCAAGCCTGGAA
This sequence comes from Periophthalmus modestus, assembly GCA_019594935.1. NCBI lineage: Eukaryota > Metazoa > Chordata > Actinopteri > Gobiiformes > Gobiidae > Periophthalmus > Periophthalmus modestus. Next base: position 19,816,880 of record JAIEZT010000198.1, on the reverse strand, counting down.
ACTGGTCCTCCAATGGCGTCGCTAGGGTCCAAAAGCCATGGATGTGGGGGAGGAATGAAGATTTTGGGGACACAGACAAAAAGTGGTCAAATAAGAAACTAACTTTAGGCTTAGGGCCGTAACAATTGTCACATGTCACATACAGACAAGATGAATAGTGCAGATTTCTGTCCTCTCCACCTCAGTGCAAACATATTATGTTTTATCTTATGTCTCCTCCATCGTCTCTCGGGCTCCTGACGTCGCCTGACGACTCGCCGCCGTATAAACCCGACTGCACGAGCCGAGGTTAAACGGCGTCTGCAGATCGTTCTCGCTCGTGTCTTAGTGGTTGAAATCTGCCCCTTTTATTTCTGTGCTGGTTTGGATTAGCCTCAGCGGGCGTCCGCTTTGCTAACGCTCAGGAAATAAAGACGAGGCTCTCGAGATCTGAGGAATCAAAGAGCGAAACACAAACACTCACCTGCGAGGGCTAAAAACACACACACACCTGCGAGGGCTAAAAACACACACACACACACACACACCTGCGAAGGCTAAAAACACACACACACACACCTGCGAAGGCTAAAAACACACACACACACACCTGCGAGGGCTAAAAACACACACACACACACCTGCGAGGGCTAAAAACACACACACACCTGCAAGGGCTAAAAACACACACACACCTGTATGTTTGTGTGTGAGGGGCTAAAAACACAAAAAACAAACATTAATCATATCTCCCCACGGACACAGACGAGTGAGTTACGGGTCAGATCTGTGCACGAGCTCACTGTGAGGCACTGGATGGAGCGAATGTTTTTCGAGATAAACACGGCAATAAAAGCACCTGGAAGCTAAGTTTGTGGAACATTCCAAACAAAGCCAAAGCGTCGCCATGGAGACAGTCGCATCCCGCACCTTTAATCTGGTTTGTTTTGTGCGTGTTTATTCGTTCGGTCGTCTAAATGTAAATGTGGCTCCGGCGTCAGACACAGATGTGGTGAAAGTCCCGCCTGCTCCAGATCCTTCCAGTGCATCCTGTACACTCCCCCCAGTCCCGAGAAGGCCTCAGCTCTGTATCGATCCTCAGCTTTTACTCCTCACTCCATAACTTAGCACCTCCATATCTGTCAGAGCGGAGCCTTTACACAGCTCCAGAAACCCACAGGTCTGTCAGCGGAGCCGCTCTGACCTGTGGCCTTCAGGAGTGTAAAAGAGTTATATAACAATAAAGTACAAGTAACAGGAGCAGTACTCATCCAAGTAGTAGTAGTATAGTAGTAGTTTGTGGTCTCTTTCATGTGGGAACGACAGAACTCCTCTCTGTCCTGAAACATGTTTAATATTTCATGTAACAAACTTTACAATCTGGGACTTTACGAGATGCAGACGGAGCAAACAGAAGGATCCAAATTTCTAAATCCAAGTCTCATTTATCCGAGTTTTAACAACAAAAAAATGAGGCGAAATTGAATTTTTTCCACAGATTTTCAGTCAGATCTGGTTTAGTCAAACACAAAATAACATCCGTGTCTGATATGTCAAAAAAAAGAAGCAAGACGTTTAAATCTGCAACTTTCTGTTTTCTCAGAACGGCTCAATTTTGTCGGATTTTTACATGAAGTAAACGACAGAACAGGTTTAAACTGATGTGTTTATTTGTGAGATGCAGCGTCTCAGTTTTATTAAAGTCAGATTCAAACGGAGCTGGATCCAGAGCAGCTTCAGTTTAAAACGTTAATTACTTAAACTGAATTACAGGCTCTTAATTATGACTTTATCCTCAGTTTATTATCACGATTAAAGGAAACACGTTATGTAAGATCTGAGCTGGAGCCGTGTGACAAATGTGTCTGTGGTTCAGTTTCATTGATTCCTGTGAGTTTGACCCTGTGATCCTACAGTGTGTGTATGTGTACTCTGTGTATGTGTACTCTGTGTATGTGTACTCTGTGTATGTGTACTTTGGTGTATGTGTACTGTATAAAGTATATTTCATGAAGTGTTTTTCATAAAGTGTTTTTTCTCTTGTAGAAGCGAGTTTACAGTTGAAACAGTTGGACAGATGTGGCCTTTTCAAAGTGGCTCTAATCACTGTACTTTTAATTATTTTCACGTGTCCAGTCGAGCAGGTGGAACCGTGTGGAGGAAAAATACACAAAAATATACTTTATACACTAGATCTAACTGTAGTAAAGGAACACTGTGTAACATTTCTGGCTACGTGCTTGTCTCCATGGAAACTGTTTGTTTGACGTTAAACTGTCCTCGTCTCGGGTTTAACAGATAAATCACCTGCTCATCTCCATGGAAACAGACACATTTAATGCCATACTGTGGGGTATTTCAGGTAGTGGACCTTGGACCTGAAAAGTCCCACAGTGCTGCTTTAATATTCCACACACACAGTTTATTTCCCGAGACAAAGTTTCCTAAAGTCAGACCTTCTGTCTCTAAAGCCTCGTCTCGACGCTGTGACATTTGTGGCGGGACGGAGCCAGTGGGGGGCGCCGTGGGCAGAAGGGCGCGGGACAGGCGGGTTCATCACCTCTCTACAGGTGCAGGACATTAGCATGAAAACAGCCCAAATGTGAGCGGCGAGTTTGAGCGAAACAGGCGAAGAAACGAGGACTCATGTTTATGGAACGAGCTGAATATTAATGTTTGATGAGTGACATTTAAAGACTTTTAAAGAAAAGCACAAAGTCACACTGAGATTTTAGAGACGACGTTTAGGAAAAGATAAAGTCCAACGACGACGTGAGAGCAGAGACAAGTCCAACGACGTGAGAGCAGAGACAAGTCCAACGACGTGAGAGCAGAGACAAGTCCAACGACGTGAGAGCAGAGACAAGTCCAACGACGACGTGTGAGCAGAGACAAGTCCAACGACGACGTGTGAGCAGAGACAAGTCCAACTACGACGTGTGAGCGGAGACAAGTCCAACGACGTGAGAGCAGAGACAAGTCCAACGACGACGTGAGAGCAGAGACAAGTCCAACGACGACGTGAGAGCAGAGACAAGTCCAACGACGACGACGTGAGAGCAGAGACAAGTCAAGTCCAACGACGACGTGAGAGCAGAGACAAGTCCAACGAGGACGTGAGAGCAGAGACAAGTCCAACGAGACGTGAGAGCAGAGACAAGTCCAACGACGACGTGAGAGCAGAGACAAGTCCAACGACGACGTGTGAGAGCAGAGACAAGTCCAACGACGACGTGAGAGCGAGACGTCCAACGACTTGAGAGCAGAGACAAGTCCAACGACGTGAGAGCAGAGACAAGTCCAACGAGAGCAGAGACAAGTCCAACGAGGACGTTGAGAGCAGAGACAAGTCCAACGACGACGTGAGAGCAGACAAGTCAAACGACGTGAGAGCGACGACAAGTCCAACGACGACGTGAGAGCAGACAAGTCCAACGACGACGTGAGAGCAGAGACAAGTCCAACGACGACGTGAGAGAGCAGAGACAAGTCCAACGACGTGACGTGAGACAAGTCCAGCAGAGACAAAGTCCAACGACGACGTGAGAGCAGAGACAAGTCCAACGACGACGTGAGAGCAGAGACAAGTCCAACGACGTGAGAGCAGAGACAAGTCCAACGACGACGTGAGAGCAGAGACAAGTCCAACGACGTGAGAGCAGAGACAAGTCCAACGACGACGTGAGAGCAGAGACAAGTCCAACGACGACGTGAGAGAGAGACAAGTCCAACGACGAGAGCAGAGACAAGTCCAACGACGACGTGAGAGCAGAGACAAGTCCAACGACGACGTGAGAGCAGAGACAAGTCCAACGACGTGAGAGAGCAGAGACAAGTCCAACGACGACGTGAGAGCAGAGACAAGTCCAACAACGACGTGAGAGCAGAGACAAGTCCAACGACGACGTTGAGAGCAGAGACAAGTCCAACGACGACGTAAGAGCAGAGACAAGTCCAACGACGACGTGACAAGTCCAACGACGACGTGAGAGCAGAGACAAGTCCAACGACGTGAGAGCAGAGACAAGTCCAACGACGACGTGAGAGCAGCAGAGACAAGTCCAACGACGACGTGAGAGCAGAGACAAGTCCAACGACGACGTGAGAGCAGAGACAAGTCCAACGACGACGTGAGAGCAGAGACAAGTCCAACGACGACGTGTGAGAGCAGAGACAAGTCCAACGACGACGTGAGAGCAGAGACAAGTCCAACGACGACGTGAGAGCAGAGACAAGTCCAACGACGACGTGAGAGCAGAGACAAGTCCAACGACGTGAGAGCAGAGACAAGTCCAACGACGACGTGAGAGCAGAGACAAGTCCAACGACGACGTGAGAGCAGAGACAAGTCCAACGACGACGTGAGAGCAGAGACAAGTCCAACGACGACGTGTGAGCAGAGACAAGTCCAACGACGACGTGAGAGCAGAGACAAGTCCAACGACGAGTGAGAGCAGAGACAAGTCCAACGACGACGTGAGAGCAGAGACGAGTCCAACGACGACGTGAGAGCAGAGACAAGTCCAACGACGACGTGAGAGCAGAGACAAGTCCAACGACGACGTGAGAGCAGAGACAAGTCCAACGACGACGTGAGAGCAGAGACAAGTCCAACGACGACGTGAGAGCAGAGACAAGTCCAACGACGTGTGAGCAGAGACAAGTCCAACGACGACGTGAGAGCAGAGACAAGTCCAACGACGTGTGAGCAGAGACAAGTCCAACGACGACGCAGAGAGCAGAGAGCAGAGACAAGTCCAACGACGAGAGACAAGTCCAACGACGTGAGAGCAGAGACAAGTCAACGACGACGTGAACAGAGACGAGTCGTGAGAGCGGAGAGCAAGTCCAACGACGAGGACGTGAGAGCAGAGACAAGTCCAACGACGTGAGAGCAGAGACAAGTCCAACGAGGACGTGTGAGCAGAGACAAGTCCAACGACGTGTGAGCAGAGACAAGTCCAACGAGGACGTGAGAGCAGAGACATCTCCATGGAAACAGGAGGATCCACAAACTTCAGACTGTGAGTGTCATAGCAACTGAACAGCCAATCAGCAGCGAGGATATTGAAGGTCTGATCATGTCATGAAGTAATAAAAACACTGAGTCTGGAGCCGAAAACGAGGAAACTGGATCAACTCTGAATCTGTGAATCTCCAGGGAAAATGACAACGTCACTGAGGAAATGAAATATGTTTGTTATTGATTATTGATCGGTATGTGAACTTTAGTCTCTCTAACGCCACCTGCAGGACTCTGAATGTCATCTTTTCTGTATCGATATGAATCAAACTGTGGTGACGTGGCCTTTGAGGAGGACGAGTCAAAATGTGACGGATGAGGAGACATGGACCTTCAACTTAAACAAGAAACAACCTGCACAGTAAAGAAAGAGTGTGCCGAGTGCCGTGTGCCGTGTGGCGTGTGGCGTGTGGCGTGTGGCGTGTGGCGTGTGGCGTGTGGCCGTGTGGCGTGTGCCGTGTGCGTGTGGCGTGTGCCGTGTGGCGTGTGCCGTGTTTGCAGATAAAACACATCAGATACAGAGACACGGCAGATGGAGAAAGAATTATGGGAAATGCCAGTATATGATTAATGCACATCTGCTGCAGATACATCACCGAGGTAAAAGAAACTCTCCAAATTATGGCTCTAAACGAGGAGATTCACGGGTTTTCTGTAACATTCTCAGGACTTTTTTCCATTCCAGTCACATGATATTTTGTGTCATTTTTAATCGCCATGGCAACGGTCTTTATTTGTCATTATTCTAAAGCACGCACTGACTACTATTACTGCTCCGAGTTATGCCAATGATGGAGCGAAGAAAGAAACACGGCGAGTTCTGCAGTGAAGCGAAAAGTCACGAGATAGGGTCAAATCTACAGTACCACCATTAACCACCAGGGGTCGTCAAGATCAATACATTTTTAGATATAGCATAAGTATTTACAAATTTGAGGCATTTATCTCTGAATTAGACGATAACTTAGTCTGACTCTGCAGTGCGAGATAGAGTCAAAGCTTTGAATACAGCTATGTCAAATGTGATAAAACAGGGAGGTTAAGTGTCTTGCCCAAGGACACATCAGCAGTGTTCATCTGTGGAATCACACCACCGACCCGTGTATCTGAGGCTCTGAGCGCTCAGTACATACACACTTTTACATAACCACTTTGTGCTTTAGATCTAGTTTCGAAGTTGCTTATATAAAAAAACCTTATGATAGAAAGTCTTTTGGCCTGAACAAATGAGATCTGCCGCTGCTCGGCTGGTTCTGTATCACGCCCTTGCACTTGGCATTTTTATCTGAGGAGAAAAAAGAGGAGAGGACTTGAAGGCGAATGTCTTCACAAGCCGCCACGTTGGAGAAAAAAAATCATTGTCTCGGAGTCTGTCTGCTTTACAACTTCCATCATTAAAGATAAATCTGAACTCCAAATTATAAGGTTGTCGGCGAGGAGCGCACGGGCGTCGAACACGGCCCAGAATAGATGTGTGAAGTCACGCTCCCTGCTCCTGCCGGCGACTTATGTCTGCGCTGGACAGACTCACTGCACCGGCCTCACTGCACCGGCTTTAACCCCGCTCCATCATCAGAGTTTAGACTCATTTACTCAGATTTACTGTTTAACTACGGGCCGGATAATTGGGGTTTTGGACTTGAGTTTCAGGAGTTGGATTTTGGAATTGGGGTTCTGGAGTTGGGGTTCTTGGGGTTTTGGAGTTGGAACATTTTCAAAGATTTGAAACTGATAATTGGGGTTCTGGAGCTGGAGTTCTTGGGGTTTTGGAGTTGGGGTTCTTGGGGGTTCTAGAGTTGGAGTTCTTGGGGTTTTGGAGGGGGAACATTTTCAAAGTTACTACCTAATAAATACAGCAGTCTATCTGTGTATGTCTGTTCTGTCCGTCTAACAGGAGCGACGTCGGGGAAAGAAGGACCTGATGTGTCTGTTATTAATGTTCATATGTTGATTTACAGACACAGACGTGAAATAAAAACCCCAGGATCATGTAGAGGGTTAATACAAACATTTGAGATCAAAATGAGTCTGACAGCAGCAGGGACAGACAGAGGGGGCGCTGTTTTTACACAGAAAGTGAATTAAAGCCAGAGTCGATGGAACAGGAAGTGTTCCATGATCACTTCCTGTTTGGAGCGCGGTGGCTAACGGGTTAGCGATGTCCATTTACATGTATCTAAAGTCTATAGTTAAATCCATGATCTTTTTTAGCTCCAGAGGTGACTCCTGCTGTGATTTTGAGCTTTACAAAAACACGGTGAATATAATTATCGATATCGTCACAGATTTGGACTCAAGGCCAACTCCAACTTTCAAATTCAAACATTCATTCAAAGAGAAAAAAGAGTGTTAATTAAGTGTAACGAATCAGTGGGACTCAGTGGGAGCCGTCGGCTTTCATCACTGTTCTGCTGTGAATTCATTTATTTCCTCTCTTCTTTTTCAATTATTTCATTTTAATTTCTTAGTTTGTTTTGTTTTATGTAATATTTCATTAACTTTTCACATCTTAATCACCTCCGTCACCCCGAGCTCGTTACCGGCTGTTTCCCTGACGCTCAGAACACTCTGTATCCCTCTGTCGACTCGGACTTTTTCATGCATTCTGCTCGCTCCCTCCAATTGTCCAGCGTCTCGATAACGGAGGCCGGCTTTATATAGACACATGGCCTGTCCCTGTCCACGCGAGCGGTGATGAAGACACCTCCAGCTCTGGACACATCAGTGAAAAGTGTGGGACAGCCCGCCTCGAGACCGATGTGGCCCCGTCTCGCGATAATGATGAGCAAACGCCGCCATGACCGAGCGCCCACGCATCCACCACACCGAAAACAGCGCCTTCCAGCTCTCTTTTATCTCGCGGTGGAGGTCATCGGGACCAGCCATTTATTGTCCAAACAGCGACTTGTAAATAATGGCGCGAATGGTAAACCGCAGGATGTCATCTCGGGGGAAAGAAGAAATGATGAGATAGAGCTACAGCAAAACAAGACTTCATTACGAAAAAAACAGAAACACGGGCGATTTTATCTGCTCGTTGAACATTCTCAAAGTCAACAGTCAACTTTGAACAAGATGGCCGCCTCCAGCCCATCAGCTCATGTTTATATTTACATACTCAAATATTCATCTGCTCTGTGGACACGGCAGAGTGAACGGGTCACAAAGTTCTGTCAGGTTAAAGCTGCACTCAGGAACTTTACCTGGTTATAGCTTTGTCTGGAAGGACACGCTCCGGGTTTGTGGAGAGGCGAGGCTCACAGTGAGAACAACACAATGAATATGTGTGTGTGTGTGTGTGTGTGTGTGTGTTTGTGCAAAACAAATACAATAAATAAAGACAACACAGATTAATGCCACACTGCGGAACATCTGAGGGAAAGACGTAAAATCACAGTCTGAATTTAGTCGTGTTTATTACAAACTGTGCAGCTCGTCATGACAAAAGATTACATGCATTTCCGTTTTTATTTTTTTTATTTTTCCATCCATCAAAAAAATCTTCCTTTTTTATCCGATGCCGGGTCGTGGGGAAAAACTTCCTCCAGCTCCTCCGGTGGGACCCCAAGTTGTTTCCAGGCTGAGAGACATAGTCCCTCCAGCATGTCCTGGGTCTTCCCCGGGGCCTCCTCGAGGTGGAACGTGAACTTCTCCCCAGGGAGGCGTCCAGGAGGCATCCTGAGCAGATGCCCGAGCCATCAGCTGGTTCCTCTCGACGATGAAGGAGCAGCGGCTCTACTCTGAGCTCCTCCCGTGTGACTGAGCTCCTCACCCTATCGCTAAGGGAGTGCCCAGCGCCTCCCTGTGGAGGAAACTCATTTCGGCCGCTTGTATCCACGATCTTGTCCTTTGGGTCATGGCCCAGAGTCATGACCATAGATGAGGGCAGGAACGTAGATTGAGGTAAATCGAGAGCTTTGCCTTTCGACTCAGCTCCTTCTTCACCACGACGGACCGATACAGCGACATCACTGCAGACGCTGATCCAACTGTCAATCTCACGTTCCATCCTCCCCTCAGTCGTGAACAAGACCCCGAGATACTTGAACTCCTCCTCTTGAGGCAGAGACTCACCACCCACCCGGAGAGGGCAAACCACCTTTTTCCGGTCGAGAGAACCATGGCCTCAGATTTGGAGCTGATTCACACTCGGCTCAAACCGCCTCAGTGCCCAGTGTCAGTCCCCAGTTTATATTTTTGTTTTGTCCAAATCTGAACGTGTTAAAATTAAACTCTCAGCCTTTTCTGCAGCTCTCACACAATGATAAAAATACTTTTACTTTTCAGTCCAGTTCAGAAATGTAGTGGAGTAAAAGTACAGATACAGCTCTGAAATGTACTGAAGTAAACGTAAAAAGTACACAAAGTACAGTACTTTACTACTTTTACTTCATTATGCTCCAACACTGTTTAAATGTGACCTAACTGCTCACAAAAACATATTATAATTTTACATTTTTTCGATGTTGCTAAAGGCAGCGTGTTCAATCTTTTTCATATTTATTTATTCATTTTTATACATAATGTTTCTTATTTAAAATCTACATTCACGCACCAAACTTGGAGCAGTTTTGCGATACAGAAAGTACATTTTGTGAGCAGAGGGGGTGAAGTCGGGGATCTGTGTCTCAGAGCAAGGACGACTCTGAATTGCCTATTTCAAAGTTTTAAAAACATTTCAAAATGGTGGATGTGAAAATGCAAAAACACTGTCAAACCGAGCCAAAGGAAGCTTTTGTGCCGGCGTGAGATCCTTCGATGTTTTAAGTGTCCCAGAAAAACCCAGAGCTCTGAGGAAATGAGGAGCGAGGAGCAGAGGCCAGAATTTAAACCACGAAACTGAAGAATCGTGTCAAAAAACAGAGTGTGAAGGAGAAATGATGCAGGTGGACGACAAAACCCAAAATCAGACCAACGAGCGCGATCGCCTCATGACAAGGAGGTTATGAGCTCCTCCACCTCCTCCACCTCCTCCACCTCCTCCACTCAGCAGGACTAAACATAAGACCTGAAAGGACCTCGTGGCCTCACCCTCTGGACCTCTCTGTCCAAACACATCAGAGACTCATCCACATCTTCAGAAACGCTCTGAAAACTCCCCACACGACCTTCACTGATCTGCTCCTTTTATCTGCTTCTTTCATTTGCTGTAGTTTCTTTGGGTTAATGGTTACGGGGTTTTTGGGTCTTTGAAAGCATCATTTTGGTTTATTTGTTTTACTCTTAAACCTTACTGGGTCTTACAAACTTTGAGGTGAACTTGTTTCACAGTGAGAATGAGACACATACTTATTTTTTAAGATATATTTTAAGACGTTTACCCTGGAACCTGCTACTTCAGGACACGGCTCTTCATCTTCAGTTTGACAAAAGGTCTCGTGATGCATCTTTTCGTGACGTCTTCTACCTTCATGTTTAGACTTTAGAATATCTGCACTAAACTGGAGTTGTTGCAGATATTTACCTCCACGTATTTTATTTTTAAGCACATCTTTTTTTAACTTCATGCCTGCTTTTATTTGTACTTATTTGTGTTTTTATGTTGCACTTTATCACCAAAGAAAGTTTCTAGTTATAGCCGTGTTCACTGACAATGGCAATAAAAGTCTGATGATTCTTCTGATTCTTCTGATTCTTCTGATTCCTTTGATTCTCCGTGTTAACAGTATATATCCATTCATGACCTTGTACAGACACTATGTACAATGAGTTAAATTCTTATATAGATATTTCTTTTGTCGGATTGGAAAACTCTCGTGGATATAACACGTGCCCCTGCTGTCTGTAACTTCATCCATCTGATCAGATAAACTTCTTTCGACTCTCTATCTGTTCGGCAAAAACAAAAAACCTTCACAAAAACATCTTTTTGTGTCCTGAAGGTTCATATTAAGGCTCCAGATTCATCTCCAGGGTTAAACCAAAACCTGGCACAATACGTAAAATCCTCTCGCTAAAGTAAATCTGACCAAGACGAGCTCGAGGGGCGTGACCTTCTACAGCCTCGCTCCTGATTGGCTCTTTGGTTGCTATGATACGGTCAGAACTCGTCTCTAAATCGTCCCTGTACCTGCTCGAGCCTCGATGAACTTCATTAGAGCCGAACGCTGTGGGTCACTGTCACGTCTTTACGCCGACTGTGGTTTCAGAGGGATTTAATTTGCAAAACAAAAAACACATTGTTCAGTATTTAACAAGTGAAGTATAATTAAAGTATTTATGTTTGAGTTAAACTATCTACAGAAAAACGATGGAAACAGTCGATACTCAGCTCGTCCTTGGCCCATTTCTGACTTCTCTTCAAATTAAAGTCAAAAATATATTTATCAAATTACTCCTAGTTAACGGCGAGCGTCCTAGAAAAACGAGTGAACTTGGGATGTGTCCTCGGAAGTCTACAGAGGCGCTTCTTATTCGGGATGAAGACGTTTTCCATAAAATCCAAAGCCTTTCAAATGGAACGCCACGAAACTAGACCAAGATATGAGAGAACATCCCAGGGTGTAAGAATCAAACATGAGATATAATTATACAACAAAAATCAGGGTCAGCGTTAGTCGTGCGGACATGCAAACTGGAAAACGAGAAGACAGAGGCGGCCAGAGCGTCCCAGAGCGAACCAGGAACATCGGGTCGAAAAGTTAATGAAGGAGTTTGAAAAGTTGGGCTGAAAACGTCCTTGAGTGAAGACGATGCTTCTACAGCGGTTTAAAACGAACTCCCACGAGGTTCACAGCGCCGAACTGTGAGACGGGCGCTATCCGGGGGCATGCATGCGTCTAAACAGGCTAATGGAAGGTGAGAAAAATAAAAGAATTATCCAGAAAATGAAATTTAAGTTTATTTTATGAGTTTGGCAAGAGCGAGCTTAAGTAAATATTTAAGAAAGTACATTCAGAATAGTTCTTATATACTGAGAGAATGACTTTATCACTAAAAACTGTTCAGAAATGTTGGTAATTACGGTGATCACAATACCACAATTCTTGCCAATTACACATTTTATATTCTATTAATCGAGCTTTATGTCTTAAACGTCCTATATTAAACAAAACTGACACTTTTGCAGCTTTTATCCATGTTTTAATGTTGTTAGAGCATCAAAAACAGACCTGGAGTCGTGTTTGTTTCATTCACATGTTTGAGTCACACTTTATTATTAGTCTGTAACATCTACAAAGCTCAAAATGCTCTGTTCCACCTTGTGATGTCATGAAGTGATCTAATTTACTAACGACTATGACAAACATGTGTCATGACCTGCCTGTTCCCTGGCTCCTTGTGTGTCTTCTGCTCTCCTCCCCCCTCCCTCACCTGCCGGAGTCTGGAGCTAGGCGGAGCTCAGGGTTCCTCCCACGCACCTGCAGCTCGTCAAGCCTGATTGCCACCACCTGTCCCGGATAAAGAGACTGCTCTCTCTAACCTTAGTACACACATATATATACGGTTGATGCTAAATAAAGATACTGTCACAAATGTATTACTTTTAGATTCAAATAGAATTATGTATTTATTTATTTATATTTTATTGTTATTATTATTATTATTATTATTATTATTATTATTATTATTATTATTATTATTATTATTATTAATTATATATTTATTTTTTTATCCATTTACTTTTTTGTTTTTTTGTTTATTTATATATTTATTTATATTTTTTTATTTATATTTATTATTATGATTATTATTATTATTATTATTATTATTATTATATTATTATTATTATTATTATTATATTTTATGCATTTATGTTTTTTTTTTTTTTGGGTTTTTTTCAGATCCTCATTTACTTTATTTCCCTGACAGTTTGGAGCTCACTAGCGCCTCTTATTGGTTATGTGACGTTTCTGTGACTTAAACAGGTTTTGCCGCTGTCTTCCTATAGATGGAGGCAGAACGACAGCGCCCCCTGTACTCCGACTTCTTCAGGACAGTATCCCGGGTGTGTGAGAGTAAAACGGCCCCTCGTCCCGGTTTATAGACCAATGAAAAAAGGATATTTACGGCGTATATTATAATCGATATGATCTGTATGAGCGCGTTATTCATCACTATTCACAGGAGCTCATTTTTATCTGAAAGAGATGATAAAATACAGCCTTTAATAAAAACAAGTCGAAGTGAAGTTGGCAAGGTGAGGTCACTGAAGCGAAATATTCCAGATTATAATTCCCTGTTCATACGATGTCATCAAACTATTGCCAGATTTCATTACCCCATTACAAAACATTACAAAGTTAGTTCGTCTTTCCTTTATCTGTTTTTCTGCAAGGTCAATTATGTTCAGGCGCTGCGCAGTTTTCATTTATCCGAAGGGAAAAGCGTCTGGGAATGACGGGAATGGTGATTTGGTGTGACAGAGGAGGATTACGGAACGCAGAGGCCAAGTAGACGACACCGTTTAGAGGCAAGTATCTTCCAAACGCGTGTGTCAGATCGAATGTCCATCAACATCGTGAAATATCAAGTAAATAAGGGTTTGATTTGTGCGATTCCAGCGTCGGATTGTGCAGGTGACTGGTGTGAGGCGCTCGGCTCTGACCAGCGTGTGAGGCCTGACTAATTAGGCTGCAGTATAAATAGACACGACAGGAGGCAGCGTGGAGGTGGAGGAAAGTACGCTCTGAATACATTTGGAGTACGCCTTCATTAGATTACTGCTCGTACGGCTGGAAAAAACGAGGAAAAATCTGAGCATAGAAATGAAAAAATACAACGCAGAGGAAAAAAAAAAGATTTGGTCGTTAAAAAAATCATCCACAAGCTTCAAATTAATATAAAAAACATGTAGATAGTAAGATCAAAATGTGTTGGACTAAAGACGCACTGTGGAACTTTTCTGCGCATGTCTTCACAGAGATGTTACTTATTTCCCACAGTACGGCATTACGTCTCACAGGGGTTTTTATTACCGGGACAAAACGGCATAAAATATCTGGACTAAACCAGGACTAAAACGGGTCTAAACCAGGACTAAACCAGGACTAAACCGGGACTAAACCGGGTCTAAACCAGGACTAAACCACAGTACATCATTAAATATCATGTTTTTTTTTTTATTATTACACCTGGTGGCGTTACAGGGTAAACGTCACATTTTTATATATCACTTTCATATTCCAGAGCACACAGACACTGGGGCGAGAGGATTAAGTGTCTTGCCCAAGGACACGACGACAGCATTCATCTGTGAGAGCTGGAATCGCACCGTCAACCTGTGTGAACATAATGATGTTTTATGTCGAGAGCGAGATTTGAACTGCCAACCTTCAGATCAGTGACAAACACTCGACCGACTGAGCCTCTGTCGCTACAGGCTGGTCTCCATGGAGATAAGATAAAAGCAAAATGTGGAACAATATTTTCACGGAGACAAGACGTTTGCAGAACCTGTAAGAGTTCAAAGGTTCTAAGTTACACAAAACTGACTCTCGTAGCTTTAATCCATGTTAGAATGTTGTTAGCGCTTCAAAAACAGACCTGGAGTTGTGTTTTGTTTCATTTATTATTAGTCTGTCACGTCTCCAAAGCTCAAAACGCTCTGTTCCACCTCGTGATGTCATCAAGTGAAGTTAACAGCTCCTTTTACCTTTAGTTCAGTCGAGATAAGTGGCAACTTCAGGACTGAAATGATCCAAATGATTCTAGAAATGAAGGCGAATCAAGTTTAAAAACACAGTGGAGCACTTCCTGTATCACCACATGATGACATCACAAGGTGGAGCAGAGTGTTTTCAGCCTAAATCTGCAGGTTTGTGTTAAACATGTGAGAATGAAACAAAACACAGCTCCAGGTCTGTTTGAGACGAGGAAACGACATCAGAACAGATCAGAGAGGCGAGGAATGTGGGCCCTTTCAGGTAATATGGGCCCTTTCAGGTAATGTGGGCCCTTTCAGGTGATGCGGGCCCTTTCAGGTAATGTGGGCCCTTTCAGGTAATGTGGGCCCTTTAACCTGACCAGAATCACCCACTGAAAGTTCCTCTTGCAAACTTCTCTCATCAGAGTAACACACGAGCTCCATCTCCGCTCGGCAAACCAGCAGCTGATGCATAGCTGATAGCGTGTTCTCTGTCTTGCCAAGTTAGACGTATGAGCTCCGCCATCCAATACCGCGGCCCGCTCCACCCGCTCCACCCGCGCCGCCGCTCCCTCCTCCATCCTCCCTCCATCCTCCCATTTTAATGTTCAGTAATGATTGTGTAGAGTCATGCAAACACGACATCGCCAAGCCCCATTGCTCTCAACTTCACGGCCCAATGGCGGCCTCCCTGTCACCTCGCTCTGACAAGTTATTGAGCTTCAGCCAATGGGAAATAATCAAAGTTTGGAAAGCGTTCAGGAATCTGCTGGCAGAGAACAAACCAGATATGTTTTCCACACCATTTTTGTCAACGCTCGCAATTTTAGCCTCGCGTCAGAGGGGGAAAATTATAAATCATTCTCCCCCGAAGACAAAATTTCATGCTTGATGGGTGAACAACTCCAGCATCTGGTGGGGTCCAAGTTTTGACTCCTCACAGCTGCACCCGTGGGTGTTTGTGGGTGCCACCGCAGTAGTAACCTGCCAAAGAAACACGCGTGAGCTACAGCGATAACACAATACAGACGTAATCAGCACATCAGAGTCTGTGGGAATGTGAGTCTGATCAGTGACACAAAAACTACATCAGCCTTTATTACTTTTGATCCAAATGACTGAACCTGATCTGCTCCTTAAAAAGCAACGAGTCAGAAGTATCGAAAATCAGATGATAAACTAGTATTGAAACTAGATTTGAGCAGGTATCGATTCACAGGACAAAAAAGGACCTGCAGGAGCCACATCATAGACTGTTTATATAAATGGACGTAGCTGTTAGCCGCCGTGTTCCAGACAGGAAGTGATCATGACGCACTTCCTGCTCCATCGACTCTATAGTAAATCTGTCGCCCCTCTCTCTTTTGGGTTGATTTATTTTAATTTTTTTGTTGTCTTGACTTCATTTGTGTATTTTTTTCTTATTTTGCGTTTTTTTTTGTTTTTTTTTTATGTATTTATTTTTTATTTTATTTTTATGTTATTTTGAAGTTTTTGTTTTGTTTTTTTCAGTTTACTTTGTGGGTTTTTTTTTTTTTTTTCTGTAGCTGCTGCTGTCAGACTCATCTTGGTCTTCCTGATCCTGGGGTTTTTATTTCACGTCTGTGTCTGTAAATCAACATATGAACATTAATAACAGACACATCAGGTCCTTCTTTCCCCGACGTCGCTCCTATTAGCGTTAGCAACAGGTTTGATTGACAGTGTTGCTAAGGGAAAGGTGCGTTACCTTCAACATCCTGGCTCCTGATTGGCTCTTTGGTTGCTATGATACTCATGGTCTCTATTCCTGCTCCAGTCTTGATGAGCTTCATCTGGAGCTGAAGCTGTGACATCACACTCACTTAGTCACTTCTTTATCCGGACTATGGGAGGTGGAGACATTTTAATTTGGAGGAGCTGAGGGTCAGGTCTTCATGGTGGGAGCTCACTTAACATGTTCATTTGAGCCTTTTAACACTGGAACGTGTTAAATCTCCTCCGTCATTTAAATGTAGTCAGGCCCCATGTAGTTATTGAATTAGATTTTTACTTTAGTCTCATTTTGAACAATTAAAAATGAAACCTTTTGGACATTTTGGTGTGCTCTGAAAATGGGGCAAAAATCTCTGGGGGGCGATGAGGAGCATTGGCCGAGCTACTGCCTCCAAGTCCCTCCCCCTGAAATCCTGACGCCGTGAGTCTGTTTGTGTCTCTGTGTTTCACAAGTATAAGACACATAGACTAGAAAACACCCGGCAACCATGAACCTACTGGACTAAACCGGGACTAAACTGGGTCTAAACCAGGACTAAACCGGGACTAAATCAGGACTAAACTGGGTCTAAACTGGGACTAAACCGGGACTAAACCAGGACTAAACTGGGTCTAAACCAGGACTAAACCGGGACTAAATCAGGACTAAACCAGGACTAAACCAGGACTAAACCAGGACTAAACCGGGACTAAACTGGGTCTAAACCAGGACTAAACCAGGTCTAAACCGGGACTAAACCGGGACTAAACCAGGACTAAACCGGGACTAAACCGGGACTAAACCAGGACTAAACCAGGACTAAACCTGGACTGAACCTGGACTGAACCAGGACTAAACCTGGTCTAAACCAGGACTAAACTGGGTCTAAACCGGGACTAAACCAGGACTAAACCTGGACTAAACTGAGTCTAAACCGGGACTAAACCAGGACTAAACCTGGTCTAAACCAGGACTAAACCAGGACTAAACTGGGTCTAAACCAGGACTAAACTGGGTCTAAACCAGGACTAAACCAGGTCTAAACAGGACCATGGTCCACTCTGAACCTGCTGGACACACACAAACATATGAGGCTCATGGAAAGAAAATTCTACCATTTAACATTGAAAATCACAGTTTATTGTGTAAAAACAGAGTTTTTATCATCGTGGCATCAGTCTATTTCCTTAGTTTCAAAATCGAGTTTGAAATGTTCGTATCGTGACACTCGGCCAAACCAGAAGCGTCTCTATGAAGAACCATTTCCAAAGCGAGTTTTATCTGTTTATACAAAGTGGTATCAGTCTCATCGCTGCGGCTCTCAGATCATTTCAGTCGTGAACGCGCTAATCTCCAAACTGCAAGCCCAACATTTCTGACAAACGATTCTGCTTCAGCTCCAATTCTTTCATTTGTTCATAACACAGGAACAGATGGACGGTTCCAAACGCCGCCACCGCCAGCGCCGCTATCAAAATCTAATATTCCTCTTTTTAAAGAAGACTCTCCGTTCATTTGGTCTTTACACTCGTAGATTTATAAAGCTCTGGACTCGGGAATCCGCAGACTTCCAGATGTCCTCGGATAAAGACGGCAAACAAGCGATAAAGTGAACGGTCATGTAGCAACAACTTTTGGACCAGACATATGCGAGGCTAACAGGGAAACAGCTTTTTGCTTAAGAGCTAGCATATGGTCTGCTTGTATTTAGACAAACAGGATGCTGTGTCACCTTGCTAGCCACCTGTAGCCAGTGACCACCAACGCCAGGATGTGTTTTTCCTTTTTTTTAAATTCTTCAAGCCGCCATATGTTTATCGTATCGACCTTTGCGGTGTCCGGCAACTTGTCACACAGTCTGCTGCGATGGTCAGGGGAGCGTGAAGAGGAGCAGCAGGGGTCAAGAGCAAAAAGGACCACGAAAAAACAGGTTTCTGGCCCCAAACTCGGCGTCCCTCAGAGCTTTTCGACGTGATCTGACAAAGGTATGCATCACTGCTCCCGGAATATTCAGTGGCTTTATAAATGACCCCGTTCAGATTGTACTTACTGGACTTTTGAAGGTTGTGTTGGACACTGGGTTTGTTTTTGACACGATTGTGCTGCAATTTTGTGTTTTTAAAGAACAAAACGATAAAATATCTTCAGGCTTTCGTCTTAGATTCACGACAATTTTAATAATAATTCCATGAAACTCTTTTTGATAATGTTTTGATTGCAGCGGTCAATAATTTCCACAATATTAATACACAAACAATAAAACCCTACATCAGAAAAGTTACGTACTGCAGCTTTAGACACTCCTGTGAATATTGTTCCTTTTTACGAATCCAAAAAAACACAAAAATCCCCCACTGCACCACAACTGCGGCAAATATCGTCCCACCGACCTGGAAAACGGAGGCCATTTTGTTGGACTGATATGTCTGACCCTCTGACTCAGATCCCCTGACTCAGATCATGTGACTCAGATCATGTGACTCAGATCATGTGACTCAGATCATGTGACTCAGATCATGTGACTCAGGGTGAAAAAAGTCTGATAAAAGTGTCGTAAATAAAGATCAGGTTGGACTCGTGATAATCGTACACGTTCATGTCATGTGGATCTCCTGTAAATGGACTGAATTTTTAAATTTGTTTGTCTGAGACGTGTAAATTCTCTGTGAACAGCTCGAGCTAAAGCGGCTAACGCTAGCACCTTCACACGACGGTTAATTTAAAGTGTTTTATTCAGAATCAGATCCACAGTGACACAAACCAGAGCTTCACCTGCTTCATTCAGTCGTGTTGTGTCCAGTTAAAGACGTGTCTCTGTCCTCTGGGGTTTGTCCAACTCTCCCAGTGCATTGTGGGATATACTGACCAGCGCTGGACACTACTTTTCAAGGTGCATTGTGGGAAATTTTGATTGCACTATTTGCTCAACAGGAGGAGCTGTGAACGTCTACAGGAAGTGTCTGGGAGTCTCAACAACTGGACGTTCGGACACCACTAAAAACCACAGCGTGACCCTAACAGCGCCCCCTGTAGGAGGAGCGTGCACATTCAGACACAGCCGCAGTAAAAGTAAATATTTAGACTCTTGATAAATGAGCCTTAAAGCCTCAGGTTCGACGTGTTTGCTGTAAACCTCTGAATCGTGGGACTTTCACACGTTTCTGTGGTTTCACACTGACGCATCTCGGAGTTTTGCCGCTGAAGCTGATGGAAAAGTCGCAGAGTTAGAGCTGCTCCTCGGGCCTGAGCGCCGCGGCTGTGACTCAGATGTTTGCCTCACGCCTGACTCACTCTGTTAGCTCTCGTTTCACTGCTAAACAGCCAAGGACATTTCACAACACATAATACGTACACAGAGAGCTTTATTTATTTATCTGCACAAAGACGGGGGATTAAAGAGGTTTTTTTGTACTTTTATGTGGTTTAAACTCACACAGAACATATTTACATCACTGTGCTTCTTTTTATTGTTTTAAAAATGCTATAATCACTCGTTTTGTGTCATGTTTTTATATATTTATGGAGGATTGTGGGCGGAGCCTCGTACAGAATCTTACAGCTAAACATAAGCAGGGTTTGAATAAGGCCCACGAGAGATCACTAGATGACTTAAACATGCACAGACGACATTTAAAACCTCTTCAGGGATGTTTTTGATGAAGGAGCAGCGTTAAAACCTGGGAGAAAGCTCCAAGAAGTTTCTTTAATGAATGATTTTAATTTTGTTTTTGCGTTCTGTTTGTTTCTTGGTGCAATCTGCCGTCTTTTTGTAACTGGAGAATTACAGAGGAAGTAAGGAAGCCAAGACAATTCAATTTATTTTTTGGGCATGAAAAATATGATCCGGCGCCATGTTGTTTAAATTATAGTAAAAACACTGAGTAAATGTGTGAATGTGAAACTGCAGAGACGATAACATCACCCAGGAAAGAACAGGCAGGAATCACGAGAATTATTGAAAAACTTTGAGCTAATTTTGGATGTGAGTCTCGCCGACGCTCTGAGGTTCACACGACGGCGCCTGGAAAGACGGAGATCGTTATGAAACTCAAACACGTCAGCGGAGCGCACACAACGACATGAAGGAGTCGCTCAAGGTCATCACAAAACTGCAGACGAACCCAGTCACACGGACCCAGTCACACTACAGGCAGACTGCAGACGAACCCAGTCACACCAACCCAGTCACACGAACCCAGTCACACGGACCCAGTCACACTACAGGAAGACTGCAGACGAACCCAGTCACACCACCCACACACGAACCCAGTCACACTGCACCCAACACTACCACGTGCAGACGAACCCAGTCACACTACAGAAAGAAGAAAAGACTGTTGATGAACCCAGTCACACTACAGAGAGACTACAGACAAACCCAGTCACACGAACACAGTCACACTACGGAAAGACTGCAGACGAACCCAGTCACACGAACCCAGTCACACTACAGGAAGAAGAAAAGACTGCAGACGAACCCAGTCACACTACAAACAAAATACATTTTTCTAGTTGGAATATTCCGCAGTGTGGCATTTAAATGACCTATTTTTGCTTTTATTCAGTCCAGGCGTTTTCACTGCTAAAAATATATGTTGAAAAACATGTATTTCTACTGTAAACAGAGTCACCTCTCCACAGAGCTGACGTGTGACCTGGCCCGGTGTCTTTTAATAGCTTGTTATTGAATATTCCAGACAAAACAACAGCATCGCTATGGAAACAAACCACAAATGTTCCATCTTAAGTAAATACTGCAGTAGATGAGTTTTTGTCCTTTTTTTTTTTTTTTTTTCAAACCGACTGACCTGACTTTGACCTCTCTCCGTGTCCGTCTTCAAACCCTCGTCTTGCCTTTGTTCAGAGCTCGTCCCGGTCGCGCCTGCACCACTGGACTCCACAGCGGGGGGGCGCCGTACAAATGAAAACGCTCTTTTTTGTGTGTTTTACAGCGTGGTCCCCCTCGTGCAGCTCCGTCACCGGGCCCACCAACGTGCCCGTCCACGTGCCCCCTCCCTCGCTCTGTTCTCTCAGACGAAAACCTTGACCTGACTGTACCCCCCCTAGAGGCCCTCCGGAGCGACTACCCCACACCTCCCCCTGCTAAACTGTCCCACTTACTCTTCCTCCACGTGTCTCCTTCACTCGTCTTCTCCCTCTCTCTTCTCTCCGTCCTTTGGTCTGTTCTCTCGATCACTCCTCTGCCAGGACAGGTGGGATTAGAGCTTTGCCGAAACTGACAAATCGAGAAAGACGAGCTCAAAGTCTCAGGTTTGAAGGAGTTTCCCCTCGTCTTTACGACTCAAAATATATTTCAAAATGTGTCAAGAAAATCAAAATGGAGGCAGTGAGATCGTGGCTGTACAGTCGTCTCAAATTAGAATTATTTTTCATATTTTTGAAGTTTTATCTCCTGTTTGTATCTATGGAGATGTTACCATATGTTCCACAGTCTGGCATTAAACTTATCTCCACCACCGCTGCTAAAGTACAGGTCAGATCTGTGGAGACACTGCCCTGCTACAGTCAGAATGCTTTAGGTATTCAAAACACCCACACAGATACAATAATGCTATACCCCGGAACATTTCAGACAATAACATATTCATATTGACCACAGACTATATATAATTGAACCTAGCTAACCCGCTAACCGCTAACTCTGGCTCCAGTTCACTTTCTACATTATTCTCTCTGTTTCTCGTCTGTCAAACCCCTCACCACACACTTTATACACTTTTCTCACACATTCACATTTTCTCACATTTCTCTCTTGTTTAAACACAAAGTTCAAACCTTCGTCGGTGCCTTTGTCGGTGCAGAACGTTTCATCGACATTGTGGGTTTTGTCGGGGAGAAAACTTGCAAACATACAGCACTTCAGAGTCACACTGATCCAACATTTATGTAAATTTGTCTGACACATTCTGTACTGTACAGGAGACACGGAGGAGACTGATGGACAATGGTCTACAGTCCCTCAGCCAATCAGGACGCAGAACACAATGGTCTACAGTCCCTCAGCCAATCAGGACGCAGAACACAATGGTCTACAGTCCCTCAGCCAATCAGGACGCAGAACACAATGGTCTACAATGGTCTACAGTCCCTCAGCCAATCAGGACGCAGAACACAATGGTCTACAGTCCCTCAGCCAATCAGGACGCAGAACACAATGGTCTACAGTCCCTCAGCCAATCAGGACGCAGAACACAATGGTCTACAGTCCCTCAGCCAATCAGGACGCAGAACACAATGCAGGTTCATACGCTGTAAAAAAAAAAAAAAAAAAAAAGCGAAACAGCAAGACATGAAAGGTGAACCGTGATATAGCGAGGGCCAGCGGTATTTTATTTTTAATATTTATTTTGTTTTTATGATTTTTTGTGTCTGTAAATCAAGATATGAACATTAATAACAGACAAATCCTGTCCTTCTTTTGTCAGCAGCAGCTCTCACACCGCTCCTGTTAAACCAGAGGTGTGGACGGAAAGGGGCGTTACCTTCAACAGCCTCGCTCCTGATTGGCTCTTTGGTTGCTATGATACTCAAGGTCAGAATTCCAGATTAGACACTATAACTTCTAGTGTCGATGAGCTTCATTTAGAGTCACTTCTTTCACAGTTCAGACTCACCAGAAAAGCGACATTTAATTTAAGTCTGATGAATCGACTCGTTCTATAGTATTATTCTCATTCACATCACTTTTAAAACATCCGAACACTGTGACATTATAGAGAAAACCTCCCCCGGCCCCCGTGTTGTGTCCTGCTGTAGAAAATCAGCCCATAATGAAGCAGACATTACATACATGGCATTGACTGGGATAATTAATTTTCGAAGTTAATTAAATCCAATGAAAATATAAAGGCAACAGCTGTCGTACTTCAGCTGTATTATCTGCGCTCGCTGTGGATGGTGTATTTTATGTGGCTAATATCTGTAGTATTCTGGCTCTGCTGTAGCGCGGGGCCTGTTGACTTCAGATAGTGGAATTCGCTGTTGGTTTTGACATACTTCCTGCCTCGGATCCTCTCCCCATCCTCTCCTATTATTCTGTTTTTTCTGTTTTGTGTCGCAGCCAAAATCCCACTAGCAACGTTTTGGCACGACTCAAATGTATTTTCTCTGTGACTTTTTAAACTTCTTCTAATCCTGTTGTTCAACGCTGACCCAGAATGATTTTTTTTGTTTTTTTTAAGCTACAGGGCGCTCTAACTCTCCCTCTTTCCTTGCTTCTTGTTTTTGGTGCATTCAAACCACTTTGCGCCTTCACAGAAAATAGGACGTGATTATAAAAGCTAAAAGCCCAGAGTGAACAGTTATTCCAGCGTGAAAAAAGAGTCTGAGCCGTGGGGTTTGGTGAGGAGTGAGCCTCACACTGGTGAACTGGAGAGTGAGCGCGACCAAAGGCTAAACGATGATATTACAAAGGTAACAGAGGCTCAGTGAGTTAAAACCACCGATGTTTTTATAAATGGACACGGCCAACCGCCTCCAGCTCCATCCACTCTGGCTCCAGTTCACTTTCTGTGTAAAAACTGTGTCTCTCTCTGTCCCTGCTGCTGTCAGACTTATTCTGGTCTTAAATGTTCGTATTATTCTACATGATCCTGGGGTTTTTATTTCACGTCTGTGTCTGTAAATCAACATGTCCGTCCTCCCTCCTTAAACCTGCTCCTCTTCTTCCAAATGGGCCAAACGTGGTGTCAAGTGTCGTTCCTCTTCACTCCTCATCGTTCGCCATTGTTCTCACCTTTCCTCATCGTTCCTCATCATTCTCGTGGTTCCTCATCGCTCCTCATCCTTCTCATCGCTCCTCATCATTTCTCATCATTCCTCATTCTTCCTCATCGCTTTTATTGTTCCTCATTGTTCTCATCATTTGTCATCGTTCTCGTTGTTCCTCATCGTTTCTCATCGTACTTATTGCTCCTCATTGTTCCTTATTGTTCCTCACCCCTCCTCATAGCTCCTCATTGTTCTCATCGTTCCTCATCGTTCTCATTGCTCCTCATCACTCCTCATCGCTCCTCACTCCTCCTCATCACTCCTCATGGCTCCTTATCGTTCCTCACCCCTCCTCACCACTCCTTTCCCATTGTACCTCATTGCTCCTCATGGTTCCTCATCGCTGCTCATCGTTCCTCATCACTCCTCATTGCTCCTCATCATTCTTCATCACTCCTCCTCGCTCCTCACACCTCCTCATCACTCCTTTCCCATTGTACCTCATTGCTCCTCATGGTTCCTCATGGTTCCTCATCACTCCTCGTCTCTCCTCGGTGTTCTTCATCACTCCTCCTCGCTCCTCACACCTCCTCATCATTCCTTTCCCATTGTGAGACATTGCTCCTCATGGTTCCTCATCACTGCTCATCGTTCCTCATCACTCCTCGTTGCTCCTCATCATTCTTCATCACTCCTCCTCGCTCCTCATCGCTCCTCACCTCTCCTCATCACTCCTTTCCCATTGTACCTTATGGTTCCTCATGGTTCCTCATCACTCCTCGTCGCTCCTCGTTGTTCTTCATCACTCCTCTTCGCTCCTCCTCGCTCCTCACACCTCCTCATCACTCCTCATTGTGAGACAGAGACACAGCTCCAAAAGTGAGCTGTGCGTTTCAAAAGTAGGCTGAGTGAGACAAAAATAGCATCAAAGACCCTTCGACTTGAGAACCGAATCCCAGGGGGCAGAGTTACGAGGGGAAAAAGTCCAAATTTAATGTGATAGTTTTTATGTGTCAGATTTATACTGTGAGGTACTTACACGAGGAGCTCCGGCTCCAGGAGACAGGAGGACTCTGATCTCACATCTATCCCTCCAAGGAGGAGGGAGAGTACTCGAGTTTAACACCGAGGTACTACACGAGGAGAGGAGGAGGAGCCAGGAGAGAGGAGGAGAGAGGAGGAAGAGGAGGGAGAGAGGAGGAGGAGGGAGAGTACTCGAGTTTAACACCGAGGTACTACACGAGGAGAGGAGGAGGAGCGAGGAGAGAGAAAGAGGAGAGAGGAGGAGGAGAGAGAGAGAGGAAGAGGAGGGAGAGTAGGAGTTTAACACCGAGGTACTACACGAGGAGGGAGGAGAGGAGGAGGAGCGAGGAGAGGAGGAGGGGAGAGGAAGGAGAGAGGAGGAGGAGGGAGAGTACTCGAGTTTAACACCGAGGGTACTACACAGGACGAGGAGGAGGAGGAGGAGAGGAAGAGAGGAGGAGAGAGGAGAGGAAGGAGAGAGGAGGAGGAGGGAGAGTACTCGAGTTTAACACCGAGGTACTACAGGAGGAGAGAGGAGGAGGGAGGAGAGAGGAAGGAGGAGAGAGAGAGAGAGAGGAGAGGAGAGAGAGAGGAGGAGGAGAGGAGAGGGAGGAGGAGAGAGAGTACTCGAGTTTAAACACCGAGGTACTACAGGAGGACGGAGGAGGAGGAGGAGGAGGAGGAGGAGGGAGAGGAGAGAGAGAGGAGGAGAGCGAGGAGAGAGGAGAGGAGAGAGGAGGAGAGAGAGGAAGAGGAGAGGAGAGAGGAGGAGGAGAGTACTCGAGTTTAGGGTACTACAGGAGGAGAGGAGGAGGAGAGGAGAGAGGAGGAGAGAGGAGGAGGACGAAGAGAAGAGGGAGAAGAAGAGAAGAGAGAGGAAGAAGAGAGGAGGAGGACGAAGAGAAGAGGAAGAAGGAAGAGAGAGAGGAAGAGGAGGAAGAAGAGAGGAAGCACTATATAACGAGAAATTTACTAAGCTGATGAGGAGCAGACAGAGCAGAAGAGAGAAGAGAAGGAGGAGGAAGAAGAGATGAAAAGGAAGGAGAGAGAAAAAGGTGTTTTCTCTTGGGACTGTTGGACTGTGCTTGAGTTTAACACATCACTCAACACTAAAGCTGTGTTCAGGGGGCGGAGTTTTGAAGTCTTTGGTGGAGGCGTGTCCAGATCGTCCTGCGCGTCTGGATCGTTCACATGTCGGACGCTCTGTTCGACCCATCGTCCGTTTAAAGAAGTGAGTGAGACGTCACAGCTGCAGCTCCATGAAGCTCCTCGAGGCTGGAGCAGGTTCAGGAGATGATCTGATGAGTTTCATATTTGTAATTCTGATTCGTGAGTATCACAGCAACAAAAGAGCCTATTTGATTTGAGTTACACAGAGAGAGAGATTCTGACCCTCAGCTGGCCTCCACCTGAGCCGCGTCGTCAGTGGAGCTGGAGAGGGACTAAAGAGGAGCGTGTCTGTGTCCAGCGCACGTCCTCCTCCTCCACAGATCCGGCTCGACTCCCTGACCTCGGATAAAAGCTTCAGAGCAGCCGGCCCTGTAATGCTCCCCCAGACAGAGAGGGGCAGCGCAGACTCACAGCACGGAGAGTGAAGGAGAGAAAGGAGAGATGTTTGGAGCGTTTGGATCAGACCAGACGTGAGGCAAAAAAAGGTTTAAAAACTGGCAAGAAATTGAGTTCATTGTATTTTGTAAAACCCAAAATCACAGCAGCCTCCACAGAGTTCAAACAGCCAACGCTCACCAGCGTCCAGAAGAACTCGGACATGAGATCACGCCCTGTACAGTAGAAGTAGAAGTAGTAATTGTAGTACTACACTTGTTGCAGTTACAGTTTCTCTCCATGTTTCTTCCACTGTTCAGTCCAAACTCACAGCAGCTCATTTCTCACCGTCGTCCTGAAATATTTGTTCATGAACCTGCAGTGATCTGGTTTTTATTCTGGATATTTATAATGAGATTAAAGATCAAATTCTCCTGCATCAAAACTTTTTTTATAACAGTCACTGAGGAAGTGTTTCTTAAAAATAGTCCAATTTTATGTATTTATTTAAAGATTATTATTATATGTATGTATGTATTATGTATGTATGTATGTATGTATTATGTATGTATTATTTATTATTTTATTTTATTATTATTATTATTTATTTTTTTTTATTATATTTTTTTTTTCTTTATTATGTATTTATTTATTCATTTAGTTAGTTAAGCATTTATGTATTTATTTAAGCTCTATTATTATCATCATCATTCATCAGGGCGGGGCATCATCATCATCATCATCATCATCATTATATTATTATTATTATTATTATTAGGCTAGCTTTTAGTTTTAAAACTATCTTTGTGTCCTTAGGCAAGACACTCCACCCACATGGCCCAGTATGAACGTGGTGTGAGCTGATGGTGCAGAGTTAATCATCACCACCGGCTTTGGACGTCTGGAAAAGCTCTGCAGAGAATAAGACATTATATTATGTTTGTTGTTTGTTTGTTTGTTTGTTTGTTTGTTTGTTTGTTTGTTTGTTTGTTTCCTGTACTTTCACGTCTTTCTCAGTTTCCACCAGTTGAATCATGAGCTGAAGTTCAGTTTTTGGAGATGTTCTTGTTCATGTTTCTCTCTTCGTGTTTCACCCTGTAACGGGCAGGTGGCCGGTCTGATAATCTATAGTTTTTCCACGTGGTTAGTTTATATCGACATTAGAGCGACGTTCACGGCCCCGTCATAAAAGCCTCCGTCTGCAGATCCAAAACACAAACAGCGGTCAGACGCCTATAGCTCCGTAATGACATCATTTTATTCCTGCCGTTAAACTTAGCGGGGCAGACGGGCCTTTTGAGTAATCGCCGTTAAACGCTGACGAGATCTTAAAGTTCACTGGGCAGGTAATGCGATCCTACAGTACCACAGTTACTATGAGCTTTTGGCTGCGGAGTTTCGGACTCAGCACATCCTGCCCCTGCCCCTCGCTCCGTGCCCCGCCCCACCGCCGGCCCGGACGGTTAAAGCTTCACGTTTACGAGCCGATCGGCCCCTGACAGAGGCTCCGGACTCAGAGGGACCAGAGCAGAGGAGTTATACGGCTCAGGAAACAGGAGCTAATGCGGCTCGTCTCACAGCGGAAATGTCAGAATGTGATTAAAAATATATAAGATTCAATTCAATGAGAAACATGAAAACATCAGTCACACGTCTCAGTTCTTCCACGACTTTAAAGTGTCTGTGTCTCTGGACTGTGAGACAGAGACAGAGACGTCACCACAGATTCAGCTCAAGTGAAGATCATGGAGGCGAGAGCCGGTGTAGAACGAGCGAGTGTCAGAGCAACCGAAGAGCCAATCAGGAGCGAGGATGTTGAAGGTGACGCCCCTTCTCACATCGCTGGTTTAGCATCGGCAGAACAAACTTAATGTCTCAGTTTTGTATTTTCTCTGGGGCCGAAAAGACTGAATAATAAAGTAAAAATGATGAAACTAAAGGCATTAAAGACGGTGAAGTGAGGAGCAGTTTTATGTGTGTATATGTGTATGTTTATGTGTATATGTGTGTATATGTGTGTATATGTGTGTATATGTGTGTATGAGAGTGTGTATGTGTGTGTATATGAGTGTATGTATGTGTGTATATGTGTGTATATGAGAGTGTTGTGAGCATCTCTTGTTGTATTTCTGTATTTCTCGTCTGTTATTTTCATCATCGAGCAGTAAATCTACAGATAATAAAACGTCTGAGATTCACACGAGGAAGTTCATTTAAAACAACAACTTTATGTTTTCACCAACATAAAACTTCTGAAAATAATTTATAAAAAAACACAGTGAAATAACAAGTCCTCGTTCATCGGGCTCACCGTTCGCCGCTCGCCGCTCGTCGCTCCAAAGACGACTATAATTATGGTGAATCTGTCATAATGAACACACGAGTCTATCATTTCAAACTTTACAAAGCTCCTGATTGGCCGTGTGCACAAAGCCGGTGATTACACCTCACACACACGTTTGTGTTTCCTTCATTAGCTCAGGACGTGTTTCTTACATAAACAGTTTAATGAAATGATTTGAAGAAAACGTTTTTATGCCTCGCTCTGCGGCGCCTCTTTTCTTCTGATTCGTGTTTATTTCCTTAATGACACGAGGCTTTTGTTAAAACGCTTCTTTAAAAAGTCTGAAACATCTCTGAAGAACAGATGACGTCGTTTTGAGCTGTCAACACCCGCCCGAGGTGAGAACCATAGGGACTCAAGCTGAGGCCCGTCTAACTGAGTCTGAAACTGCAGCGTTCCCATGATGCATCTGTGCTTTAATCTGAAGCCGTCGGGTTTTTCGTTTGGCAGATGTGAGTTTTAAGTTGTATTAAAGAGACGCCGTGTCTGAAAAGTATAAAACATAATAATTAAAGTGAGATTAAGACCAAAATGAGTCTGAGAGCAGCAGAGGACAGAGACACAGTTTAGGTTGGGGGTTAGTTTTAGTCGTGTCGATGGAGGCGGAGTCACGCTCATGCTCACTTCCTGTTTGGATGATGTGATTCGATCAGGGGAGATTCTCATAAACGCCGTTTACCTGTTGAGTCAAACATACATAAACTCGTCCTCGTTCTTTTCTCTTGTTCTTGCTCCGTTGGTGTCTCTGTGCGTTTGACCCTTGACCCTTCAGGCACGTCCCAGCCTCTTTAATATTAAATAACCTTTAAAAAGCCCTGATGCCCTCCCTGGCTCCGGTCCATCGTCCTGATTCTCTTATTGGTAAACGATGTCGCCGGAGCTGACGGCCGAGTAAATGATGATTGGACTTTAATCATCGCCATCAATCACAGCTGTCAATCACACGATCTGCCTGACGCTCGTCGCCGTGGCAGCAGGGAGAGGGGCGGAGCCAGAGAGGAGGGGGGAGGGGCGGAGATGGAGAAGATGGAGGTGCAGAGTCAGAGATACAGAGACGGACGAGGGGTGAACTGTTAGAGATAAAGAGGGAAAGAGGGATGGAGGTGGAGAGTATGAGCTGGAGAGAGAGAGGGGGGGGGGTGGAGAGAGCAGAGATGGAGAGAGGGATGGGGGGTGTCCAGAGTGAGAGAAGTGGAGGTGCAGAGTTGGAGAGATAGAGAGAGGGATGAGGGGAGTATGAGTCCATTGGGATTCTGCTCGTGCTTCCCGCTGCTGCCGGCCGTGTTCCACTGGACAAACACATATGTCACATCACGAGTCTATTTGCAGTGCAGCGGGAACGCCATAAAAGTAACCCCACCCTCCCCACCCTCCTCCTCCTCACACTCCTCACACTCCTCTTCCTCCTCTTCCTCCTCTTTACACGTGTGACTCTTTCTACAGATCATGTGCAGACGTGTTATGCAAACCTGACTCTTATGAGCTTTAATCCAAGTTAGAACATTGGCAGAGCTAACCGGCTAGCGACGTGATCCGCACTTCCTGTCCCATCGACTCTTGGTCTTAAATGTTTGTATTAAACCTCTACATGATCCTGGGGTTAATTCTTTTGAGTTTTTATTTTTTAAATTTTCTTTCTTTCGTTTTTTTTTTCTTTTTTAAATTTAATTATTATTATTTTTATTTATTTATTTTTTGTTATTTTGGGTTTATTTTTTATTTTTTTATTTTTTATTATTTATTTATTTATTTATTGTTATTTTTTACTTTATTTTTTAATAAATTTATTTTTTAGTTGGGTTTTTTTTGTTATTTGGAGTTTTTTAATGATTATGAGTTTTTGTTATTTTGTGTTTATTTTAATTATTTATTGTTATTTTGAGTTTATTTTTATTATTTTTGTTATTTATTTTTGTTATTATTATTATTATCATTATTATCATTATTATTATTATTATTATTATTATTATTATATTATTATTATTATTATTATTATTATTGTCATTATTTTTAGTTTATTTTTAGTTTTTTTATAAACCGTGTCCCCCTCTCCCTGTACCTCTCTCTGAAAAGGCGTTACCTGGAACATCCTGGCCCCTGATTGGCTCTTTTGTTGCTATGACACTCAGGTCTGAATCAGCCGCTCTAAGTGTGAACCTCGATGAGTTAATTTGAGCTGATCTGTGCTGATCTGTGCTGACGTCACTCTCACGTCTTTACTCAGATCAGATAGTCGGAGTGTTAAAGCTCCTCGTGCACAGACTCGCTCCTCGTCTGAGGCTCGTGTCTTTAGGTAGAATGAAAGAACCGTCCTCGCTGCAGCAGATGGCTTAATTCAGAGCGGCGTGTGTGGTGACAGTTTGCCTCGGTGGGCGGTTGCAGTTTTGGGTTTTCTGCTCAAAAGAACATGCAGGAGAGTCAGCAGGGTCCGGTTTAAGCCAATGACGTCTCTCTTACACCAAAGAGAGAAAAAACACGACTATTATTCCACTTCAGAGCAGAAATCCTCCTCGGACGCCCACAGACCGGTCTTTTTCAATCTAGAAACGCACTTGGCAGCGACGTGGAATCAGAGCCGTGTTGGACCACAAGTCTGTTTGTGTTGAAACCAGAGAAGAAATGAGTAAATGAGTTATTTTGTCACCCACACTGGTGTTTGGTGAGTGTGAGAGGAGCTTTTGTGCCTCTTCACAGCTCGGAAAGACATTCAAACCACCGTTTATATCAAATATGAATATAACTGTTTTTGAATGAAATCGAAATAGAAACAGGTTTATGAGACGAGCTTCTTAGTAAAATATTAAAACTGTTGCAGATATTATATTCTTCACTTGTGCTTCTGTTTTTATCTCATTGTTCAGAAATGTGGGTAAATGCTTAAAACAAACGTAGATCCTATAATTAAACTACAGAAAAGAGCAAAAAGAATCATGAATAAAGCAGGATTCTGTCCGACTCATGAACTATTTATAAAATCAAATATGTTCAAATTTACGAACATAGTTAAGTTAAAAATGTTGACAATTGTGTTTTGTTTCTGTGAATAAGGATTTTCCTGTAGGAATTCAGTCCTTTAAATTAAGAAGTAGTTACTATAATTTAAGAGGTTTGCTTCGGTTTGAATCCAGTAAAATAAGAAATAATGTAAAGCAGAGATGTGCTTTAGGAATAAGACTCTGGAACCATCAGTGATGAGTTTAAACAAAGAAAAAAACTCGAGTATGAATTCATTCATGTATGTACATCGCAGTAGGTCATGTGAGCCAAGACATTTTTCCATCCATCCATGTTCTTCCTCTTATCTGGGGCCGGGTCGTGGGGCAGCAGTCCGAGCAGGGACTCCCAGACTTCCCTCACCCCAGACACGTCCTCCAGCTCCTTCGGTGGGACCCCAAGGCGTTCCAGGCCAGAGAGACATCGTCCCTAGTGTCCTGGGTCTTCCCCGGGGCCTCCTCCCGGTGGGACATGCCCAGAACACCTCCCTAGGGAGGCGTCCAGGAGGCTGCAGGCTGCTGCTGTCAGACTCATGTTGGTCTTAAATGTTCGTATTAACCCTCGACATGATCCTGGGGTTTTTATTTCACGTCTGTGTCTGTAAATCAACACACTGTCATGATCCCTGCCCCTCCCTCACCTGTCTGAGCCTGGAGCTGGGAGGAGTCTCCTCCTACACACACCTGGACTCCATCAGCACAATCAACACCACCTGAACTGAATAAGAGGAGCCAGGACCCAGCACTCTGTTTGTCTTTGTGCTGTTTGTTTCGCCGTGGTGTGTATGTGTCTTCGTCCTGGTCGTGTCCCCGCTCGTGGTTCCAGCTCGTGTCCCTGCACCCAGTTCCTCGTATGTTCTCCCGTCACCTGTCTTGTTCTGTCAATAAACCCCGTGAAACTTGCCCCGAGTCCCACATCTTTTGGTCCGCCTCACACCCACATCACGACACATCTGAACATTAATAACAGACACATCAGGTCCTTCTGTCCTCGACGTCGCTCCTGTTAGCGTTAGCAACAGGTTTGATTGACAGTGTTGCAACGGGAGGGGGCGTTACCTTCAGCAGCCTCGCTCCTGATTGGCTAGCTAACCGCTAGCCTCGATGAGCCTCTTTTGGAGCTGGTTGCCGTGGTGACGTCACTCTCTCGTCTGTGTCACTTTATAAAAACGACACGTCTTTGTTCGAGTTTTATTTTCGATCATTAAGCTGCAGTAAAGTTCTGGAGCTGCTCAGATATAATGTTTAAACTCATTTTGCAAACCGCCGTATCGCTCACTCCTGCCGTTAAAGCTACACTGACGAGCATTATAAAGCTCTGTGTGTTCATCTGTTTTATGCGTCGCTCTGCAGATAAAACGCTGCACCTGATTTTTGTCTTAAAAACATAAAAAACACAACGAGTTTGTTTAAACCGTTTGGTCCAGAGTTTCTCCTCTCTGACCTTATGCATCATCCTCATGATTCACCAAGATGAGTTTATAAGAGCGGAGTTTTGTTGTCATGGTAAAGCTAACAACAACTAGCATGCTAACAGTGCGCCTCCCGACTGTCGGACAGAAAAACACTTTATAATGAGCTGCAGACAGAACATAGAGGATTAATTTTGACCTAAAGAGGCAGAAAATAAGACACGTTCTGCTCAAATGCTCCCCTCGTCGCTCCTCTCTCCGTCCCTCCTCTCGTCGCTCCTCACGTCGTCTCTCCTCTCGTCGCTCCTCTCGCCTCCTCCTCTCGCCGCTCCCCTCGCGCTCCTCTCGTCACTCCTCTCGTCCCTCCCCGTCGTCCTCTCCGCTCCCCCCCTCGTCGCTCCCCTCGTCGCTCCTCTCGCCCCTCCTCTCGCGCTCCTCTCTCGTCCTCCTCTCCTCTCGTCCCTCCTCTCGTCCCTCCCTCGTCTCGTCCTCCCCTCGCGTCCCTCCCCGTCGTCGCTCCTCTCGTCGCTCCCTCCTCCCTCGCCCCTCCTCTCGTCCCTCCTCTCGTCCCTCCTCTCGCCCCTCCTCTCGTCTCTCCTCTCGTCCCTCCTCTCGTCGCTCCTCTCGTCCCTCCTCTCGTCTCTCCTCCTCGTCGCTCCTCTCGTCGCTCCTCTCGTCGCTCCTCTCGTCGCTCCTCTCGTCCCTCCTCTCGTCCCTCCTCTCGTCTCTCCTCTCGTCGCTCCTCTCCTCGCTCCTCTCCTCGCTCCTCTCGCCCCTCCTCTCGCCCCTCCTCTCGTCCCTCCCCTTGTCTCTCCCCTCGTCCCTCCTCTCCTCGCTCCTCTCCTCGCTCCTCTCGTCTCTCCTCTCTTTGTCTGATGGAGATGTTTTCTGGGTGAATGAACTTATCTTGTTGTCGTCGATGTTTAAGAGGTCGCCGTTTGTAACACTGAGTCTCTGAGTTTAAACCAAAGCCCATTATAACTCCGCCGTCCCCCGGGAGAATCCTAATCATCTCGTTTAAGCTCAGATTCCTGTGCGTTCTAAAGCGGTTGCCAGGTAATGCTCAGAGTCTCCTCCACAGGGGCACAAAGGATTTTCTGCAGCAACAATATCACAAATCTCCCATTAAAAAAACATCCCTGAAACTTTAAATATGGCAAAAACCTAGTCTGTTTTTATAAATGGACATAGCTAACCTGCTAGCACCACGCTGCTAACAGGAAGTGATCATGTTGCACTTCCTGCTCCATCGACTCTGGCTCCAATTCACTTTCTGTTGAAAACTGCGTCTGTCAGACTCATGTTGGTCTTAAATGTTCGTATTAACCCTCTACATGATCCTGGGGTTTTTATTTCACGTCTGTGTCTGTAAATCAACATATGAACATTAATAACAGACACATCAGGTCCTTCTTTCCCCGACGTCGCTCCTGTTAGCGTTAGCAACAGGTTTGATTGACAGTGTTGTCAATCACTTCTTTAAACAGTAACGGAGCAAAACTAAATATTTTTTCCATTCTTCAAACCGTGTGTCCCTCATTCAGGTTTTCGAATCTGTAACTGGGCAGAAAGTTTCAGAGTGAAGACGTTTGGCTGCTCGTCCAGGACACTTCTTCAGTTCTGGTCAGATTCCTGCTGGACACTGTCTTATATCTGTGTGAAGGACGAGCTAACAGCGCTGAAGCTAACACCTGTTTCTTTACTGTTTCTGTTTTTTGGCTCGGTCTAAAAAATCTGACTCAGGGACAGTTCACACTTAAACCTCCAGATATAAGACAGTGTCCAGCAGGAATCTGAGCTGAAGAAACATCCGGGACGAGCAGCCAAACGTCTTCAGTGTCAGTCTGAAAACTGGAGGAAAAAGAAAAGATTTTACTACAATATTCAAATTGTTCTAGCGTTGAGCATTTCTTATTCTCCAGAGGCGACAGTTTGAGAGAGAAAGAGAGAAAGAAAAAGAGAGAAAGAGAGAAAGAGAGAGGGCATAAAACTCCAGGAACAATCACTAAAGAGGATTTTCTATTTTTAAACGTGGTTGGCTCAGAAATCAGAGGTCAGAGGTTAAGCCGAGCGCTTTGGAGAAGGTTCAGATGGAATCGTTTCATTTAAGTCTCATCTAAAAGGCCAGAGCCAAAGAGCGAGAGTCAAACGGACAGAA
Source organism: Periophthalmus modestus (assembly GCA_019594935.1). NCBI lineage: Eukaryota > Metazoa > Chordata > Actinopteri > Gobiiformes > Gobiidae > Periophthalmus > Periophthalmus modestus. Next base: position 19,781,351 of record JAIEZT010000198.1, on the reverse strand, counting down.
CGTTCCACCCAGAGCCGATTCTCAGGCATCGTTTGAAAATGATACAGTTATTTTAAATCTGCTGAAGTAACAGACGAGGAAAAATGACGTTTCTCTCATGTTTTAGTCGCTGTCGTGATCAGCAGGTTCTGTTCTTCTCTGTGAAATGTGATAAATGTGTTTGTCAGAGAGCAGAATGTGATGATGTCACACTCCAGACGGGGGCACAAGAGCCGGTTCTCCCTTTAAGGACTCGAAATATCCATGTCATGATCCCTGCTCCTGCCTCCTGTGTCTCCTCCCCCTCCCTCACCTGCCTGACTCCAGAGCTGGGTGGAGCCCTGGCTCCTCCCACACACACCTGCAGCCCATCAGGGCAATCGACACAGCTGCAGGAGGATAAAAGGAGCCAGGACCCAGCTCTCTCTGCCAGGTCGTCTGTGTGTCTTCACATTGTGTGTTGTTGTGCTGTTCGCCTCACTGTTTGTCCTCGTGTCTCTGCTGTGCTTCCTGCCCGTGTCCTGCCCGTGTCCTGCCTGTGTTCTCCGACCCTGTCTCCTGTCTGCCCCGAGTCCCACATCTTTGGTCCGCCTCACACCCCACATTACGACAATCCAAGACGTAAAAGCACAAATGATGAATCTTAAAATGTGTCTTAAGGATGAGACCCAAAAACCCAGTGTATTACACAACACAAGACATTTTAAACATGTTCATTTTGTCTGTTTGAAATAATGTTCACCCACAGAACTGTGTGACGACGCCTGAAACCACAGACCGAGTAAAAAAGTGACGAAATGAGAAACGTCACCACAGCTTCAGCTTCAAATGAAGCTAAATGAGGCTAGAGCTCGTAGCAACCAAAGAGCCAATCAGGAGCCAGGATCTGGGGAAAGAAGGACCTGATGTGTCTGTTATTAATGTTCATATGTTGATTTACAGACACAGACGTGAAATAAAAACCCCAGGATCATGTAGAGGGTTAATACGAACATTTAAGACCAACATGAGTCTGAAGCAGCAGAGACAGAGAGGGGGCGCTGTTTTTACACAGAAAGTGAACTGGAGCCGATGGAGCAGGAAGTGCGACATGATCACTTCCTGTTTGGAGCGCGGGGCTAACAGGTTAGCTATGTCCATTTATATAAACAGTCTATGTCTGACACCCAGGAATAGTGAACTTAAAGCTGGACACTGTAACTTTTCTGCTCGTCTCCATGGATACGCTCTTGTCTCGTCTGGAACCACAGTTTTAAACACAGTTTTTTTCTGTTTTGCATGTGCACATGTTTTTTATTGTTAAATAGAATAATTATCGACATAAAACTTCCTGTAGCGTTGTCTGTTGCCGTGGAGATCATCACCGCTGACATGGGCAGGTTTTAAAGCAGATGCCCTGCCCGGTTTGTCCTCTTGGCTCTGATAAAAAGTGGATAAACTGGGCAGGGCATCTGATTTACAACCTGCCAAGTCCACGTCAGCACTGCTCTACTTTTATAAACCGTTTTACTGTTTCGTTCTTGTCCTACACGTCGATTCTGCTGCTTCTACCTCAGTGCAAACGTCTGAATATGAAACTGAATAAACATCTCTGTATATTTCCTGTTTTCTCTGAGCCCGTCTCTGACTCGTTTGTGCCTTTTCCTCGGGTCCATCCTCTGAACTCGTCTGTGTTCCATCAGCTCCTCGTCTTAGATCCTCGGAGTGCGATCGATGGCGGCCGCGCCCGTCGTCCTGCTCTCATCCGATATGTTTTGTGTTATAAACCGAGCCGAGCGTCCTGAGTGTCTCTCGCTGCAGCTCGACTTTGTAAATTATTCAGGCCAGAGATGAGCCTCAGACCTGGGACCTGTCATTACTCAGCATTACAAAAGTCCACATCTGTTTTTAAATACAAGTTTGGATCACGAGGAGAAATGGAAGAAGGAGAAGAAGAAACAGGAAGGAATGAGAAATACTGATGAACTTTAACCTTTTAAGGACCGAGCACATTATCGACCAGAACACCAGACTTTTTTTTTCTTTTTTTAGCCATAAAAATCATGTTAAAGGAAGTATCAGCCTGTACTTTTGCCTTTTTTCACACAAATACCTCTATTTTACACATCTATCCATCCTTTTTTTCCCTTTGACGCATCAAATACCTGACTCTGCTCTGATTGGTCGTAATGACAGTCACATATTTAAAGATTCTCATGTCTCTGTTTTGAGACACAACCTCGAGTCGGCGACGAGAGCATCTGTGGAGGTAATAAAATGTAAATCAATTAGTTCATGGTAAATGTCCTTATTTTATACAGAGCTTTTCCAAAACTTTCAAGGCTCAAAGTGTTTTAAATCAAGAAACGACTCACACATCCTCTCACCACAGACACGGGGGCTGAGGGGGGGAAGTGTCTTGCCCAACGACACATGGACAGGATTCGTCTGTGGGAGCTGGATTCACTCGCTGCTGTTGCTCTGATTCTTTATAAACTGATTTATTAAAGTGTAGCTCAGGGATCGATCCAGTCGTTTCAGTTCTGCTGCTGATGTTGATTTTATGCTTTAAGTATCTGCCAAAACTGATCAAACGCTACAAAACAGAGTCTTAAAAACTGAAATAAAATAAGACAAAACTGATCCAGACGTGTTGTGTATCTGTTACCCTCAGTTGTCGACGGCTGGACCTGACGCTGTGGCTCTTTTCGTCCACGGCTTTAGTATCATTTCAGTTTCAGTTTCAGTTGAAGCTCAGTCTGTGTCGGGCTCCTCTGCTCACCTCTGTTACTCTGGGAGACGAGGAGAAAGCAGCTCAAACACAGCCGGTAACAAACAGAGCCTCGCTGTCAGGTCACATTAGCGTTAGCCGCGTGCTAAACTCCAGCTAACACGGCGGCGAAGGGTTAAGTTTGAGAAGAGGAAGCTTTGGAACGATTCAATGCAAATGTGCTTCAGAAGTGAGACCGGGGCCTGTCACACTCGCTCAGCGTCATAATTTGGAGGAAATGACTGTCAGGGTTTATTGGGAGCGCCCCCCGATGGCGCCGCGCGGTCTCAGTGTTTGTCTTGGATTGACCCGCATCAACAACGAACACAAGGAGGCGCCGACGAGCGCTTCAAACTTACATTATGTTTATGTCATTTAAAGGAACAGAATTTTTAATTTAAATACAAAAAAAGATGATGTTTTCTGACACAAATATGATCCAAACAAAATCAGAAGGAAACACATGTTCAAATGAGGTCCAAACGAGGACTAAACCAGGACTAAACCAGGTCCAAACGAGGACTAAACCAGGACTAAACCAGGTCCAAACGAGGACTAAACCAGGACTAAACCAGGACTAAACCTGGACTAAACCAGGACTAAACCTGGACTGAACTAGGACTGAACCAAATGATCCAAACTAAATCAGATCTGAAGAAACACAAATGCACAGAATGAACAGAACCTCCTGAACAGAACCTCCTGAACAGAACCTCCAGAACACTGCAGCACAAACCCTCCTCTGACTCGGGTTGAGACGTCTCCATGAACCTGGAGACACTCGGCCCCAGCTGCAGTTTCATAAAAACATTAAACTCTCTCTGTGTTTTCTGCTTTTGGACAAATGAAAAAGTGCCGGACGCTGGATTCGGGCGGATGAGAGTCGAGAAGGTTCAGATCCATGTTTGACTCCAAACGAGAGTTTTCGGGAGAGCAGCTGTTTTCTACAAAAACACAAACTCACTTCCTCACATCTGATTTTTACTTTTAAAAATCGAACAATCCCACTGTCATGTTTTAATTAGCCTCTCCGCTCCCCACTCTGTCGTTCTTTTGTCCATCTCTCACTCCTCACTGCCCCCTGCACTCAAACATGATCTGTGTTTGTGCTGGAGAGAAGGAGAGAGATGGAGGAGAGAAGGATGGAGGAGAGAGGGATGGAGGAGAGAGGGATGGAAGAGAGAGAGATGGAGGAGAGAGGGATGGAAGAGAGGGATGGAAGAAGCTCACACCGTCTTTCATTTCTGCTCGTTGAAGCTTCGTTGACCTGCTCTCGCTCCGTCCTGAGAAGCTCCGTAAAGCACAACGACCAGCCGAGGTGGGTCTTACATCACGTCCATCGCTGTGAAAAATAAAACTGAATTGATCTATTTCTTAAAGTCGCTGGTGTTGGAGCAGGTCTCGTTCTCGCTGAACACAGAAGCGCTGAGCACAGTGTCCAAACTCTGGAACCACAGACGGATTTACCAAAACAAAAAATCTGAATATTACACTGCAGATATTTACTGATGGTGAAACATAATCTGTAAAACAACCAAACGAATCAAGCAGATTAAAAAGGACAAAAGGACAGCTCCTTTTGAACATGTGGCTCCAGAGTTACACATGTGACTTTAAGAAGACTTCACACAGATTATATTTCAGATACAGGTTTCACAAGTTTAATTTAACCTCCAGCATTTTGGACGTTCAAATTTACTGTGAAAAAGCAGCTGCTGATTATTCTGTCCTACAGTGTGAACAGGACATGGAGCTAAAGAGAAGAACACGAAACAGAGACGCTTCAGGACCATGACAGAGCACAACACAACAGCTCTGCTACAGCTACTTAAAGGTTCATTATGGTCTCGTCGTCGCTGGTGTTGGAGCAGGTCTCGTTGTCGCTGGTGCTGGAGCAGGTCTCGTCTCGTCGCTGGTGTTGGCAGGGTCTCGTCGCTGGTGTTGGAGCAGGTCTCGTTGTCGCTGGTGGTGGAGCAGGTCTCGTCGTCGCTGGTGTTGGAGCAGGTCTCGTTGTCGCTGGTGTTGGAGCAGGTCTCGTTGTCGCTGGTGTTGGAGCAGGTCTCGTCGTCGCTGGTGTTGGAGCAGGTCTCGTCGTCGCTGGTGTTGGAGCAGGTCTCGTCGTCGCTGTTCGTGTTTTGGCCTCGTGCTCCTCACCATCTGTCTCAGAGCAGACGCACCGCTGAGTCTCCATGGAGACACACACCAGGACCAGGACCAAGGCCAAGAAAAGAACAAAACCAGGACTAGAACCAAGACCAGGACTGAGACCAGGACCAAGACCAGGACCAGGTACAAGACCAGGACCACACACACACACACACACACACACACACACCAGTTCACACAGACACTGGGGCGAGGGAGGTTAAGTGTCTTGCCCAAGGACACAACAAAATCATTTCTCTCAGTAGTAGTTTTAGTAGTAGCAGTAGTAATAGTAGTAGTAGTAGTAGTAGTAGTAGTAGTTCCACATACATTTCCTTACATGTATAAACAGAATTTGCTGTGTTTTTTGTTTTTTTGGGGTTTTTTTTGAGGTGAGGATGTGACGTGACAAACAGAATTCACTTTTGTTGTTTGTGAAAACAAAAAAAAAAAAACAGGTATGAAAATAATATTATTCAGTTTGGAGCAATCAGAGGAACATGAGCTCCTCATCCTCAGCTTCATCCTGAGGTTCATCCTCATCCTCCGCTTCATCCTCAGCTTCATCCTCCGCTTCATCCTCAGCTTCATCCTCATCTTCTTCAGGTCTGCACACGCCGCAGTGAAACCATGAAAACAGACGACGTTTTACACATCGAACAGTGAATAAAACAGATTGAAAAAAAGCTTTGAGACATGTTGTAATGTTTTATTCATTTATCTGTAATTTTGCAATAGATTCTCAGAAAAACAAGGTGGTAAAAAAGCCGTATAAACGTATAAGCAGCATTGTCACATCCTCCGTCCTGCCTCCTTCTGGTGTGGAGGAAACGTGACGCCCAAATCATCTCAAACGGCTCCAAACAGGCGATAATTAGCTTTAATTTGGCTTTTGTTGTTCTGCTGCCAAGACGCCAACAGAGACACTTTAAAATTTACAACGAGCAGTTTAATATTGTGCAGAAACATGAGGGAGCGTGTGACGGGCTGTAAGGACCAGAAATGTGACAAATCTGACTTCAAACACCTGTTCTGTTTTACACAGAAGCGCAGTGTCCAAACAAACTCTGGAGCCACAGACGGATTTACCAAAACAAAAAATCTGAATATTACACCGCAGATATTTACTGATGGTGAAACATAATCTGTAAAACAACAAAACGAATCAAACAGATTAAAGTAAAACCATGACAGAGCGTTTCAAACATTTCAGCACCACGGACAGCTCCTTTGAACATGTGGCTCCAGAGTTACACATGTGACTTTAAGAAGACTTCACACAGATTATATTTCAGATACAGGTTTCACAAGTTTAAATTTAACCTCCAGCATTTTGGACGTTCAAATTTACTGTGAAAAAGCAGCTGCTGTTAGATTATTCTGTCCTACAGTGTGAACAGGACATGGAGCTAAAGAGAAGAACACCAAACAGAGACGCTTCAGGACCATGGACAGAGCACAACACAACAGCTCTACTACAGCTACTTAAAGGTTCATTATGGAACTTTTCTCTTTGCCTGTTAGACATAGACAAAGTCTGCTTCACCTGGAATGTTCCACAATAAATCCATGTCTGTTTATTCTGTTGGAGAGTTCAGAACACTCGTATTAGTCGCTCGGTCAGTGGCTCATCGTGTCTGTCCTTCCACAGATCTGTACATTTTACCCACAGACTGTGTAAAGAAGTGACCCGAGGGACTGTGACGTCACCCACAGCGCCACCCACAGGCTAACGCTGTTGCTAACGCTAACAGGAGCGACGTCGGGGAAAGAAGGACCTGATGTGTCTGTTATTAATGTTCATGTGTTGATTCACAGACACAGACGTGAAATAAAAACCCCAGGATCATGTAGAGGGTTAATACGAACATTTAAGACCAACATGACGAGTCGATGGAGCAGGAAGTGCACATTGATCACTTCCTGTTTGAAACGCAGCAGCGGCTAGCAGGTTAGCAATGTCCATTTAGTCTATGGTTTACCCTCATACTGCGGAACACTTCAGGCAAAGCTGTAGTGTTTCCATGGAGACGTCAGGTGTTGTGTCACAGGATAAAGTGAATGTTTTAAATCATTCTGAGCGGTTTTCTGCCTCCTCAGTGCAGTACTTCCTGTAGTACTTTTTCAGTACTGTAGTTCCTGTAGTACTTCTTTAGCACTTTAGTTCCTGTGGTATTTCTTCAGTACTTTAGTTCCTGTAGTATTTTTCAGTACAGTACTTCTTGTGTTCTGCTCGTGCCTTGTTCCTCTTCCTCCAGCTCGAGTTCTCTCTGCTCAAGTCGTTGTTAAACGCCTCCATTAGCGTTAGCGTGGGTCGTATATGCTCCGATCGATAGCGTCACCAGCGACTCCTATAAAAGCTTTTGTAGACTTCCTCTTTTTCCCTAGCAGCACATGCAATTACATCCCTAACGGGAGTCTGTCCTGAGCCGTGGCCCCGGTGTTTAGAGTCGCTCCGTTCTAATTTGTCAGAAGGTTACCGCGGTGACCTTGTGGCTAATTTGATCTCAGATGACGATCACATTTCAATCAGCGAGTATCGGCAGACGGGAGATAATGAGCTGAGGCTAAACTGGATTACGCCGCCGGGTGTGAGGCATGCTGGGAAATGTGGTTTATGAGGTTTAAACCAATCAGAAGAGATGGAAAAGTTTTCATTGCAACCACATCAGAAAATAAACTGTTGCCTATAGAATTAATTAAAACTTTACAAAGACTAAGATCAAACCGTTTCTTATCACAATGTAAAGACACAATCTGGAATATTTCTGGTCGTGGTGTCACCGTTTGCTTGTCTCCATGGAGATTAAACTCATCTATCTTTCCTTTACTAAACTGTTACCTGAAAAACCAAAAACGTAAGAAGTCTGTCAGTGAGAAGCGTCGCCTCTCCATAGATCTGTTCAGTCACGTGGCCTGGTAGAAGACAGCTTGTTTCCATGGAGATAATAAAGCTCCAATATGGCACAAAACTGACTCTTGTAGCTTTAATCCATGTTCTAACACTGTTTCCTCCTCAAAAACAGACCTGGAGTTGTGTTTTGTTTCAGTTATTATGAGTCTGTCACATCTCCAAAGCTCAAAACGCTCTGTTCCACCTTGTGATGTCATCAAGTGGTAGTGGATTTTTAATCTACTAATGACTATGACGAACACGATAACCTTAGTACACAAAAATATATACGGTTGATGCTAAATAAATATACTGTCACCTTTTTATTTCACAAAATTATTACTTTTACATTGAAATAGAAATTAGTATTATTATTATTATTATTATTATTATTATTATTATTATTATTATTATTATTATTTTATTTTTTTATTTTTTAATTTTGTATTATTAATTTTTTTCATTTACTTTTTTTTTTTTTTTTTTCTTTTTTTTAATTCATTTACATTTAAAAAAAATAGTGATTCTAGTGAAGGTGTGTGGAGTTTAAAAACACAGCGGAGCACTTCCTGTATCACCACATGATGACATCACAAGGTGGAACAGAGTGTTTTCAGTTTGAGAGAAGAACTCAGACTAAATGTGAAACAAATGAAACAAAACACAACTCCAGGTCTGTTTGTGATTAGAACAGATCAGAAAATGTTGGAGCCTTTGTGGAACATTCCAGGCTGAAGCTTTAATCTCCATGGAGACGAGTACGGCACCTGACGGCTCGTTTGTACAGCGCGGCTCATATGCAGCACCGCTCAGAAACAATGGAAACACCACCGAGGCTGGAAAAGAGAGGGATTATATCTGAAAAAGAGGGACTCTACAGGAGCAGGTGATGGTTGTGTCTGATTACACGGCGTTAGGGGGCGGGGACACGGACTGTACGCTAACACGAGCCTTATCTTATCTTTAGAGAACAAAAGTATATAACCTGAACGAGAAGATTATCACGTCTGAAAGATTAACGACCAGGGAAACAAAATCAAAATAAAAATGCAGCCCCACACAACTCCTGAATGAAACTATAAACGATAACATCAAAACCATTGTGAAACTTTCCTGGAGGAGACAGCGCCCCCTGTGGTTCTGGAGGAGTACTAGTCTTGAGTATCTAGTTTCATTCCTAGTTTTAATAACGATTAGCATCTGTTTTTTGATACTTTTGACGACCCTTTATTGTTATTTTGTTTTTATTAATCATCGTTGTGCAAAAAGAAAGAAAAAAAAAAAAACGCTTTGAGGCAACAATTAGCGAACGCCACATCTGATGATCTGGTCCAAACAAAACGGCAACACTGGAAACGAGCGTTTGAAACACAAAGCCCCGTCGCTAACAACAGTCGCTCCAACTCGCCAACTCTCACGATAATGAACTGCCATCAGCATCAAAGCGTCACCCGGAGAGTCCAGGGTCCACATGAAGGAGGAACACGGCCGCCACGTCACCACGAGCGCTGTAATTTGGCGATGGCGTGTGTGGCGTTCCCGAGGACTTCAGAGAGAGCGGCGTCTGAACACGACTCTGGATCCTAATCACCAACAACACTCGGGTTTGATGAAGAAGTTTGGAAAAGTATCAGAAGAAGAAGAACATGAAGGTGAAGCAGGTGGAGTGTGAACGAGCCGAGAATAAAGACACTGCTTTAGCTTTAGCATTAGCATTAGCTTTAGCTTTAGCCTAACAGCAAGTTGAGAATGTGGTAGTAGTAGTTATAGTAGCAGTAGTAGCAGTAGTAGTAAAAGTAGTAGTAGTAGTAGTAGTAGTCACTAGTAGTAGTAGTTAGGGGTCACTGGGCAAGTGGGTAGAGGGCAGTAGGGGGCAGTAGTTGGGGGTAGTTGGGGGCAGTAGGGGGCAGTAGAGGGCATTAGTGGGGCAGTAGTTGGGGGCAGTAGGCGGGGGGCAGTAGGGGGCAGTAGTTGGGGGTAGCTGGGCAGTAGGGGCCAGTAGTCGAGGGCAGTACTTTGAGCATCTTAAACCGTTGCATGAATCAGAACATTTCACATTTTGGTTTGTAATATTTCACTTCCATGTTTCCATTTTTCACGTCTGGACTGAACCAAACACAGATTAAAAAGTGAAAGTGAAAAGGCCGCGACAAATAACTAATCCATTTCTTCCAGCGCAGAGACGACAGGAGCCCGGAGGGGACACTCTTCAGCCGGTCCGGAAACAGGCAGTGATTCAGAACTGGACAAAAGCCCGACGCTGTCACATCACATGTGAACACACGAACACTGTGCTACTGAACACTCTGCTACTGAACACTCTGTTACTGAACACTCTGCTACAGAACACTCTGCTACTGAACACTCTGTTACTGAACACTCTGCTACTGAACACTCTGCTACTGAACACTCTGCTACTGAACACTCTGCTACTGAACACTCTGTTACTGAACACTCTGCTACACGAACACTCTGCTACTGAACACTCCGCTACTGAACACTCTGCTACACTCTCATACGGATACAATAAAAAAATAAAATTAAAACATAGAATGAGAAAATAAAATAAAAATAAAATGCAAATAAAAATGAAATGATGAAAATAATATGATAAAATAAAGTAAAAATAATATTATAAAAAATAAAATTTTGAAATAAAAAAACAATTGATAAAAAAACACAATAAAACATACAATGACAAAATAAAATAAAATAATGAAAATAAAATGATAAAAGAAAAATGAAAAAAATAAAATTATACATAAAAAAATAAATACATTTCATTAAAAAAATAATTAATTATTTAAAATAACATAAAATAAAATCAATAATAATAAAACAGCATAAATAAAAAAATACACTAACTAAATAAAATAAAATAAAATGAATAAGTAGCAGGGCGACATCGGCTCAGCTGTGTTGTAGTGCTGTGTTCATCCTCTGATCTGAAGGCTGATGGTTCAAATCCCACTCTCGGTATGAACATCATTGTAGAGTGGTCAGATCCACTGACCCTCAGGTCGTCGGTGCGATTCCAGCTCCAACAGAGAAAGTACTCCTGTAGTGTTTGTAAGGAGTAGTTCACATATTTTCTCTTTTGTTCTTGTCATTTCTCTTGTTCTTTAAAGGGCCTGAGCCTGATGTTTCTGTGTATTTGAGCTAAACGTCTCCCGGTGCAGATTTCGTCTGTTACATAAACAGCTCTGATGACGTCCTGATGATTATGAAGCATGTTACCGTCTGATAAGCAGGAGGTGTGCATTAGTGTGCTAGTTTCTGTTGCGTTAGCTCGACTGCGACACTCCGCTCTGGTCTGTCAGACACATTTAATAATGAATAATGAATATTTAAGACGCTCAGATGCATAAAGTGAAGAGGAGCTTTGGGAAACTTCAAACTGTTTCAAATAAACAAAACAAATATAAATCTGCAAATATGTTCGACGTAAAAGTGGAGGAAATAAATCTGAAGAGGCGACCAGACGGTGTCCAAATCCTAAAGGTTTTTATTCTTATGTTGACAAATTAGAACAAATCAAACTTCATTTTTCACTGCGACAGTCGTCATGGAGACAAGACCAAACTGCTCTGCCGAGAATGTCCCGCAGTGCAGCATTAAACTGATCAATTTATTCAGTTACTGGTGTTTTATTTTATTATTTTTTATCACAGATCTGACCCACAGCGTTTCCCCGTCACACACAGACCTGGAGCTGTGTTTTGTTTCATTCTCAAACACATTTAACACACAAACCTGCAGATTCAGGCTGGAAAAACACTCTGTTCCACCTTGTGATGTCATCATGTGGTGATACAGGAAGTGCTCCACTGTGTTTTTAAACTTCACACACCTTCATTTCTAGAATCATTTGGATCATTTCAGTCCTGGAGTTGTCACTTACCTCGACTGAACTAAAGGTAAAAGGAGCTGTTCACATGAAAACTACCACTTGATGACATCACAAGGTGGAACAGAGTGTTTTGAGGTTTGAGATTTGACAGACTAATAATGAATGAAACAAAACACAACTCCAGGTCTGTTTTTGATAGATTAAAGCTACAAGAGTCAGTTTTGTGAAATATATTGGGGTCGTTAAAGCCGAACAGTGGGACATTTTAGTCAAAGCAATAATATAACAGAAAAGTTACATCGTGCAGCTTTATTTTAGCCCCGCTCCTGATCTGAACAACCTCCAACATCCCCAAAACTCATGTGATGTCTGCCCCTACCACCTGCCACACTGACGGGGGCGGCGTCCTGACGGGGGCGGCGTCCTGACGGGGGCGGCGTCCTGACGGGGGCGGCGTCCTGACGGGGGCGCGGACCTGACAGGGGCGGCGTCCTGACGGGGGCGGCGTCCTGACGGGGGCGGCGTCCTGATGGCGGCTGCGTTACGCGACTGGGCCTGGATCATACTCCTGTGATTTCTGAGTGAGAGTTGAACACGGGCTTTTCGACCGGAGTTCCGTGAGCGTGTCAGGCGAGCGCGTCGGGAGAGTGGCGGCGGCGACAGGAGCACAATGGCGGCAGGGTGACAGGAGCAGTGATGGAAATTGGCCCCAGGCTGAGCTTAGAGAAAGAAATAGTCCGGCTCAAGTCATTAGCTCATTATCAGAAGAGTGGCACTGTGGACGTAGTGTGGATGGAAGTAAGAAGCGGTAAAAGCGAGTTCACTATGACGACGATAAAGACACTGCGGAACTTTGTGACGGGAGAACACGAGGAACACGGACTGAGGGGTCACTGCTCGTCGCTTTGTGTCATTTTCAAGGCAAATAAAACATCTCCACCTCCGACCCAGCTCTCCACGACGAGTATGAACACCTCCACCTCCGACCCGGCTCTCCACGACGAGTACGAACACCTCCACCTCCGACCCGGCTCTCCACGACGAGTACGAACACCTCCACCTCCGACCCGCTCTCCTACGACGAGTACGAACACCTCCACCTCCGACCCAGGCTCTCCACGACGAGTACGAACACCTCCACCTCCGACCCGGCTCTCCACCACGAGTACGACCACCTCCACCTCCGACCCAGCTCTCCACGACGAGTATGAACACCTCCACCTCCGACCCGGCTCTCCACGACGAGTATGAACACCTCCACCTCTCACCCAGCTCTCCACGACGAGTATGAACACCTCCACCTCCGACCCGGCTCTCCACGACGAGTACGAACACCTCCACCTCCGACCCAGCTCTCCACGACGAGTACGAACACCTCCACCTCTGACCCAGCTCTCCACCACGAGTACGAACACCTCCTCCTACTATCCCAGCTCTCCACCACGAGTATGAACACCTCCACCTCCGACCAAGCTCTCCTTCCTTGTTTTTGTAATAAACTTTTACCTCGGGTCTATACTTTGCACACGTCTGTGATCAAATATGAAGGAACATGAAACCGTCACATGACACATTTTCTCTAAAACCACCGTACTGTGTCTCTTAGAGAATAAAACATTAGATTTTCTTTTTTTTTTTTTTTTCATGATGACATTTGTGGACTCTGGAAACCTTAGGAGCCAAATGAAACTAGGACTTGAGGACTTGGCAGGGGGATGTTTATAGCTCTGACGTATTTCCAGAGTCTGTATTAATAGTAATTTGTCTGTGTGGATTGAGGCGGCTGAACGTGCTGGGCCCTGTTCCTTTCAGGCTAAATGAACACACGGGAAAATACTGGAGCTGCCTTAATGACTATATTCTGAGATGATTGATAGTTGTGTTCAATTGAATCATATGGTGAGAGAAAAATAGCCAATCATTTTAAGCCAAGACTCCCACTCACAATATGCTTCACAAACACTCTGGGCCCGTTTCAGAACACACCACGTTTACATTGTGTCACCAGGAAAACAGGTATTATATCTGAAAGCTGCTGTTTATAAAGCGTTTAAACGAAGCTTTAAATCAATACAACGACAAGAGGTGGAAACAGCTTAAACAGTGAAGATTTACAGATGTTTTTACTGAATGCGGCTTTAAAAAGTGTCGTAATCACTGTTTATATAAATGGACATTGCAGAAATCACAGTTTTAAGTTCACTGACCTTTTCCACTTGCGAAAAGTTGAGTCTATCCTGTGTTTTTCAGTGAAGGGAGGATGATAATGAGCCTTCAGTCTTCGTCACGTGCTCAGTTGGGGGTTTCTTGTCTCGCAAAGACGAGACGCGACACAGGATTAAAACGTCTTTGTGTTTGTTTCACAGTTTTGCTTCACGTTTGTCTCTAATTGGAGGAAACGTCTCACCTGCTTCACCACAAGACTTTAGATTTTCTCTGATTCTGAGAAGTTTGAGCCTAAAGTCTGTGATCAGGTACAAAGCAAACTGAGTAAGTAATGTGTTCTTTAGATTTTATAAAAGTAAAATCACCAAAAGAAAAAGTAACTGCACCAGAATACAGCTCCTCAATAAGTACTGTGAATATATTTGTGCACATACTGTGTTTTCTGCTAGTTTTTATGAATGTTATTTGTTTTGGCTTCACAAAATAGAATGAAACGTATTTATCACCATGGAGACCAGCTGCTGACGGCGCCAGGTCAACATACAGGTCAGGTCTATGGAAAGGCGACGCTGCCCATCAGGAGACACATGTTTGTTTGTTTTATATGTATTTTTAAGCAATAAAAACACCCTGTAATCAATTAAATGTAATATAGTTTAAATCATTCAACAGATAAAACCATAACATCCCCAACAAAAAGTTACACAGTGCACTTTAAATAATATGAATGTGTAAACGAGTTGTGTTTGTGGATAGACAGGAAACAGGAAGTGATCATGGCAACTTCCTGCTCCATCGACTCTGGCTCCAATCCACTTTACATTGAAACTGTGTCAAAAATGAATAAAAAAAAAAGTACGAATAAAAATAAAATATACTAAATAAATCAAATTAAATAAATAATAATAATAATAATAATAAATAAATAAAATAATAATAATAATAATAATAAAAATAATAATAATATAAAAAAAAGAAATACATAAAAAATTAAAACAAAAACAAATAAATATATAAGGAAGAAGTAGAAGTAAATTGCTGTTGTTGTCGGCTATGCTAAATTACTGTTGTGTTTATATATAAATGGACATATAGCTAACCTGTTAGCCGCCGCATTCCCAAAAGGAAGTGATCATGGTGCACTTCCTGCTCCATCGACTCTGGCTCCAATTCACTTTCTATTGAAAAACCGTGTCCTCTCTCTCTGTCCCTGCTGCTGTCAGACTCGTCATTTGGTCTTAAATGTTGGTATTAACCCTCTACATGATCCTGGGGTTTTTATTCGTCACACTCCCTTAATCCACTTCTTCTCCACTCCAGCAGAGGGCGCATGGATGTGAATCAGCCTTGTGAATTGACTTCTCATCATGAGTTCATTTAGAGGTCACAATCCGGGACGTGTCTATTAACTCAAAGCTTAACTCAAACTCAAATCCGTGTTAAAAATGAGCCTACTTTTCCCGTAGCTTTGGGAATACATCTCGTCAAATTACATATTCCCCGAGCTTAGGCGTCTTGATTTCCTCTGGGTTAAACAAAAAGAATCAGAAGAGACAGGAGGGGGTTAAAATTGAATTACTGCCAATTACCAGCAGAATCCAGTGCAAATTGAGTTACGCATCCTTCATGACTTAACCAGATATCAGATCGCAGTGAGCAATAAGCTGGAACATGATCTGGTGGCTAAAGGTGATGGGGAAGAGATTGGGAGATAGAGTTAAGGGACAGACTCGGAAGTGAATTTGGCGGCGTTCCCAATTCATGGATTGAAGAGACACGAGGGAGGCCGATTGGAAGGTTGTTTTGATTTTCAGCAGCTATCATACCTTGTTGGATCTGTCACAGGGCCAAAACACATAGCAGTCATTCGGAATCGCAGCATTAATTGGAAAATAAATGGGAAGTGGCACCTCCCGTAGAGTGGAATTAAAGCTATCTTTGTCAGCGGCGAGGTGGGGACGCCGTAACTCAATTTGTCAGCGAATAAATTCTGAAGGAATGGCATTGATATTGTAAATTGGCGGCAGACTGAAGCGAGGTACAAACAGGACTCCGGTATCACCCTGATCCAACTGCTCCCACTAATCGAATTCAACAAGAAAGAAATCAGCCAATAAAAGCGTTATATATGAGACTGTTTATTCGAGCTACGCCAATAATCTAATCAATTATGCATTCATATCTGTAGATGTAGTTAGCTTGAAATTGGTCCTAATTAATTAAGAGTCTGTGTTAGTCCCGGGACCAGCTGGATTATGTCCAGAGTCGGGATGACGTCATATTCACAGATGCAGGTCGAGATCAGGGACAGGTCACATTTATGTATCGATCACGTTGTACTTTGGCGTGGAAAATCCAAAAGGTAAAGTCACAAATGTCAAACCTGATAATTTCTGTTCAGAGACTCAAGACATTCACAACAAAAACCTTCAGACGACGTCACCGCAGCCTATAAACCGAGAATATTTAACACAGATGGAGGCAGCGAACATGAATACTGTTGAAATGCAGGTTTTTGTCGTAACACAGTGGCGTTTTGGCTTTAGTCGCTGATAAAAATGATCATGTTCAGCGTTTGTGCGTCTTTTGGATATTTCATGGTGAAGTCCAGTGTGAGCAACAGGAAAAACTGACCTTTGACCCCATCTGAGGGCATGACATCATCACGTTTTAGAGCCTGAAAAGCACCAACAGGACGAGGTAAATATGCACTTCTATGTGACAGAGGGATGTTTGTCTGTGTGAACACGGACTCTGCGTTTGACCAACCTCCTACACCTCAGGGTCAGGAGCAGTGACCAGTGTGGAGCCAAACATTCTTCAAATGTTCATGATGTGAAATGTTCATGTTTGTCAGAACATGGGCCATTTGAATTCGCACAAATGCATCGTGGTCTGTGGGAGCTGCAGTACCTGGAGCGGCCACTAGTCAGACTCACACGGGGACAGAGGGGGCGTGGCTTATGTGCACGCGTCCAGAAACCATCAGGACATGTTTTAGATCTACTGTGTTCTGTTTGTAAAGCGTCTTTCAGTGTCCAGATAAACGCTAGAAGTCAGATTTTATTTTATTTTTTATTTTATTTTTATTTTGTTTTATTTTAAGTTGTTTTATTTTAATTATTTATTTGTTTGTTGAAAGTGTGATTTCTGTTTAACCTCTTTGTCTTAAACCTTGTGTTAAATGCTGTACAGACAGTAGATTCATTCAGTAATAATAATCCTGCACATTCTTCAGTTACAGCTGCAGCTCCGTTTACTCGAGACGAGACGCCTCTGGAACACGACTTTCTCTGACATATTCTTCCTTCCTGTAAAAGTTAAATGTATCTCCATTTATGACCTTTAAGTTTAAATCCAGGTCCAGACTTCTCTCAGAGAATAAACTGTCATGATCCCTGCTCCTGCCTCCTGTGTCTCCTCCCCCTCCCTCACCTGCCTGACTCCAGAGCTGGGCGGAGCCCTGGCTCCTCCCACACACACCTGCAGCTCATCAGGGCAATTAACGCAGCTGCAGGAGGATAAAAGGAGCCAGGACCCAGCTCTCTCTGCCAGGTCGTCTGATTTTCACCGTGTGTCTGCGTGCTGTTCACATCTCTGTCCTCGTGTCTTTGCTGTGCTTCCTGTCCGTGTCCTGTCCGTGTCCTGTCCGTGTCCTGCCCGTGTCCTGCCCGTGTTCTCCGACCCTGTCTCCCGGTACCGGCTGTGTTTCCCGTCTCGTGTCTTCCCTGCACCTCTGGACCCTGACCAGCACCCAGCTCCTCGTATGTTCTCCCGTCACCTGTGTTTTCTTGTTCTGTAAATAAACACCTTTAAACTTGCCCCGAGTCCCACATCTTTGGTCCACCTCACACCCCACATCACGACATAAACACAGAGACAGTCTGATCAGATAAAAACTTATTTCAGCTCTCGACCTGCTCTGGAATCACTGCCTCCACTGTGAGGATGATGATGAGATATAAATATATATATATATATATAGTAGTTAATATTTTTATTTATAGACACTGACATAGGATAAGGGAATCTACAGTCACATAATGAATGGGGAATTTCAGTTTATTATGATTATTATTATTATTATTATTTTATATTTTTATATTTTTTTTGCCTTTTGACCACTTGCTACAAACTGAAAAAGATTCTTTCCAAACATGTGATTTGTTTCATTAACGGCAGAATTGGAGTCACAAAAGTCACAGCGAGCTCAGACTCTTAAACGACATCATTAGCCTCATCACGGCTGCACTGTTAGCTTAGCCTGTGCGGCGCTTATGTCTTTTTATTGATTCTATACGATATAACAAGCCACGTGGAGGCTAACACCTCGGAGCTGTGAGCTCGGCCACGGTCCGGTTTGGCGGATCATTAGTGAGAACATGCACGGACGGTGTCGCCCGAGCGCCGGAGGTGAAAGGTCATCCTCCAGCCTCTTGTTTATTTTTAGGTTTGTGTCGGCGCTAAACTCGTGACGGGCTTGTTATGAGCGAGCGGCGGATAATCAGAGTGAAAGATGTAGCGACGCCATGACCTCGGCTGTTTTCACTGTCCAGAACTGTGTCAAAGTGGAACAAACTGTTCTGTTTGGATCTTTAAACTCGTTCTCGTCGTTTCTTCGAGCCTCACGTGACGCTCGCTCTGTGAGTTTAAGGTTGTGGGTTCAGTTTTGCATCAGTGACACAAAGAATGAACCATTTAATTTGCTTTGCTTTACTTTTTATTTCAATATAGTTCTATCTTATTATTAATACAGATATTATTATGTTATTTTATTTTTACTTGTATCATTATTATTTTTCTTTCTCTTTCATTAAATTTTATTTGTATATATACTTCTTTATATCTGTTTCCATTTAATTTAATTTTTTTATTTTTTCCTCTTGCAAATTTTCTGCTTTCAAAAAACAACAGCGTCTCAAACTCAAATGGCAAAGTGAAACAGAACGACCTGACGATGCTCAAATAATTAGTTTTTCACTGGGAGATGGAGCCGTTTCATAAACTCACAGAGCGTCTCAGGGCGTCCATGTTTTTCACAGTGTCATTTATACTGGGCCTCGTTTATCTCCTGCAACAGGTGAAATCTGCGAAGTATCAGCTTTATTTTTTACATTATTCTCTCCGTTTCTCGTCTGTCAAACCCCTCACCACACACTTTATACACTTTTCTCACACATTAACATTTTCTCACATTTCTTTCTTGTTTAAACCTTCGTTGAACTTCCTGAAAACTGGTCTAGCTCTGCCCTCTGTTGTTATAGTTCCAGGGATTGAACCGACAACCTTAAATTCACGCTGTAACTCCCTGGATCATAATTTACAGTGGCTCAGTTTGTCAGAGCTGTCACATTTACTCTGCTGTAAAATATGTTTGTTTGTGCTAATCCAGGGAAGGGCATCCAGGCTAAATGTGTAAAGGAATCAAACACACATATCAGTCCAAACGAATAGAAATGAAAAAGACGGAGGTTTGACTTTACAAATCCAGTAGCTCTTGCGTGCGGTTCATTTAGCAGTTGCCATGTCACCACGAGCTAACGCCACAAATCCTGTGTCCCACATTAGCCTAATCGAGCATCTAAATAACAAACGTCTGCAGCGCCCCCCGCCCTCCGCACACGCCGTTTTCTGGCAGCTCCGTCTGACCCCGGACCAGCGCGGCCCAATTAGCCTCGCCGCTCGTTCACTTCACTTCACACAGATTGGCAGCTCGCCCTCGCCACAGCGCCGCAGACTCACCGGTGACACGCCGCGTTCCAGGCCAGAGCGAGATTTGTAGCCGATCTGTACCTTAACTCACCCAAAGCCGGATTTACAGGGGCTTGGATCAGGAGCAGGAGGGCTAAAGCTAACGCCGCGCTAAAGCTAACCCTGCACTAAAGCTAACGCCACACTCGCGCCGCACTAAAGCTAACTCTGCACTAAAGCTAACGCCACACTAAAGCTAACCCTGCACTAAAGCTAACCCTGCACTAAAGCTAACGCCACACTCACGCAGCACTAAAGCTAACTCTGCACTAAAGCTAACGCCACACTAAAGCTAACCCTGCACTAAAGCTAACCCTGCACTAACGCTAACACCACACTTACGCCGTGCTAAAGCTAACTCTGCACTAACGCTAACGCCGCACTAAAGCTAACCCTGCACTAAAGCTAACGACACACTCACGCCGCGCTAAAGCTAACTCTGCACTAACGCTAACTCTCAGAAAATACACAAGGACTTTGTGACTACTACTACTACTACTACTACATCTACAATTACCACACCTTCTACTACTACCACTACTACTATTATTACTACTACTACTACACCTACTACTACTACACCACACACTACTACTACTACCACTATTACTATTACTACTACTACACTACTACTACAACACCTACTACCTCTAATACTCCTACACTACTTCTTCTACACCTACTAGTACCACCACCACCACTACTACTACTACCACTACTACTATCTCCGCTACTACTACTACTTCTATGGGGACTACTCCACCTACAACGACTACACTACTGCTACTACTACCATCACTACCACCATTACTACCACTACTACACTGCTACTATTACTACACCTACACTTACTACTACTACACTACTACTACCACCACTATTACCCCTAGTACTACTACTACTCCACAGTACTCAGAGCCTGTGCCTTTTGAGACTGTGGCTCAGACATTTCTTCGTTTCATATCTTTATATTTTTTGTACTTATTGCTTCGTTTGCTGATCCGCCGCCTCCTGGATCAGCTCCAGTTGGTCCGGAGTCAAAATATTGTGAAGCTGTTGGGTTTTACAAAGCCAAAAATCTAAGTTACAGGAAAACTAAAGTTATTGGGGTGAATGGGGTGAGGTGGAGTGAGGCGGAGTGAGACAGAGTGAGGCGGAGTGAGGCAGAGTGAGGCAGAGTGAGGCGGAGTGAGGCGGAATGAGGTGAAGTGAGGTGGAGTGAGACGGAGTGAGATGGAGTGAGGTGGGGTGAGGAAGTGAGGCGGAGTGAGGTGGAGCAAGGTGGGGTGCGGCAGAGTGAGGTGAAGTGAGGTGGAGTGAGGCGGAGTGAGGTGGGGTGAGGTGGGGTGAGGAAGTGAGGCGGAGTGAGGTGGAGCGAGGTGGGGTGCGGCAGAGTGAGGTGAAGTGAGGTGGAGTGAGGCGGAGTGAGGTGGGGTGAGGAAGTGAGGCGGAGTGAGGTGGAGCGAGGTGGAGTGAGGCGGAGTGAGGTGGGGTGAGGTGGGGTGAGGAAGTGAGGCGGAGTGAGGTGGAGCGAGGTGGGGGGTGCGGCAGAGTGAGGTGAAGTGAGGTGGAGTGAGGCGGAGTGAGGTGGGGTGAGGTGGGGTGAGGAAGTGAGGCGGAGTGAGGTGGAGCGAGGTGGAGTGAGGCGGAGTGAGGTGGGTGAGGTGGGGTGAGGAAGTGAGGCGGAGTGAGGTGGAGCGAGGTGGGGGGTGCGGCAGAGTGAGGTGAAGTGAGGTGGAGTGAGGCGGAGTGAGGTGGGGTGAGGTGGGGTGAGGAAGTGAGGCGGAGTGAGGTGGAGCGAGGTGGAGTGAGGCGGAGTGAGGTGGGGTGAGGTGGGGTGAGGAAGTGAGGCGGAGTGAGGTGGAGCGAGGTGGGGTGCGGCAGAGTGAGGCGGAGTGAGGCATCGAGCATCAGACTCTGTGATGTTCTACTTTAAACGTCGTCTCAGGCGTCGGACTGGGGCAGATTTACTTTATATTCACACAAATATTTGAAGTTCTTTTCAGCCTTGATTCTGAAAACACAATTGATTTTGTAAAAGGGAGAAAACGTTTGTGAAACTCCTCAACCCCAAAAATCTGGACTTTAAACGATCGGACGTAAACTGGATGAGCTCAGTGTGACACAAACTGTGAAAACGACGCAGTACAACAGCAGTATTCACCTGTGTGAGCTGGAATCACACCACCAACCTGTGCGTCTGATCACTCTACCAATGAAGTTTATGCTGAGATTTGAACCACCAGCCTTCAGGTCACTACCAACTGAGCTTCTGTCAGTGTAGTAGAAGTAGTAATAGTAGTAGTAGTAGTAGTAGTGGTAGTAGTAGTAGTAGTAGTTTTACCCATATTTTACTTAAATAGTTCAAAACAAAGCACACAAAGTAACAGAACATACCATTCTGTTGTATCACTCCACTGTATCACTCTACTGTATCACTCCACTGTATCACTCTGCTGTATCACTCTGTTGTATCACTCCACTGTACCACTCTGCTGTATCACTCTGTTGTACCACTGTATCACTCCACACATTTCCTTCTGTTTGTCTCGTGTTATTTGGTAGAAAAAATAGTCCCTCCACATTTACACAAACATCAGAGTGATTCCATTTCCATCCAAGAAAAAAATGAACTAATGTTCGTGGAGGAAACAGAATGAACTATGGAAGCACTAGACCCCACGGCGAGGAGAACAGCGCCCCCTGTCTGCCACTCCGGTCCCTGTCCTCCCTCCCTCCTCCACACAGCTCACATACCCACACACTCCTCCCCTCTTCTCTCTCCTCTCTCTCCTCCCTCTCCTCCCTCTCCCTCCCTCTCCTCCTCTCCTCCTCTCCTCTCTCTCTCTCCTCCCTCTCCTCCCTCTCCCTCTCACACACTCTCACATACCCACACACTCCTCCCCTCTTCTCTCTCCTCTCTCTCCTCCCTCTCCTCCCTCTCTCCTCCCTCTCCTCCCTCTCTCCTCTCCTCTCTCTCCTCCCTCTCCTCCCTCTCTCCTCACACAGCTCACATACCCACACACTCCTCCCCTCTTCTCTCTCCTCTCTCTCCTCCCTCTCCTCTCACCTCCCCACACTCTCGTCCCCTGGTTGAGTTTGGGGGAGTATTTCTTGGAGGTGGCACAGAGCCGGCGGGTTTTCTTTTCGCTGATTGTTTATTGAGTGTAATGTGTTAATGAAGAGGACCTTTGGAGGCTCTGTCCCTGTTTACGCTGGTGGCTGTTTATGCCTGAAAACCATAGATCAGCCAAATGTGTTTTCAATCAAACACTTATGAGGATCATTATGGAGCCTCGGTGTGATCTGTCTGCATCATGTTCCTCACTCACCTGTGTGTGAAGGTCAGAGCCACAGAATCACCTCCACACGACGAGTTTGAAAACACTTCAGGACCAAAGAAGGACTGGTTCAAGCGGAATGTTCCACAAACTGGCTTTAAACCAGGCCTACTGTCTCTATGGTTCTCATCTCTATAATTTACACATTTTACATCACAATATTCATCTAAAACCACGTCATAAAAGAAACAAGAAAACTCCAGTGTCCAGTGGACCTGACGTCGGCGTAAACGTCCTGACATTAAAGAGTGGTGTAGCTGTAGCGCCCCCTATGGACAGAGCACATCACAGCAGCACATTTTTAAACATTTGGACCAAACTGACGATGCGACGCTGCAGAATCCAACGAGTATCAACGATTAAGAAAATAAAACTGGAGAAGGAAGAGCGGACATCACAGTGGGCGTGTCACAGTGGACGTGTCACAGTGGGCGTGTTCCGGTGGAGGTGAAAACAGGGATTTATTGACAAAATGGCGTCTTGAAAGTAGTGGATCAAAGATTAAAGTCAAACATGAATCTCTCCAAATACAACTTCAGAGGAAAACGAGAAGAAACAACTCGAAACCTGGAGAAACATCTGAACAGTTTGAAGAACACGTCTGAATTAATCTTAATGGAGACAAGCAGGTGATGCTACCAGGCCAAGTTACAGATCAGATCTCTGTAGAGGCAAGTCACAGTATGAATACATATTTTCAAAAGTTTTTTTGAGCAATAGAAACAGATGTAATTGAAGAAATAGAAACGTTCTTTGCTGTACTGTGGGACATTTTAACGAAAGCTTCCACATCTCCATGGAGACCAGCACAAGAGAAGTTACAGCTTCTGTTTTCTGTCTTCCTCCTGTATGTTTCAAAACCGTTAAGTTTACACCGTTACACAACAGTGAGAGGAAACAGCTGGAAAGTTTGACCAAACCAATCGACGCTTTTAGTCTAAATGTGACGAAGCTCCACCTCAGACGCTCCTCGTCTGGAGCTCCACCCGTCTGGAACCATCGGATCAACTCTGACGCTTCTGACACTGTTTCATTATGGGGCTTTGTCTGCCCTCCACCTCCACCCGTCTGCCCTCCATCTCCACCCGTCTGTCTTTCACATCCACCCATCTGCCCTCCTCTTACACCCGTCTGTCCTCCACCCGTCTGCGTCACAGAACCACAGTAGTAGTTCTTTTCCCTCAGCAGGGCCCTGAACCTCTGAAATGCCTGTTATTTAGCCCTCGTCTTCGTCGGGCTCTTCCTCACTCCAGCGCCTCTGCAGCTGCTGCTTGTTGGCTGCACATCTGCTGAGGGTTTTCTGGACGTGCTCACTGATCCCAAACTCATTACCATCCCACCTCCCCCTGAACGCTATTGTTGGTCCCACTAATACGCCAGGGCTCTGAGGCAATCTGCGACGGGTCCACGGAGGAAGAGGAGATAAACGAGCAGGTCCACGGGAGGAAGAGGAGACGCACGAGCAGGTCCACGGGAGGAAGAGGAGACGCACGAGCAGGTCCACGGAAGAAGAGGAGAGGAGCACGGGAGGAAGAGGAGACGAACGAGCAGGTCCACGGGAGGAAGAGGAGACGCATGACCAGGTCCATGGGAGGAAGAGGAGAGGAGCACGGGAGGAAGAGGAGACGAACAAGCAAGTCCACCACACGGGAGGAAGAGGAGATGCACGAGCAGGTCCACGGGAGGAAGAGGAGACGCACGAGCAGGTCCACGAGAGGAAGAGGAGACGAACGAGCAGGTCCACGGGAGGAAGAGGAGACGCACGAGCAGGTCCACCACACGGGAGGAAGAGGAGATGCACGAGCAGGTCCACGGGAGGAAGAAGAGAGGAGCACGGGAAGAAGAGGAGACGAACGAGCAGGTCCACCACACGAGAGGAAGAGGAGATGAAAGAAAGGAGCACGGGAGGAGAAGGAGGCGGTGTGGAGGTGTGTGTGGAGTTAAGACCACCATGAATCAGAGCTATTGACCTGAAATGTTCCACACTATTGCATTAAATGTATCTGTCTTGCATTTATTCAATTACAGGTGTTTTTACAGAGTCGCCGCTACACAGATCTGACCTGTAACTTGGCCTTGAGGTTCGCTTGTTTCCCCGGCGATAGATACATTAAAGCTCCATATTCTTCTGTTTTCTGATCTGTTCTGACGTCATTTCCTCGTCACAATCAGAGCTGGAGTTGTGCTTGTTTCATTCACATGTTTAACACAAACCTGCAGATTTAGGCTGAGTTCTTCTCTCAAACTGAAAACACTCTGTTCCACCTTGTGATGTCATCATGTGGTGATACAGGAAGTGCTCCACTGTGTTTTTAAACTCCACACATCTTCATTTCTAGAATCATTTGGATCATTTCAGTCTCTGGAACTGCACAATCTACTACTGAACTAAACGTAAAAGGAGCTTTTCACTTAACTACCACTTGATGACATCACAAGGTGTGTTTTGAGCTTTGGAGACGTGACAGACTAATAATAAAGTGTTACTCAAACATGTGAATGAAACAAACACAACTTCAGGTCTGTTTTTGAAGCGCTAACAACATTAGAACATGGATTAAAGCTACAAGAGTCAGTTTGTGTCATAAAGAGCCTTTTAAAGCTGCACTGTGGAACATTCGAGGTGAAGCCTGGAGGATAACTTCACAAATACTGATCACAGACTGATAACAAACAAAATGTAAAAGAGGAGACGTCAGTCGGTCACAGTTTTGGTAAAGAGCAAACAAACAAACAGTATTTTATCAGTTCTGAAGTAATCACATGATCAGCTCTAACCCGGATGCCCTCCCACCGCAGACGTCTCCACTTAACACGTCAAAATGTCCGACTTTGTCTCAAGCTAAAGATTAATCAGACTCATCATCTCACAACCTCCTAACATCTCCAACAGCAGGAGGTAAGTGACTGAGAAACTGCAGCGTTCATCTTGATGTAATTTTCCAGATGTCGACATTTTGAGAGTTTTATTCTGAGCAGTGCGAGCTCTGCGGCTGCTGGAGTTTATCCCTCAAATAAAGTCCCATGTTTGAGACAGTCTCTTACTCGCTCTCATTTCCAGTAGTTTGCAAAGACATACTTCACGGCACAGGGATAATGCTAGCACCACTGCGCCGCGCGGTGTTAGCGAGTCGCACTGTGTTAGCGAGTCTGCTCCGGCGAGGACACACATGAGCAATAAAGTTATTCAAATAGATTTCAGCCGCCAACAGTCGCACCATGAGGATCGCTCAGGGGAAAGTGACGTTTTTATTTTATTTAGGACAGTGTTAAATAAGCAAAAAGTAAATATTCTGACCTCAAAGCTGGAAAAGAGCGATTTAAAGATCGATTTATGTCCCTGGTTTATCTCAAAAATAATCTGCAACAGGTGAAACCGCACACTTTATACACTTTTCTCACACATTAACATTTTCTCACATTTCTCTCTTGTTTAAACACAAAGTTCAAACCTTCGTCGGTGCCTTTGCCGGTGCAGAACGTTTCATCGACATTGTGGGTTTTGTCGAGGAGAAAACTTGCAAACATACAGCACTTCAGAGTCACACTGATCCAACATTTATGTAAATTTGTCTGACACATTCTGTACTGTACAGGAGACACGGAGGAGACTGATGGACAATGGTCTACAGTCCCTCAGCCAATCAGGACACAGGACACAATGGTCTACAGTCCCTCAGCCAATCAGGACGCAGAACACAATGGTCTACAGTCATAGCCGCCTCAGTACAAAAGGAGGGTTCGATGTCTCTCTCTCTGATTCACCTCTTTTCTCTCACACGACATCATCAGTTGAGAGAAGTGTCTTGCCCAAGAACACAAAAACAGCATGAACACAACAGTCAGAGCTGGAATTCCACAGCTGACAATCTATATTTTCAGTGACGCTTTTGCCCGGACGAACATAAAATCTGACGCAGGTGTAACTGTCGCGTCTTAAACAGAAACGATAAAGAATATTTCATTATTTTCGCCAGTCGCCTTGTACCAGATTTGTTTTCTTTGCCCTTTTCTGACGTTCCCTCGACAAAAACAAATTTCATATTTATTAAAGTCCTCATAGTTAACAACATTTTGCTCCATGCATATTTCAATTTCACCCAAAATGTCACTCATGCCATTTTGTCAAATCTAATAACCCCAGCGACATAATCCAATCCTTTTTTCTCATTTCCTCCGTCGCCGCGGTGCAAAATCTTCATGTTTTTTGGAAGAACTGGACTCAAGCCGTCTGCCTCCTGTTTTCAAGTGGAGGAGACACACTTCTGCACAGCGGCTCTATCAGGCTTAAAATGCTTACGCTCCACAATAGTCCTGAGCAGTTTGTAATGTCAGTGTGGAATTTCAGCTCAGTAGGTCAGAACCACAAAGTCAAATGGAAAAAAGTGAATGTGCTGACTTCAATGGTGCAAAGACCAGCGCCGAAAACACTCGAAAGAACAGACGAGTGGAGAGGGACGTCCAAGTACAGGGACAAACTGGGACAACTGGGACAGACTGGGACAGACTGGGACAGACTGGGACAAACTGGGACAGACTGGGACAAACTGGGACAGACTGGGACAAACTGGGACAAACTGGGACAGACTGGGACAGACTGGGACAGACTGGGACAGACTGGGACAAACTGGGACAGACTGGGACAGACTGAGACAGACTGGGACAGACTGGGACAGACTGGGACAAACTGGGACAGACTGGGACAGACTGGGACAGACTGGGACAGACTGGGACAAACTGGGACAGACTGGGACAGACTGGGACAGACTGGGACAAACTGGGACAGACTGGGACAGACTGGGACAAACTGGGACAAACTGGGACAGACTGAGACAGACTGGGACAAACTGGGACAAACTGGGACAAACTGGGACAGACTGGGACAAACTGGGACAGACTGGGACAGACTGGGACAAACTGGGACAGACTGGGACAGACAGGGACAAACTGGGACAAACTGGGACAAACTGGGACAGACTGGGACAAACTGGGACAGACTGGGACAGACAGGGACAAACTGGGACAAACTGGGAGAAACTGGGACATGCCTGAGTTTGGTTGGGTTGAATCAAACCTGATTAAACCAGGACTAAACCAGGACTAAACCAGGACTAAACCAGGTCTAAACCAGGACTAAAGCAGGACTAAACCAGGACTAAACCAGGTCTAAACCAGGACTAAAGCAGGACTAAAGCAGGACTAAACTAGGACTAAACCAGGACTAAACCAGGACTAAACCGGGACTAAACCGGGTCTAAACCGGGACTAAACCGGGACTAAACCGGGACGAAACCAGGACTAAACCAGGACTAAACCAGGTCTAAACCAGGACTAAACCAGGTCTAAACCAGGTCTAAACCAGGACTAAACCAGGTCTAAACCAGGTCTAAACCAGGACTAAACCAGGACTAAACCAGTTCTAAACCAGGACTAAACCAAGACTAAACCAGGACTAAACCAGGTCTAAACAAGGACTAAACCAGGTCTAAACCAGAACTAAACCAGGTCTAAACCAGGTCTAAACCAGGTCTAAACCAGGACTAAACCAGGTCTAAACCAGAACTAAGCCAGGTCTAAACCAGGTCTAAACCAGGTCTAAACCAGGACTAAACCAGGACTAAACCAGGACTAAACCAGGTCTAAACCAGGTCTAAACCAGGTCTAAACCAGGACAAATCCGTGACGTCACAGCTCTGACTTTTCTTCAGTTTCAGCTGTTGCATCAAACCCAAAATACCTTGAAAAACTCGTATTATTGCTGTGCCTGAGCTCGCCTCTGTGCAGATCTGACCCATAACTCGGCCTTGTGGCACTATCTCCATGGAGACAAATAGAAAAGTTGCACAGTGCGTCTTTAAGAGAGTAGATTTATGGCCCAAAATATCTCACAACGTCGTTATAATCTGCATTTTTCCCGATGTCCACAGAAAAACCAGCCGCACGTTGGTTTTGGGGGCTCTGGGTGACGTCCAGCACAGAACAAACAAACACAATGGCTCCTTGAGTGTTTCTGTAGCGTTTCCTTTCTCGTCTTGACTCGTCTTGTCGCTGTATCGATCGTCAGGCCCATAACTACCTGGCAACCTCCAGTCTGTTTTTTCCTCTTTGTTTGGTGGAGCTTTTGTGTCGTTCAGAGGAGGACCACACAGACTCACACATCGCTCTGTATCGTCTCCGTCCACACGGCTCTTGTGGAGGTACAGACGGGGCTCGGAGGGACTTAATTAGCGGCGATGGTGGTAGTAAAGTCAAAGTGATGGGTATATGTGAAAGTAAACAGCTTCTATTGATTCTCTGCCTGTCGCGTTTCAGCCGCAGAGACGAGTTTATCCAGCGGCTCCACTTCACCGGCTTTTTTTAAAAATACAACAGTGAAAAAATGTTAAAGCCGCAGTTTGGATGGTCTGTCACCTGCTCGTCTCATCGTTTTGCACGAAATGTTCCACAGATCAGTGTTTAACTTGTCTATCTCCATGGAGACGAGCCACCAGGATAAAAGAGCCAATCAGGAGAGAGGATGTTGGAGGTAACGCCCCCTCCCGCCCACACCGCTAGTTTTAACGCTAAC
This sequence comes from Periophthalmus modestus, assembly GCA_019594935.1. NCBI lineage: Eukaryota > Metazoa > Chordata > Actinopteri > Gobiiformes > Gobiidae > Periophthalmus > Periophthalmus modestus. Next base: position 19,751,909 of record JAIEZT010000198.1, on the reverse strand, counting down.
AGGAGCGACGTCGGGGACAGAAGGACCTGATGTGTCTGTTATTAATGTTCAAATTTACAGACACAGACGGAGAGACAGAGAGAGACAGTTTATCAAAAGACAAAATATGGAAAAAAAGAAAAAAAAAACTCAAAATAACGTAAAAAAAAAAAGAATAAATAAACTCAAGATAACAAAACAAAAATAAACTCAAAATAACCCAAAAAAAACAGCAACAAAAACTTAAAACAACTTTTTTTAAAAATGAAGAAAACAAAAAAAATAAATAAATCAACTCAAGATAACTCAAAAAAACAAACAAAAAAAACCCAACGCAAAATAACAAAAGAAATGAAGAAAATGAACAAAAAAAATAAATAAATATATAAATAAATAAATAAACTTAAAAAAAAAAAAAAAAAAAAAAAAAAAAAAAAACTCAAAATATTTTTTTTATTATTATTTTTTTATTTACAAAAAATTATAAATAAACCCAGGATCATGTAGAGGGTTAACACGAACATTTAAGACCAACATGAGTCTGACAGAAGCAGGGACAGAGAGAGAGACACAGTTTTTACACAGAAAGTGAATTGGAGCCAGAGTCGATGTAGCAGGAAGTGCGACATGATCACTTCCTGTTCGTAACACGGTGGCTAACACGTTAGCTCTGTCCATTTATATACACAGGTTATGGACCGGACACATCGCAGCAGAGCAGATTTTTTTGAGTTTTTGGTTGCCGAGGAGGGTCTGAGGACAGGGGGCGCTGTGGGACAGAGCAGGAGGAGGGTCTGAGGACAGGGGGCGCTGTGGGACACTGTCACTTGTTTTCTGTCGGTTAAATCGTTTCTCATGTTCAGCCCAAAGTGATTTTGAGCTTTACAAATATAAAAAGAATTAAATTGAACATGGCGTGACCACTATGAGGCGCTATGGAGCCGTCCAAACTGTCAGGTATGAAAACAAACTACGTCTTTGTCTGAAAAAAGACTGGATTAAATGAAATTAGCCCATTAACGAGTGAAGTGCGAGGCCTCAGAGTCTGCGCAGCAACAGCGACACAGAGTCACTCGGTGATATTTAAAGTCCTGGAAACAGAATCACAATCGTCTCTTTGATAGATGTACCTTTTAGCTCAATGAATAATGCAAATGGAACCAATTTTTCACGACCCCGGTGCCAATTCAAACGCTCGGAGAAGTTAAAGATCCTTATTATAGAACGTAAACGATGTGTATTTTTAATAATGAACCCGCAGACCTCGGGCGTCTCGCAGGTTCAACACTCGCTCCTGACGACTCTTATTGTGCCGTGTAATGACAGTAATAGCTCTCAGTGAAAGAACCGGAGCGTCACTGCACTTTTTAGGCCAAAGCACTTAACCAAATGGAAAGGTACGATTATATGCGCCGTGTGTTTAGCTTTTGTTGGGGAAACATTACATAACGAAGCCCAAAAATACAGTATAGAAGAACGAGAGGAACAATGGGAGTCGTCGTTTGAGGTATTATATTATTAAGTTTTCTGCCGTTGCTAAAACATGCAGCCAGTGTAAATAAATCTAAAAATAAACATTTGGAAATAACAGTGTTTTTATCTGGGCTACAGGAAAACGAGTCAGCGAGACACAAGCCTGATGTAAAGTCGAGTTTGGGAGGTGCCACAGAGAGAAAATGAACCTTGTGACCCCAGCTCCGGGATGCTAGCAGGTACAGGGAACGATTTAGAGCAGAGTTCTGACCACAAGTATCATAGCAACCAAAGAGCCAATCAGGAGCGAGGATGTTGAAGGTCACGCCCCTTCACGAACATTTAAGACCAAAATGACGAGTCTGACAGCAGCAGTTACAGAGAGAGGGGACGCAGTATAAAAAACAAAAAAAGAACTGAAAAAAATAAATAAAATAAAATAAAAAATAATAATAATAATGATAAAAAATCTAAATAACAAAAAAAATCTAAATAATAAAAAATAAAAAATGAACTCAAAATAACAAAAACAAAAAAACCCAACAACAACAAAAACTCAACATAATTTTAAATAAATGAAAAAATAAACTCAAAATAACTAAAAAAAAAGAGAAAAAAAAACCCTGAAGAAAATAAACTAAAAACATTAATAAAAAACTCAAAATAATGGAAAAAAAAACAAAAACAAAAAAAACAACAGCTTTCAAGATAGCTAAAAAAAAACAAAACCCTAAAAGGGTGTTAATCTGAACATTTAAGACCAAAATGAGTCTGACAGCAGCAGGTACAGAGAGAGACACAGTTTTTACACAGAAAGTGAATTGGAGCCAGAGTCGATGGAGCAGGAAGTGCCACATGATCACTTCCTGTGTGGAACACGGTGGCTAACAGTTTAGCTATGTCCATTTATATAAAGAGTCCATTGTTATACTGCATTTCTGAAAAGTATTTAAAGTTTTTGTACCTGATTCGTCTCCAGATCCACGGTTTGAGCAGCTGCAGGAAGTGCGTGATAGCATGCTAGTTATTATTAGCAAAACTTTGGTCTGAGAGTTGTGGAACGTGCTTATAAACTCATCATGGTGAATAACTAACTCAAAATATGTAAAATAAATGAGGAATAACTGGACCACTGCAGCTGCTTCAGTTTTTCACGTTTTTACGACAAAAATGAGGAACTTTTAAATGTGCGTCGTTTTTATTTAAATTTACTTGTATTTCAGAATCTAAACTCACCTCTGGAAACGCAGCGGACACTTCACCACGCGGTTGTCAGTTCTATTCCCAGACCAGCCACCTCACATTTTTGGAGTAAAAGTTTACGATTCGCCGACTTTTATCAGAGGTGTTTTATTGGGAGTCCGTATTATCTTTGTACCTTTCTGCTCTTTCCAAACAAGCAAAAAGAAATGGAGCAACAAATCTCCATGTTTATGTATTAGATAAACACATTTTGCATAACTGTTACCGCTCCTTCATATCTCATTCGGGTTTTTCCAGCAGATATATCCGAGCTGCACTCTGGCGTATGACAAATTGAAAGTCTTATTCGACTCAAATTTGCCGCAGATGTTTGGACTCGTCTTAGATTAAAAAGAGCCCAACCATAAATATCTATTAGATTGGTGCGTTTCTGGGAGACGTTCGAGAATACATCTTCATTGGGCCAAAATATTCCAACTTCGAGCTTCTATAAAAGAAAATATGTTAAGGTTAGATTGGCAGAAGTGCAGGGCGAATACCAGAACAGTCAGGCTAATGTGGACTTTTATTTTCTGACCTTTTCTGTAAACTCTTCAGAGCTTTAACCAGGTTCTCGTCGTTTCTTAATCTTTCATCGTTTATTTTCAAGACGCCATTTTGTTGTTAACAGTTTAGCGTCTGGATGTTTCTGGAAATCGAAGCAGAACATAAAAAATGGTGGGTTTATGGTTTGATTCCTGTGGCTCCGTCCTCTTTTCTTCTGGTTTGTGCTAGTTTAAATAGTTCAGGACGACATTATTCCATATTTTCAGTTTATTGGACAGAGAAACTGCCGTCGAGTTCAGATCGTTTCCCCGTCTCTGCTCACAGAGGTAAAAAGACCACGTAAAAGAGGGAGGTTATAATTACTTTATGTTTTATTACTTTAAACCGTTTTTTATGTGTTTTCTCCTGAATTTGCTGAGCTCAGAGGTGTGAAATTTCTCTACTTTGTCAAACTGAGCCCCTAAGTACAGTTTTACTCCAGAGTTGAAAAAGCTGAACTTTTGGCGTTTGAAGCACCGTGTCAACCAATCAGAGACTCCGCTGCCGTGATGTAACGACGTCTTCATTTAGAAGAATGAGAAACTAGTGACAACTTCATTACACAGGGAACACCGGCGAGCAAAAGGCTAATCATGACAAAACAAAATATCCAACGAGACTCGCCGACGGTCACAGACGCCCTGGACGTCGGACGTGTCTCCCGCAGAGACAAACGTGTCCAGCAGGAGGCGTCTGACGTGATTTGCCGCTGCTCTGCTTTCACATGAATCCATCTTTACCACCTCGAGAACGAGATCTCACCTGATCTCAGAAGATAAAGAGAGTTGGACCTGGGCAGAAACTGAAAGTGAATCTGCAGAGCACAATGTTGTGTCTTTAAGCAACGCACTTCACCCACATGAGTGAAAAAGAAAGTGACGCGAGAGAGACAGAAGTCAGAGCGAAAGAGGAACACAGCAAGGATTTGAACTGGAAATGAACCAGGACTAAACCAGGACTAAACCAGGACTAAACCAGGACTAAACCGGGACTAAACCAGGTCTAAACACATATAAATCTTTCTGTATTTCTCTGACTCAAAACTGCATGTTCTTCTTCTTTCTGTCCAGTTTCTTTCTTTAACTCTTCTTCTCTCCAGACTCAGAGGGACAGTGCGGCGTGTCCAAACTGCTCCAGTCGTCTGGTGCGTCTCTGTGGCGCCCGGGCGGCTCTCTGCGCTCTGATTGGTCGGTTTGGTGGTAGTGTCAGGTACCTCATAGTGCAGTACTTTCACACTGGGCTCCTGTAATAATGTTTACTGAGAGCTGCAGATGAATTACTGTGAAAAGAGAGACACCTCCAGCCTGGACTAAAGTGGAGCGAGGATTTTCACAGGAGGTACACACAACAGCCTCTGTGTACTAGTACTTATGTGTAGAAGTACTGCTTTAGAGGTAATGCAGTCGTAGAAGTTTTAATCGATAAGACAGAAGACTACAGTAAGTAGCAGTAGTAGTAGTATGATTAGTAGTTGTTGTAGAAGGTTTGCAGTAGGATAAAGTGTTTGCAGTAGTAGAAAGAAGTAGTAGTAGTAATAATCCCCCCAGCAATACTCACCCACCCCCCCAGTCTGCCACTGTCATTTTCTACAGCCCAGGTGAGACTTGAGCTCTAGAAGATCAGACCCCCAGCAGGACCAGACGGCATCAGCTCCAGGCTCCTTAAGTCCTGTGCAGATGAACTGTGCGGAGTTATGGAGCATGTCTTCAACATGAGCCTAAAGCTGAGGGTGGTACCCCAACTCTGGAAGACCTCCTGCGTGGTACCGGTGCCCAAGACGCCACAGGCCAAGGAGCTCAACAGCTTCAGGCCAGTGGCTCTAACATCTCATCTGATGAAGACACTGGAGAGACTGGTCCTTGGCCACCTCCACCGTGAGCTCAGCGATGGACCCGCTGCAGTTTGCGTACCGGCCTGGCATCGGAGTGGAGGACGCCGTCACCTACCTGCTGCACTGCTCACTGTCTCACCTGGAGAACCCCGGCAGCACTGTGAGGATTCTGTTCTTTGACTTCTCCAGTGCTTTCAACACCATCCAGCCTCTGCTCCTGAGGGACAAGCTGGAGACCGCCGGGGTGGACTGTGACCTGGCAGACTGGATCCTGGACTATCTCACAAACCGGCCCCAGTTTGTGAGAGCCAAGAACTGTGTGTCTGACCTCATGACCTGCAGTGTGGGCGAATAAAGGCAAATCTGATCTTATCTTATTTTATCTTATCTTAGTGGTAGTAATAGCAGCAATAGTGGTAATCCTAGTAGTAGTAGTAGTAGTAGTAGCAGTAGTAGTAGAAGGTTGGCAGTAGCAACAGTACTGGTATTTCCTGTAGTACAAATAGTAAATGCAGTAGAAACAAAAGTAGTAGTAAAAGTAGTAAACACACTGAAGTACTGGGAGTATGTGAGTACACAGGGAGTATTTGAATACACAGGGAGTATGTGAGTACACAGGGAGTATGTGAGTACACAGGGAGTATGTGAGTACACAGTGAGTATGTGAGAGCCATGTTGAGACCTTTTGTGTATGTTTGTGCTGCCAGCCACTGGGTGGCACTGTTGTACCAGTTTTGTCTTGCTGGGTGTGCCCAGGTGTGTCCAGGTGTGTCCAGGTGTGCACAGGTGTGTTCACTTATGCCACTTAAGGCCTGATTAAGGACGTGGTCGTGCTCCAGAGCAGAGACACAGTTTGTGACTGTGGTTGTGTAAGTTCAGAAAAAGGCAATAAAAAAGATTCTTCACTGAACACACGAGTTTTGGGCTTTTTAACCAAACGTTCTGACAACTTTAGAATCTGTTAGTCAAAGAGGCACAGGGGCCACTGGCCACTGCAGAGTATTAGAGTACACAGGGAGTATTCGAGTACACAGGGAGTATGTGAGTACACAGGGAGTATGTGAATACACAGGGAGTATGTGAGTACACAGGGAGTATTCGAGTACACAGGGAGTATTCGAGTATACAGGGAGTATGTGAGTACACAGGGAGTATTCGAGTACACAGGGAATATGTGAGTACACAGGGAGTATTCGAGTACACAGGGAATATGTGAGTACACAGGGAGTATTCGAGTACACAGGGAGTATGTGAGTACACAGGGAGTATGTGAATACACAGGGAGTATGTGAGTACACAGTGAGTATGTGAGTACACAGGGAGTATGTGAGTACACAGGGAGTATGTGAGTACACAGGGAGTATGTGAGTACACAGGGAATATGTGAGTACACAGGGAGTATTCGAGTACACAGGGAATATGTGAGTACACAGGGAGTATTCGAGTACACAGGGAATATGTGAGTACACAGGGAGTATTCGAGTACACAGGGAGTATTCGAGTATACAGGGAGTATGTGAGTACACAGGGAGTATTCGAGTACACAGGGAGTATGTGAGTACACAGAGAGTATTCAAGTACACAGTGAGTATGTGAGAGCCATGTTGAGACCTTTTGTGTATGTTTTCGCTGCCAGCCACTGGGTGGCACTGTTGTACCAGTTTTGTCTTGCTGGGTGTGCCCAGGTGTGCACAGGTGTGTCCACTTATGCCACTTAAGGCCTGATTAAGGACGTGGTCGTGCTCCAGAGCAGAGACACAGTTTTCACAGTTGGAAATGAAGTCTCTGATGTAACTGTGCTGCTGTTTGTCCTGGACTCGCTTAAAAAAGACATGAGTCGACTCAATTGACTTTCCTGGTTAAATAAAAAAAAAAGTGATAATATGTAGAACTTATATTTCACGTTTAAAAAGTGTCTGAGTATAAGTCAAATCTATGTTTTTTTCGTCATTATTACTCAAGAAAATATGATAATTGAGAGTGACACATACAGTTTACACATCTGTCATGATCCAGGTTAAGAAAGAGACAAAGGTGATGTGACCTCCACTTTTCTGTATGACCTTGTGAAGTCTCTCACTGCTCCTCTGCTCCCTCTGCTCCCTCTGCTCCGTCTGCTCCCTCTGCTCCGTCAGCTCCCCATCTCCTCCACCCGCTCCACCCTCTCCCGCTCAGACCCACTGGCGACTCTGCTGCTTCTTTTTATCGTTCAAAGATTATTGCTTTGTTTGTGTAATTTAACGCTGCTGCTCTTAATGTGTTTGAGTCGTATTAATCTGATCTACAGAACATCAGCCGCTGACAGATCGTTAGAGCTAATGAGAGGTGAAATTTACCAAACTCTTTATGATCTTTAGCGTTTAAAAGTAAGCAGGCACAACATAACACATTTATTATTATTGGCAATACGAGACGTCGATTAGCCTCGTAAAGACTCTGAGACACAAGTTACTCAACACTTCAAACTTTTAAACATCGTCTCATGATGTAACGGCGTCTTCGCTTTGCACCAGGCGTCAGGATTCAAGTCGAACCCGAGCCTTAACGTAACTGACAGATATAATCCATATTTGGAGGGAGGCTACACTCCTCAAACACGATTTTCCACCACGGCAGAGAGTAAAAGATGGGATGAGTCCAAATCTGCAGGGCCCCAAATTGGCTGTGAAGAAATATTTATATAAGCTGATTTATACGAGTGCGTTTGGATCAAATAAATCTACGAGTAACATCCAGCTGCTCTAAAGTCAAACAGAAAACCAACCACAAACTTTATTTTTTTTAGGTTTTTAGCCACAGGTGATACAGCAAGTGTTTTGTAACGGCAGGGTTTGTGGTTCAGTACATTTTCTGGCTGTTTTTGTGTCTTTGGGCAAGACTTAAGTGTCTAAAATGTGAGAAATGAGCAGCAGTAAAGTGATTTATTTAAGGTTTAAAGGTTCTAAATGATGCAAAAACAGATTCTGTGAGATTTAATCCATGTTTTAATGTTAGTGCATCAAAAACAGACCTGGACATGTTTGAGTCACACTTTATTATTAGTCTGTGACGTCTCCAAAGCTCAAAACGCGACACTCCACCTTGTGATGTCATAAAGTGAAGCTAACAGCTCCTTTTACCTTCAGTTCAGTCGAGATAAGTGACAACTCCAGGACTGAAATGATCCAAATGATTCTAGAAATGAAGGTGTGTGGAGTTTAAAAACACAGTGGAGCACTTCCTGTATCACCACATGATGACATCACAAGGTGGAACAGAGTGTTTTCAGCCTAAATCTGCAGGTTTGTGTTAAACATGTGAGAATTAAACAAAAACGCAGCTCCAGGTCTGTGTGTGAGGAGAAAATGACATTATTTAGTTTTATTTCTCATCTAAATCATCTGTTCTGTGACTGCGCTCGCCTCTCCACAGACCAGACTCATGACTTTGCCCTGAAGTGAATCTCGTGGGATTTAAAGGTGCGCTGTATAAGTTTTCTCGTGAGGATCCGCCTCCTGCTCGTCTCCATGGAGATGACTTAAGTGCACGAAGACAAACATGCACATGCCCCAAAGTTACAGGTCAGATCTGTGGAGAAGCAGATCCTCTCGGACTTAGACTGAAGGGTTTCCCAGTTTTTTTTTTGTGATAAACATCTGTAAATGAATGAAAAGAGATAGATACATTTAATTCCACACTGTGAGATATTCCTGGGAAAACTATAACCTCTCCATGGAGACAGAAAGGGACAGAATAGCTCATTTTAGATCAGCTAGCACATCATTATGCAAAGAGATGACTAGCATGCTAAGCTAGTCCTGTTCTGATCCGAGTCTGAGCCTGTGTAATTAATCTGTGAGGATCAGTATTCAGGAGCTTCTCCTCCTGAAGTGTGGACGTTTAGTGAAGATGAAGCCACAGTTTCATTCATGCATGAGCCGCAGTAATGGAGCGAGAGACGACGCTTGTTTGAAATGATAAAAAGTGACACTCGGAGGCAGAGCAAACAGCAACAGCTTCAGAAATCAATGACTTTTATTGTCCAGCAATTTCCTCCCAACGCCGACAGTTATACACGATATGAGCACGATTTTACTGCTCTGTGCAACCTCGTCCACACAGAGGACGGCCACAGAGAGGACGACTGTCCACAGACAGGACGAGTGTCCACAGACAGGACGAGTGTCCAGGACGAGTGTCCTCCAGGACGTCCACAGACAGGACGAGTGTCCTCCAGGACGTCCACAGACAGGACGAGTGTCCTCCAGGACGTCCACACAGACAGGACAAACATGTGAAGGTGACTGTCTCCAAAGTGGACACAGAGACATAAGGTCTGAGAGGTGAACTCAGATGTTCAGAGATGTTCTCATGGATCTGTGGAGTTTGGTCAGATGAAGATTCTCAGATGTGGCCTGTTCTACTTTGTCTGTTACACTGGATTTACATTCATTCAGTTCAGTTTTAGTTCTATGGCACATTTAAAATATATATTAAATACGACACAGAGGCAAAGACACAAAGACGCTCTGCAGAGCTACATTACTCTGTAGAAACCCAAAAGATAAACTCATAATGTTCAAACTGATCATTTCTATGAATAATTAGATCCAAGAGCTCAGAGTTTTCATGTGTTCAGATGTGGAGAAACACGCTGAGTTCACAAAACATGACTTATTTCCTCAGCTCCGCCCCCTCTGGACCGAGCGCCGTCTGAGCCCGAGGTCACGGACAAAACCACAGGATCAAGAAAACTGAGAAACTCCAGAACAAAGTCACAACTTTATAAACTGAAACTATTACATGTAAAAACTAAACAAATTCATAAAACTGAACGACCACCAGTCAATAACAATCATGACGTTACATTATTTTTCCACTGTTTTGTTACGAGAAGTGTAGAAATAAAAATAAAAATACAGACAAAACTGTTTTCCAGTCGAGAATCGTTCCCGTTCTTAGTTTCCAGGATCTCATTTTCCAAACGTGTATAATTCTCGGCTCATTCAAATCTCAGTCGTGGAAACCCGTGTCAGACGTAGCTGCTGACGGCGGCCTGAGTCAGCTCGTTTTGGGCGTGCTGACGGTTAGCATAAACAGGCTAACACCGGGGTCACGGCGGGGTCATGTCATTAACCTGCCTGTGCGGATCAGCTGCTTTGCAAACTCTCTGCGGGAATATCAATCAATGGAAGGCAGGTGCCGGCTGTAAACTGTGGAGCGGTGACAGGAGACGGGCTGATTGGAAAAACACTGAACCGGGGAATTCTACAGGCGTCAATTATGAACAAGTATTAAACGTCCAGGAAACAACCTCCAGAAACATCTGAGCCTGGATTTAAACATGGTCAAAGTCGAGGCCTGGATCACATCTGCCGGGTTTTAACTGGACAAAACTCAAACACTGAGTCTCCAGGTTTAGTCCTGACTCTGGACCAGAGTCTGTCCCTGAAGTCCTCAGACTGTGAGATGTTCTTGTGGCTCTCACATGTGGGAGATGTTCTTTGGTTCATGGAGAGACTTGTTCACACAGAGACACAGACACATGTGTGAAGTACTTCACCTGACACAGGACACATGTGTGAAGTACTTCACCTGACACAGGACACGTGTGTGAAGTACTTCACCTGACACAGGACACATGTGTGAAGTACTTCACCTGACACAGATACATGTGTGAAGTACTTCACCTGACACAGGACACGTGTGTGAAGTACTTCACCTGACACAGACACATGTGTGAAGTACTTCACCTGACACAGATACACGTGTGTGAAGTACTTCACCTGACACAGGACACATGTGTGAAGTACTTCACCTGACACAGGACACATGTGTGAAGTACTTCACCTGACACAGGACACATGTGTGAAGTACTTCACCTGACACAGATACACGTGTGTGAAGTACTTCACCTGACACAGGACACATGTGTGAAGTACTTCACCTGACACAGGACACGTGTGTGAAGTACTTCACCTGACACAGACACATGTGTGAAGTACTTCACCTGACACAGACACATGTGTGAAGTACTTCCTGGTTGTAGTCAGGACTCTCGCAGCAGTGTTCTGGATGTTCTGTTCTGTCTCGTTTGCAGAGACCAGTGAGACGTTACAGTCGTCTAAGTCCTCCTGGAGACAGATGCAGGATAAGTCTCTCTGACTCTGGTTTGGACAGTTTACCTTTGATTTTTGACGTGTTTTTAGATGTAAAAAGCTGCAGATGTTCTTGATTTGATGTGACTGTTAAAGTTCAAGTCTGAGTCCATTATTACCTCTAGATTTCAGACTGATTTGAAGGTTTTAGAGAGAGAGACTGGAGGTGACTCTGACACTTTCTCTATGTTTCTGTGGGTCTGTGACTTTCATCTTGTCTGAGTTTATCTGGAGAAAGTAGTTTTCATCCACACACTGATCTGATCAGTGTCAGAGTGAATCCACTGGTCCAGATTCACCTGCTGCAGTGACACATAGATCTGAGTCTCTGCAGGTGTGACACATTATTGTTGTGTATTAACTGGCCTGTAGGGGGCAGCATGTAGAGACTGAACAACAGGGGTCCCAGGATTGACCCCTGGGGCACCCCACAGCTCGGGGACAGTTTATCTAAGACACAGAAAAGTCAGTCCACGTCTTTACAGTCTCTGCACAGGCCTGTTGAAATACAAAAGACAGAAAAACAATTTGAATCATTACATTTTCCCCGTAACACAAAATCGCCGGTGTGTAAGTCTCTCTATAGTCCGTGTGAGGATGACCTTAGCGTACCTGCCGGATCAGTCGTAAAGAATCTCTCGCACTCAATTAAAGTGGCCCTTGAGTGAGAGGAGGGTTTGGTGTGAACACAGCTCTGTTTAGTCTGGAGCACTGACACAACCTTAGAGGACACACTTATGGAAATGAACCCGGGCTGTTAAAGGACAATTACACTGCGCGCCGTGGCTCAAAGCTCCGCTCCTAATCCGGTAAGAGCAGAGGAGGGGTCGCGACCTCAGGAAGGAGATAACAGGGGTCAGGTTTAAGGCACTTCCTGGAACAGACTGTCTGACCGTGAAGTGGGATGTGTTTATAGAGGAAGGTCACAGAGGCATCGGAACAATCATAAAATGGAAAAATGTCCAGGTTTTTCAGACAGACTTGTTTGTGAGAGCAGGAAAGAGCGGACGAAAATAAGCCGAAACAAATCAGAAACACTATTTTATCTATATCTGTTCAATCCCCAAGTCGTCCTGTCGAAGGTCACGCCCCTTCCCGCCCACATCGCCGGTTTAACAGGGAGCGAACGCTGAGCAACACTGTCAATCAAACCTGTCGCTAACGCTAACAGGAGCGACCTCGAGGGAAGCAGACGCCTGATTTGTCTGTTATTAATGTTCAATTTCCTGATTCATGGACAGAATAGTGAAATAAAAACCCAGGATCATGTAGAGTGAGCAGAAAGTGAACTGGAGTCGATGGAGCAGGAAGTGCGACATGATCACTTCCTGTTTGGAACGCGACGGCTAACAGGTTAGCTACGTCCATTTATATAAACAGTCTCTGGTATTATTTAACCCTGTAGGACTGAGCACATTATAGACCATTATAATAGACTTTTTTTTCTTTTTTAATCCATAAAAATCCTGTTAAAGGAAGTATCAGCCTGTACTTTTGCCTTTTTTCACACAACTACCTCCATTTTACTCATAAAGATTCTCATGCCTCTGTTTGAGACGCACTTTGAGTTTACATGAAGCACAGTCGGTTGTGGAGTTACGGTGATGGAAAGTCCAGAACCTCGGCGACGCTGTAGAGTTAAAGTTCTGCTGAGGAGTTACAGCGTTTAAATATCACATTTTCATTTTCTAAACGCTGGTGAGTTTCCTTCTCGTGGTCACATGTTTGGTTTTGAGGTTTTCTGCTGGACGGAGGCCGGGAGTGTTTTTCTTTCTATTCAAAATTCTTTCGTTCTCATCAAATATTGATCATTGGCAAATAGAAAGCATGTGGCCCTGCTGTCTGCTGCTCTGCTCTGACAGAAATGAATGTGTTTGCTGATTTCCTGCAGCACGCAGGTTCCATACTTTGTCTTCAAGATGGATGTCGCTTTTACAGATTGTCAAACGTCCTGAGGCTCGCCGGACCAAATGTTTTTTCCTTTTTTTAACTTTTTTTTTTTCTCGGATAAAAATGAACAAACTCGGAATGAATATCCGACATCCTGCTGTCTCGGAATTACTGGCGTATAGTCTCGGAGGCAGAGATGAGCTAACGCAATCACCATTTTCGACAAAGAAACATGGGAGGCATTGAGCAGCAGACGCCGTCGTGAGCTCCGCAGGAAACATCCTCTCAATCTCCCACTTCCTTTTACCATTTTTGAACGGCTAAATTTGGAACTGATTTGACTCTTTACAATCATAGTGTATATAAGACGCGACTGTACTGGGAGGAGAGGAGAAATACAGCAGAAAAGGGTCAAATTACCGATTATTAAAGGCGCTGTACAGGATTTTTTTCATGTATTTCAGCAAAATGTGTTTAACCCCAGGACAGACATATTCTATAAGCAGCTCTTGGGTTGAAATATGTCTCTGCAGGGATTTAATTAAAGTGTTTTATTGTCCGATAATCAGGAAGTGCGTGTTAGCATGCTAGTGTTGTTAGAGACACTGCAAAACTCAGCTCTGCATAAGTGAAGTGAGGAATAACTTTGGACCATTTTAGACCATTTAAAATGAACTAGTTCTGATGTATGTTACAGCCTTTCTCAAAAATGACAAAACACTAAATGAGACAAGTTTCTATTTGAATAGTAAAATGTGAAATCTACCTCCTGACGTCACAGTTTATCAGGAAATAAAAGGAATACAGGCTAAAATGTGTCTTTAACTGAGCAGAAAGAATGTAATGTGACCACAGACACAGAATGAACGAGCGACTCCGAGTGTGACGTCAAAGTGTCGGCTCCGAGTGAAGCTCCTCGAGGCTGGAGCAGGTACAGGGGCCATTTAGAGCAAAGTTCTATATTAGGACTTCAAACTGAGAGTATCTTAGCGACTAAAGCACCCACACCACTGCTTTATTAATGTTCATATGTCGATTTACAGACAGATGTGAAATAAAAACCCCAGGATCATGTAGAGGGTTAATACGAACATTTAAGAGCAGAATGATGAGTTTGACAGTTACAGAGAGAGGGCACAGTTTTTACAAAGTGTAAGTGGAAAAAAGGAAGTGCGACATGATTACTTCCTGTTTGTAACACGGCGGCGGCGGTTAGCAGGTTAGGTCCATTTATATAAACATTATGAAATGTAACACAAAAGCCTCCAGTCCTGTCCTCATGGATACACACTCACACTCACACACTTTGACCTGATGACATGGCTGATATATTCACTCTTACCAGGGCCACAGTCATAACTGTGTGTCACTGTGTGTAACTGTGTGTAACTGTGTGTAACTGTGTGTTTGGCAGAGTGATACACACAGTCAGTGATTACTTTCAGCTTGAGCAGATGCATAAATAGCTTCTTCATAAATAATGTATGTTCCACTTAAGGCCAATGGCGGCGGCTCACACATGAGCACGCTCACACATGACCACGCTCACACATGAGCACGCTCACACATGAACACGCTCACACATATGTGTGTGGCATACACATGTGTGCGGTGTACATATGTGTACATATGTGTACATATGTGTACACAGGTGTGCGGCGTACACATGTGTGCGGTGTACACATGTGTGCGGTGTACACATGTGTGCAGTGTACACATGTGTGCGGTGTACACATGTGTGCAGTGTACACATGTGTGCGGTGTACACATGTGTGCAGTGTACACATGTGTGCGGCGTACATATGTGTACATATGTATACATATGTGTGCGTTGTACATATGTGTGCGGTGTACATATGTGTGCGGTGTACACATGTGCGTTTGTCATGAGCTCACATTAATAGACAGGGCTCTCAGTTCATTTCTTCTTCTTCTTCTCTGACGTTGAATCGTCGCTAATGCATTTCCGAGTGTTTTATGGACTGGAGATAAAAGGAGGCAGAGCCGTGTGAGCTGATGGTGTTATTATTTACCGATCACCAGTAACATTAGTGTTATGTCACAGATGTGCAGCTCTCCACTCTCTGACCCTAACCTGGACAGGAAGTAGTGGTGCTAACAGTGAGGCTGGGGGCGCTGTTGTGCACAGAGCCAAACGTTTCTCTCACCAAGAAGCAGATTTTTTAGTTCAGTTTCGTGATTATAGAGAGTGGAAACCCTCGAAACATCAAGATAAACTTGTCCTTGTCTTCTTTTGTTTCTGAAATGATATTTTTATTAATGCTATTATTATTTTTGTATCGATTTTATTGGTTTATCTCTGAATTTGCCTGATGGTTTAACCCACTGTTCCCCAGGCAGAACATCGCTGCCTCCAATTAGGAAAGGTCCTGAGTTCCCCCCTGGCAGCACCTGAGGAGTGTCCAGCGGGGCTATAACTACACCACACCGCGGGGGGAAGTTACTGGCAGAACACCCCACATACGGCCAACACCACCAACCTCCACCCGCCGTTATGCAGAGCTCCAACTGAGCCGGCCAAGTGAGGAAGCTGCTCCCGAACGCACTCTCTCCGCAGTGAGTCGCCGAGTCTAATCGTCAGAGATCTGTGGTCCCGCTGAAACAAAAAGCCAGTGCAGCCTCCGCTATTTAGACTCTTCTTTGGCTCCGCTGACCTTCACCGGAGCATTTACCACAATCCAGAGAGCAGCAACACAGCAGCGGAGCGCCTCAGCCGACAAGGGCAACAACAATAACCTCATGAATTTGTGCTATTTTTACCGTCCATTTCACCCAGGCGTTGTAGCATTTAGACCACAGGCGATACATTAAGCTATAAACAAACAGGCCTGTCTTCCACACTTGGAGATGGCTTTACGCAGTCACACACAGGTCTCCACAGGGGGCGCTCTTCACGGATAAGCTCCATGAAAACACCTTAGGAGGAAGATATAGGAGTATTTACAGTTTTTACCCCTCTGTCGCAGATAAGCCCCTCCCCGAGCGCTTCATGGAGGTTATGATTCTCTCGATGTGCAGTGGATGTGTCTCAGTTTAAGGCTGGAGGTGCGGAACCAGAGGCTTTTTGAGATTATTTACTTAGATTAAAGTAAACAGGCTCCAGGTGAGTTTTATTTTCATTTTTGACGCCTCTTTCTCGTTAAACAACTACAGTGAATGAACATCTGCGTTAAATGTGCTGTGTGCCTGTCGAAGATGTGGAAAAGTCACTGCAGACGACGTGAACTCGGGACGTCTCTGAACCAGAACTGCTGCAAAAAGGTAAAAACATAGGTACAAACCCAAAGGACCTGCTGCAGGTGTCAGACAGAAGGAGAACACTGATGCACTCAGGAAACCCATTCAGAGACGAGAAGAACATGCAAACTCCGCCCAGAAAGGCCAGATGCACCTGTGAACTGGACCTCGGACCTTCTTGCTCTAAGGCATATGTGTCAAACTCAAGGCTGTCAACTTAATGTTTGCATCAACCATCAACTAATGAGATTTTCCCGACAAGTAGAACAGAGAAATATTTGCAAATAATGGTCCCAAAATGCCTTTTGTCCTGGACGCCTCCCTGGAGAGGTGTTCCGGGCATGTCCCACCGGGAGGAGGCCCCGGGGGGGACCCAGGACACGCCGGAGGGACTATGTCTCTGGGCTGGGGACATTGGGGTCCCACCGGAGGGAGGAAAATGGATGGATGGTCCCACAATGTTTAAGAAAAGGAAAATCGTCGGCATGGAGGGCAGTTTCAAGAAAGGTGAAGGTGAAGACAAGTTTATGCTTCAAGGAGAAAAGCCTGTGTGTTTTTTGTTATGAGGCGGGTCGGTTGTGAAAGGAAACAATCTACGTCGACATTTTCACACCAAACACGGAGCTAAATCTGCAAAAGTCCTTAAAAAAAAAACCAACAAATTGTCCAATAATTAAAAGGCTGTAAAAGGCTGTGTCAGTTTATCAGGGGATGCAATATTTGCAACTTTAATAAGTAAGTAGGTAAATAGTTATTTAACAGGTTTAAACGTAGTTACTTTTATTTTACATGACATTTGTTTACCTTTAGTGACATTTATCCTGCCGTACAGTTACATCTGGCCCTTGATGGCCCATTTTGCTGATGTGGCCCTCGGTGAAAAGGAGTTTGACGCCTCTGGGTGAACAGTCCTCACGGCTGGACCTCCCTGTACATCTATACACAGAGTCTTTTTTAAACCCTGACTCTAAGTATTGTTCTAAATGATTCCAGTATCAGCAGTTTTGTTGAATAGTTCTCTCATCGTGTTTTGTTTTTCTTGCTCTGTGAATCCATTTATCCATCTATCCATCTCTCCATCTCTCTTTCTAATGTACGCTTTTAGCCGAGGCCATATTTGTCTCCTAAACGACTCTCCTGATAAAATCTCTGGGCTCTGGGCAGCGGCATCTCCAGGCGTGCCGGTGCAGACCGCTGTCCCCCGGGAGCCCACGTCACTTAATTGTAAAGTATTGATTTGTGGAACAGCGTGCGCTCGTCTCCAGAGCCGCGGTGAGGATCCCCCTTAGCGGGCCTTGATTAGCTGTTGTCCATTAATTGCCGTGACAACAGGGATACTCTGTTTTTATGGTGGGATTGATTGACTTGGGGGAAATCAGTATGACGCTTTCGACATGAGGCACCGCACAACTCAATGGTGATTACATTTGTGGTGTGAAAAGTTACAGTTTATAAGTGGGTCTCATGTGGTATGTGTGTGTGCCATAGTTCACATGTTTGATTTAATATTGGGATTTTCTACATAAAAAAAAAATATATATAATAAAATAAAACCAAATTATTATTATTATATTTTATGTATTATTTTATTATTATTATTATTTTATTATTATTTTATTTGTATTATTATTATTATTATTATTATTATTATAGGCTCCATTCCATTATAATATTATTCTATATTATTATTTATTAAAACCAAATTAGTATTATTTTATTTTTTTTATTATTATTATTTATTATTTTTTTTTTTTTTTTTTTTTTTTTTTTTTTTATTTTTTATTTATTTAACATGTAGGCTCCCCTTTGGCTCCACTGTTATTAATAAAGTTAAAGGTTCTATATATAAATAAATAAACAAAAAATAAAATAAAACCAAATTATTATTATTATTTATTTATTTATTTATGTATTTTTTTTATTTTTTTTACATTATTAATTTTTTTTACATGTACAGTATTTGCCCTTTGGCTCCACTGTTATTGATAAAGTTAAAGATTCTAAATGACACAAAATGGACTGTCTGAGCTTTAATCCATGTTCTAACACTGTTCCCTCCTCAAAAACAGACCTGGACTTGTGTTTTGTTTCATTTATTATTCGTCTGTAACATCTCCAAAGCTCAAAATGCTCCATTCCACCTTGTGATGTCATCAAGTGGTAGTTTTCAAGTGAACAGCTTCTTTTTTCTTTAGCTCAGTCGAGATTTTAGTTCAGTTCCAGAGACTGAAATGATCCAAATGATTCTAGAAATGAAGGTGTGTGGAGTTTAAAAACACAGTGGAGCACTTCCTGTATCACCACATGATGACATCACAAAGTGGAACAGGGTTTTGCAGAGTTTGTTAAACATGTGAGAATGAAACAGAACACAACTCCAAGTCTGTTTGTGACGAGGAAACAGTAGAACATAGATCAGAAAATGGCGTAAAATCTAAAATAAATAAATAAAATAAATAAAATTGCAGCTGGTTGAAGTTAGTCGAAGTTTTGCGGCTCCTCTCACGACTCACACGAGGGACTGAACAGAACGACTGGGGAGCGCTTGATTTATTAGATGGCGCTCGCGGCGGGGTTCCAATCATCGTCACGCAGGACGCCAACATCAAGCCTGCGAGCGCCGTACGGAACGCCAATCTGCCCAAGGACGACGACATCAGCTCAAAGACGCTCTCCCCGCCGCCCGTCGTCTTCGCCCTGAACAGAGCGACAGGAGGAGGTTACTTACTGTTGATTGTGGACTCATCATAGCAATTTTAGCTAACTACGCCACGGACGCCGCAGCCAGAAATGTCGGAGTGGAGCCTGTGATCATGTCGGCCATTTTGGACGAGGCGAGGAGGCTTTTACACGTGCGAGTGAGACGCTTCTAACATCATTTTGTGTCATCTTCCACGACCTTTGGGTGAGACAGATGGAAACAGAAATGCAGGAGGTGGATGTCAGTATCACAAAAGATCTTCAGGTTTAACTTTTGTCCAGGTTTGGTTTATTTTCAGTGGAGAATGTTCATCTTTTATATGTTTATTCGTTTGTTTTACTTTTACAACTGCTGTACAAGCCGCTCTCTTTGATTAAAAAAAAAAGTATTTTAGCTGCGATGAATCTTGACCCTAAAAACGAGCCGTGTTGCCTGGATCCAGAGCGCACTTCCTGCTTTCAAAATGGGCGTGATTGACAGGTGGATTAGCCAATCAGAGGCAGGCGTGGTCCGTCTGCATTGGAAAAAAATAAAGTAAAAAATCTCACAGGGGCTGAAAAACATGTCAGATTTCTGCAGAATCACCGAGAGAAGCCTAAACTTTTACTCTGAGGTGAGAGAAATGTGATTTTATTAGTAAATCTGAGCTGACCAATGAGCTCCTTCGTTTCACACGTGTCACTGGAATAAACAGATCTGATTGGACGATCACGTTTGAATTAGGATGATGGACCAGACTGACGTAAATCTGTATAAAACACAGAGTCCTGCACTTCAGAGTCATGAAATATTAACCCTGTTGCCATAGAAACGAACAATTCAAAATAAAATATAAGGTTTTAAAGGTCAAATGTTTTCAAAATGGCGGCAAATAACAGATAACTATGAAAAGACGACGATTATTGTCAGCCATTTTGTCTTGAACGCTGCTTCAAACAGACTGTTCGCTGGACGAGATGGTTTTATTGACTATAAAACACATAAAGAGGACGATCTGATTGGTTGATGGTTCAATTCCTTCCTTCCTATTGTCCATTTTGTCAAACTGCCCCTCACCTCCATCTAGACGGAGCTGTCGTCTCGTTCGTCTCGTTCGTCTCGTTCCATCCGGCGCTAACCCCACATCCTCGTCCTGCTCCTCATGTCAGTTTCCAGTTGAGAGGTTTTCCAGCACCTTGACCACCATTGCTCCCCCCGCAGGTAGCATAATGGATTACAATCTCACACTCCGACAAGGCTGTGTACGTCAGGCTAAATAAACCAGGATTGGCGGCTGTGGGGGGCTCAGAACCGCGGCGGGCGCTCGCCACGGTGGGCTGAGGGAACGTTTGAAAGCGCTGATCGTGGCTGACAGCTGTCTAACATATTTCCAAGAGGTCACTCAAAGGCCTTGATGTGTGAATAATGTCTCAATTTATCCCAACCTGCTGTTTTTTTTAGGACTCAGCCCGGAGCTAGCGGCGCTTAAGCTAGGCGCCGTGCCAGATAAGGCCGCCGCGGAGGTCGAGAATGGATTTTCGCCGATTTCCCAAAAGATAACAACAATCATCTTTATATAAGTGAAACGCTCGTTCAAGGTGGAATCGGCGAAAGGAGCGGCTCGATGAGAGAGAGGTTAGCCCTGATTTTCTGCGTTTTCAGCAGCGTGGTATCGATGGAGCCGTCCTACGCTCACGACCGCTCGAGTCGCAGGAAATAAAGACTTAAGAGAAAACGATCTATAATCCAAATCTGCTGTTAACACGTCGCCTGACCTGCTAATGTCGCTGTTCTGTGCTCGCAGGATGTGTTCGTTTGGATAAAGGTATCGATGAAATGACAAAAAACTTGCATAAAATGGAAGAAACTGCCCAAAAACTCAAAAAAAAAAGTTTGTTGTGTCATTGGGCAAGACACTTCTCTCTCTTTTTTTCTGCATTTGAATATAGCTGTGGCTTTACAAAAGTATTTAACATTACATAACATTAGGCTGAGTTCTTCTCTCAAACTGAAAACACTCTGTTCCACCTTGTGATGTCATCAAGTGGTGATTCAGGAAGTGCTCCAATGTGTTTTTAAACTCCACACACCTTCATTTATAGAATCATTTGGATTTTCGATTAGAAAACTACCACTTGATGACATCACAAGGTGGAACAGAGTGGAAAAGATGGATTGAATCACTTAAAATGACCAAAATTCTTTATCAAAATCACATTTGACGCTTTGATAGTTGTAGTTCTTTCTGCAAAACACTTTCTTTTTACTCTTTAACTGCATTAAACAGAAAATGTAAATACTTACGTAGATTTTTTCATGTGATACTTTTACTCGAGTAACTCTGTGTTTGTACTATTACTTAACAAAATGGAGAACGACTTCCACCACTGAAAAAAAAAAATTTGATTTTTTTTTCAGTGGTGGAAAATTTGGATTTTTTTTTTCTTAATAAAAAAAAAAAACAAAAAAAAAATCCTGATAAATCCAACAACATTTAATTTTATTTTAATTATGACATTATGAGATAAATTAATAAATTACTCATTTACTGAAGATAAAAGGAGCTGTTCACTTGAAAACTACCACTTCATGACATCACAAGGTGGAACGGAGCGTTTTGAGCTTTGGAGATGAGACAAAAACACGACTCCGGGTGTTTTTGATGCGCTGACGTCGGATTAAACCTCAGACTCTTCACGTTCATGTTCGAGATCTAAATCATTATTATTATCCCATGTTTCTTCTCCACAGTAACGTCGCACTGATCCAGGCTTAAGCTATTGACTATTGACTTGGCTAATGCTAATGTAACTTTAGCTAATTGTGTTATCAATATGAGTGTGCTATCATTAGCGTGGGAGCACATCTGATTCTAATTACCAAAGCATATTCCATTTAAGTGCAGCCGTGATGTATCTTCTGTGTGTGAGCCATTTGTTTTAGCTAAAGGCTTCTCCCTCTGAACACGGCCAACGCTAATGGGCTAATCTACAAGCTAAATTATCCGTGATTTATCCAAAACAGAATGAATGGACGAGCATATACAGTAATATTGTTAAAAGCACAAGGCCGTTCAGCGCTGGCCTCGAATCCGTCTCAACTTTTGAATAAAATGTAAATAAACGAGGCTGTGACACTGACACCGAGCGACACGCAGGTTTAACGAGGGTTTTATGACGTTAACAGCTTTAAAAAGACACTAATAGTTTGAGTTAAAACTGGAGGAACTGAAAATAGATCAACGCTGAAAGGATAAAAGAGCGTGAGGATGTCAGCCAATCAGAGCAGAGGAAGGAAAACGACAGCGAATCAGAGCAGAGGAGACAAAACGACAGCGAATCAGAGCAGAGGAGGGAAAACGACAACCAATCAGAGCAGAGGAGGGGAAACGACAGCCAATCAGAGCAGAGGAAGGAAAACGATAGCCAATCAGAGCAGAGGAGGGAAACGTTAGCCAATCAGAGCAGAGGAGGGAAAAAGACAGCCAATCAGATCAGAGGAGGGAAACGTCAGCCAATCAGATCAGAGGAGGGAAACGTCAGCCAATCAGATCAGAGGAGGCCAAACGTCAGCCAATCACAGCAGAGGAGGGAAAACGTCAGCCAATCAGAAAAGTGCTTTTTACAATATCAAAAACAAAACTAAACAGTCACATTTTTATACAGCACTTTTCCACTTGCAAGACTCAAATCTCTTGATGTAAACGTGTCTTGCCCGAGGACACAACCACAGCATTCATCGGAAAAAAAAAACCCACAATCCCGTCTTTACAGTTATGTAAGAGCTCGGGTTGGTCCTTTCACTTCACTTTATTAAACTGTATCTGCCTTTACTCCATCCTCCATCTCAGATATAAAACACTTCTTCATTTTAACCTCCAAAGTCACAGTGGAGCGGCGCAGTTTTAACAGCTTCCACAAAGGACATCTCTCCCTCCTCTTCCTCCTCTCCCTCCTCCTCCTCCTCTTCCTCCTCGGATCCACCCATCTCGGTTCTGGCGGCGTCGCTCTGAGTGATGAATCCGAAGGGGTGGGCTGGTCGTTGGCGGTTTGGCGTTTGTCGGGTGTTTGTTTGGTGACGGGAGAGGACGGCCTGTGTTTTCTGGTGTGTGATTGGGAGAGACGGCGGCGGCACGAGTCGTCCTCCGTCCCTGATGAATCCCGGGCCGTGTGTGATTTATAGCCCTTCCACTGCTGTTTTGTAGGTCACTTTGGTGCCACATCACTCAAAGCTGCGCAAACAAAACACGGGCGATAGCGGCGGAGCGGCAGGGAGGGAGCGGGCGTGTGTTTTGGACGCCGGTTTGACGCCGTGTTTGTGCCTGTCGCCTGTCACCAAACTAGACACTGGATAATGCACTTTGGACAGTCGTAAACAGGAAAAGACGAGGCAGGACTCTCGTGAGGTGGATCTGTGATGGTTTGATTTACTTTTTATACGTCTTTATTTAACCCAAAGAGAGCTCTGCGGACGGGACTTTCGGCTCCTTTGTGAGATCCGAATCTTTTGCATCTGTTCAGTTTAAACGACTGGCTCTTTTACAGTTTTTATATTTAATTAAACTCATTAACAACAAACTAATCACAGAGAAACAACTCAGGCTTAAACGTGTTAAACTGGTTCAAACTGGGAGAGAGTTTTACCCTTTGGAACGATCCACGAAAGTATTAATTAAAAACTAACTGTTATAATGATGCCAAACATGTTTTTTATGCACGACTCTCTCGTCTGCGTCTGCTCCGAGTCTCGTGTCGGTTCAGTGTTAATCAGAGTAAAAATATAAACTAATTAGAAAGAAAAAGACGAGATCCAACTGTTCGAAAGAGCCGATTCTTTCAAAAGAGCCGACTCATTCACCAGCGTCACTAGAGAAAACTGAGACTGTTCAAAATCACAAAACAACACACAAGTAAAAGTCCATATAAACATTAAAAACTGTAGAAAAGTTCCTCATCACTTTATTAAATGTCGTGTTTGTGGAGCCAAAGTGTCCGTTTTTTCTTGTACTTTTTTATTTTTGTGAAGTAAAACAGCCAAAAGCCCTTTCTCCCGTCTCACACCAGTCCTTAGATTTAATAATAATGATAATTTACTTAAAGTTAAATTCTCTTGTACAAAATAGTCACTAGTGTCATAAAAATATTATTTCAGAACCAAAACAACATAAGGACAAGTTCATGATGGTGTTTAGAGGGTTTCCACACAGGCAGCACTCGATAAAGAACTGAACATAGAACTGAACTCGAATCTGTGCACACACTCCCTGAACTCGACTTCTGTTGTGTCACAACTTCCTGTTAGTGTCCTACCAGTTTGCATCACACTTCCTGTTTGCTGTAACTACTTCCTGTTTGCGTCTCTACTACTTTCTGTTTGTGTTACTACTTCCTGTGAGTGTCACTACTTCCTGTTTGTGTCTCTACTTCCTGTTTGTGTCACTACTTCCTGTTTGCATCACTACTTCCTGTTTCCTGTTTCCTTTATTTAGTTGAATTCAGTCTTTAAATATATTATTTGGCTCTGACTGAATGTCCAGAAAGTTTAAACAGACACAGAACAGTTTCCAGCTGTGACGTTTCTTTTCCTCTGGATCAGACCTGGACGACTGAGGGTTTACGGAAATGTATCACTTCATTTCAAGAAAACAAAGCTTTCTTCTCTCCTTTCTCCTTTCTCCTTTTCTTCTCTCCTTTCTCCTTTTCTTCTCTCCTTTCTCCTTTTCTTCTCTCCTTTCTCCTTTTCTTCTCTCCTTTCAAAGTAACAGCACTAATCATACTGTTATCGTCGTGTTCTTCATCTTAAACTCTCCTTTCAGCTCGTTTCTCTCACAGATGTAAAGCTCGTGTCCGTCTGATCTTTTCTCTGAAGAAGTGTAAAAGTCCAAACACTTTGGCAAACATTTGGAAATAAACAAATGGAAAGTGAAGTTTGGCGGAGGAGCTGCGGCGTAATAAAAGCCGACTTGAAGTTTTTTAATGTCTGGAGGTCACTCGAGGTGGAGCCGTAATTAAACATCTTTACAATGTCCCTGGCCTTACATCCACAGAGCCACTTAATTGTGTAATTATCATCGCTTCACCTTTAATCTGCTGCCCGCTGCGCCTCAGAGACGTCGCACATACGGAATGTTTCAAACCAGCGGCGTTAGCTTAGCGCTGACGGCTCGTGATCTTTGTCAATAAAAAGATAAATAAAAACTGGAGATTAAGACAAAACAGTCGACTGTAGATGTTTCATGAGGCAGAGGTGGCACCAAGGCGTCGTTCTGCAAGTCGCAACTCTGTGGTCTCAAGTCCGAGTCGAGTCCGAGTCGAGTTATTTCAAATCCTTAAACAGAAGTTCCAATTAAAGTTTGCATTTTTGTAATTTATTTGCTTTTTAAAGTGAATTGTGCAGAGATGTAACAGTCTCCAAGTCTCACGTACGAGGTTTACTGTGACTTTAGAGAGACAAACAAAACCTACATATGACTCGAGTCGCTGACCTTCAGGTCCGAGTCCAGTCCTGAGTCGCTGACCTGAGTCCAGTCCGAGTCCTGACCTCCACGTCGAGTCCACCTCCACACGTCCGAGTCCAGTCCCGAGTCGCTGACCTCCACGTCCGAGTCCAGTCCCGAGTCGCACGTCCGAGTCCAGTCCCGAGTCGCGACCTTCATGTCCGAGTCCAGTCCTGAGTCACACGTCTTTGTCCATTTAACTCAAGTCGAGTCTTAAAATAGTGACTCAAGTCTGACTCTGGTCCACGTCGCCTCTGGTCTTCGATGCACTTTCAGTTCTTTTTTATGACTGACAGGTTTTTATTCTTCTTCTGTTTTAATGTTGATTTTATGATGATTATTTGTGATTATTTATGTTTTGATTTGTGTGATTTGAATGTTTTTCTTTTTCTGTGAAGCTCTTTGAATGACCTTGTGCATGAATTGTGCTGTACAGATAAACGTGCCTTGCCTCGTCACTATTGATGCTTGATTGACTTCACTCCGGGGGTGTTCTACATGTATGTCTATGGTGGAATGTTCAGCAGTTACCACGGAGACAACATGCACACATTAGCAAACAAGAAAAACATAAAAAGTGATTTAAAGAGCTCATGGTCCTGGGTCCTGTTTAAGAGTTTGATTTTACACAATAAAAGTGAGTGAGTAACTGAAAAACTGTTGGCTAATGCTAATGCTAATGCTAATCCTAATGCTAGCTAGCTTGAAGGTGTAATTTTATGTGTGTTTAACAAATCAGCTGACCTGTTGTGGTTCCAAATAAACCTGCTCTTTGGTCTAAACTCAGATTAAACTCCAACAAGCCTCAGACAGAGCAGTGCCTACAGTTAGCATCGCATCTCAATGGAATATTGACGACATCAGCTGCAAAGTACCAATATATACAACTTTTCTAGAGACTGAGGAATCCCCCACCTGCTTGTCTCCATGGAGATGTCACTGTTTTTGCCTGAAATGTCCCGGAGTACAGCATTAAACCTCACTAATGTCTCACTGTATCAGTCACATGGGCTCAACTCCCCACAGATCTGACTCGTACCTTGACCTGGTGGCGTGGAGATACATGCGTTTAGTACCGTATTGTAGATCTTTCCAGGTAAATGAATACTATGGAGCAGAAAAGTTCCACAGTGCACTTTAAAGTATCTGAAAAGCTCATGAGCGTGAGGCGGCGTGTGATTCAGGAGCAGAACTGAAGAAAATTAAAGTGGGAATTAGAAACTTAAATGAAGTTGTTGCTAGGAGACGACGAGCCCAAACTCTGAGCGTTCAATTATGCAGACGACAGTAATCCTTCTCCTGGTGGTGACGATGGGGGATTACAGAGGCAAATTTCAAATGAGAATTTAAAAAAACATAAAATAGAAATGGTGATGGAAAAGCTCTGAGGATTGGATTTCGGAGATTCACGGCTAAAACTTCTTATCCCAGCCACAGGGGGTCAGTAAAGAGACAAATCTCTTTTTATTGCGGATGAATATGTGATCACGCCACAAATTCAATTTATTGCAGTTAATGGAGCGAAGTCGAGGAACAGTTTTAATATTCATTGGTGCAGCAGAATGTGACCGAAGATACTAACTCCAACCACTAGGGGTCAGACATACAGCTGAATGATTATAGCAGAGTACGCCAACGCCAACCGTGAGTGTCATAGCAACCAAAGAGCCAATCCGAAACGAGGATATTGAAGGTAACGCCCCTTTTCAAAGCTGTTCACACCTGTCAATAACGCTAGCAGGAGCGACTGCGGGAAAAACGACATCTGATGTGTCTCGGTTATTAATGTTCATATGTTAATTTATGAATAAAATAGTGAAATAAAAAACCCCAGGATCATGTAGAGGGTTAATACGAACAGAGAGGGGACAGTTTAAAAAAAAAAAAAAATAAAAATAGACAAAAAACAAACCTCAAAATAACAAAAAAAAAAAAAAAAAAAACTTTTACAAAAAAAATAAATAAATAAAACTAAATAAAAAAAAAAATTTAATCAATTAAAAATAAAACACAAAAAGTCAAAAATAAAACACAAAAAAAAAAAAAAAAAAAAAAAAAAAAAAATAAATAAAATAAAACACAAAATAAATGAAGAAAATAGACTAAAATAAAACTAAGATAAGAAATGAAAATCAACTCAAAATAACTAAAAAAAAAAAAAAAACAACAAAAACTCAATAAAAAAAAAGCAAAATAACTCACAATATCTTAAAACATACTAAAAAATAAAAAAAACTAAAAAAAAAAACAACTTAAAACAACAACAACTCAAAATAACTAAAAAAACAAACAAACAAACAAACCTCAAAATAACAAAACAAACAAAAAAAAAAAAAAAAAAAAAAAAAAAAAAAAAAAGATCATGTCGAGGGTTAATACGAACATTTAAGACCAAAAATGAGTCTGACAGCAGCAGGTACAGACAGAGGGGACGTGGTTTTTCTATAGAAAGTGAATTGGAGCCAGAGTTGATGGAGCAGGAAGTGCACCATGATCACTTCCTGTTTGTAGCACGGCGGCTAACAGGTTAGCTCTGTGCATGTACATAAACAGACTCCGGCTCAGACTGAGATTAGATTTCGCCTTTACCACAAGAAAATGATGCTCTCGTCTGGTCCATATGTTTATATCGATTTATAATGTAAAATACGATTGCGAGATAGGGCCGCTGCCTTGAGGGAGGTCAGGGCAGGTAATCCTATCTGTCCCGTTCTATCTTTAAGCACAGTTATCTTTACCGTTTCACTTAAGCTGATATCATCTGTGTAATTAAATGTGGTCTGTAATTGGCTCATTTTATCTATAACACGGTCTATATGCCTGTTCCATTCTTATCAGATCACGACGCATATGATTATTATTTCCACATTTCCATTTAACACAGTGTTTAAAGTGCAGGGTTACGTGAGGTCATCGCTCGCCTGCAGCAAACGCTCGGATCCGCCTTCGCCTCCGTCTCTATCTCCATAACATCAATATTCATCCGATAACATTCCCCGTGACCTGGAATAACCCGAGACGTACGGAGCAGGAGGAGAGAACCGGGAAGACGCTCGCTCCTCGTTTTCAGCTGACTAGGCCGCTGTCGTGTGGCCAAGTGGGAGGAGCCAAGCTGGAACGCTCGTCATTAGCGCCGTGCTCACATCTCTCTTTATTGCATAATGTATAGTGCTGGGAAATAAGGTCAGCCAAAGCGCCGCGTTGTTATCCACAGTTTGGGGATTAGAGCCGAGAGGAAACAGCTTTCAGATCCATGAAAAACAAACGCTGTCGTCATGGTGATTGTTCTGTCTATTTGACTTATTGTGTGTTTTAGTTTGGCCGAGTGCACTGGCCCTTTAAGACAAAGCAGGAAGTTGTCCCTACAGGTTAAGTGCGGTAATGCAGGTTGTTTAACAGAAAGGTCTCGGGCTGACGTGTTAGTTTTGCTGTAATAAGGTCATGAAGTCCTCCCTGTAAGTATAAAAGTATAAAGTATATAACTAAGTATAAGTATAAAACTCAGTCTAAAGTTAAAGTTGTTCATAAATTGATAAAAGGTTAAAGACATTCATAAATAAGATGTGTTTAAGTAGTTAAAAGTACAAACTGAACTATTTACATGCTAACGTGTGTTGTGTTACTAGCATGAATTCGAGTTAGCATTAGCATATTTGCTGTTTTATTGTAAATCGCTAATTTAAACTGTTTTGTGTTGTTCCAGTTTCACACCTGCCGTATAAATAAGAGTCTAAACTCATCCCGGCGTCAGTGACTTTTTGTGTGGAGGTGTTTAACTCCTGAACCGGGGTTCTGCGACGCCAGCACAGTGATTAACAGTTCTGAATGGTGGTTCTCAAAATGGCGGTTTACGAGCTGGAGGAGGAAGGTAAGTCTGTTTGGCAAAGACATGTCCGTATGTTTTATCACAAAGAAATATTAAAAACAACATATTTTCTTGAGTAAATCATGTGAAACCAAATGAAACATGTAAGAACCGGTCGTTATCTTTGTCGCTAACATGCTACGCTAGTATTATTTTGTAGTTCTAATTCCTCCGGCGGCGGGAGATCACATTTACTTCGCTCGTAGATGTAGTTTGGCACATTTTCTTGGCTGTTCCGTCCAGTGTCATTAGTTGTTTTTACTAAAGCCAAACCAGAATAAATTTGAAGTCTCGTCTGCACTTAAGTAATTCAGGAGGAAACGGGGGCTAACGACGGCGATTCAGTCACATTCCAGCGTGAAACTAAAGCCACAGTATTAATAGAAGCGACGCTACAGGGACATGAATCATTTACACATTTACACATTTACACATTTACACATTTACACTGTGTTTAATACAATTCTCAACATCAGAGAGTGAGACGTCACCACAGCTTCAGCTCCAAATGAAGCTCCTCCAGGCTGGAGCAGGTGGAGCAGAGGTGGGGAAACTTTTTGACACGGTGGGTCTAAAATGTGACAGGGGGCGGGGCCAGGAGATATGTGTATGAAGAACATTAGAGATTTGTCCTGTAACATGTAGCAAAACTTGAATATACAAGGCTCATTGTGCAAATTCTTTTCCAAATGCATCTTCTAAAAACTTGACTTCAGAGAAAGGTTTGTGAGCTTTTACTAATGTGAATGCCAGTAAAAAACTTAATTAGGTACTTTGATCGGACTTTGTGAAAAAATTGTTGTCCGCTCCGTATTAAGGCGAGGCAAGTTTATTTGTACAGCACAATTCACACACAAGATAATTCAAAGAGCTTCACAGAATAAGAAAGACACTGAAATCACACAAATCAGAACAATACAATTCAAAATGTCTTTAACCTGTTTTACTATCAGGACTTTAACCTGAACACGGCTTCATGAGGGACTTTAACCCTCACTGGGGACTCTAACCCCGTAAAAATACCTTAACCTTTCTTCGTGAGGGACTTTAAACACTCGGTGCTCAGTGTCCACTTTTCTTTTCTTTGATTAGCTCATTTTTGCAGAAGGGCTGATGAGAGAATAAGAGAGAAATACCGGGTTGATGTAGCTGAAGTGTGCCATCTTTTGGGAAACATAAATTGAACATGGTTTATTCTTACTTATTTTAATATAATTTGGCCGTAGTTTGCCCACCTCTGAGTTATATGGGCGATTTGGAGCAAAGATCTAAATTTGGAATTCCAACCGCGAGTATCTTAGCAACTAAAGAGCCAATCAGGAGCGAGGATGTTGAAGGTGACGCCCCCAAACCTGTTGCAATCGAAACCAGGAGCAATGTCGAGGAAAGAAGGCGCCTGATCTGTCTGTTACTAATGTTCGATTTCCTGATTTATGGACAAATTGGTAAAATAAAAAGCCCAGGATCATGTAGAGGGTTAATACCAACATTTAAGACCAAAATGAGTCTGACAGCAGCAGTTTTCAACAGAAAGTGAATTGGAGCCAGAGCTGATGGAGCAGGAAGTGCTCCCATGATCACTTCCTGTTACGAACGCGGCAGCAGCAGGTTAGCTACGTCCGTTTATACAAACAGTCGATGGTCTGACCCGTCCAGAGGCTTTGCAGTTGCACCTTATAGTAACACAAAAGCTTTATTTTACTTGACTCCAAACTCACCACTTTAATGAAAACTCTGATTAACAACGGCACTTTGGTGCTTCGTTTATTCTTTTACTATTCACCTGATTAATCCCTGAACCTTCCCCGACTCTGAAAATCCTTAAAATAGATCCCTTCTTTATAAAACAGGTGAGCTCGACATTCTTGAGTTGCTGATAGCTCCTGCACTCTGCTAAACCTTCCTCCTCTCTCATATATTTAAATGGTAAATGAAATCCCAGAAGGGGAGCCAGTGTGGGGTCAGTCGGTGCTTTAAAAACAGCAGCTGCTCCAGTAGGCCTCGTTGCTCTTCCCCTTTAGGCAAACCTCATAATTGGAGCTCCATTACAAGCCTGCTTTGCCACCACATAAAACCCCAAAACAACAAGCACTCAAAATATCCCCTCCAAAAAGTTCTGCCCGTGGATTAAAAAAAGTTTGTGTGTCTGTTATAAGTATTTGAAAACTTTCCCCGCTCACAAATGGCTCTAAGCGCTTCAAATCCTGCAAGAATTGTGCACAAATCAATCAGACGAACCACAGTTTCACTATTTAGTCCAGAGCCAATTATTAAGTTTGGGTGAAGCGCCTTCAGACATCTGCCCAGGCTCAGAACGAGACCGGTACAAGACTGACATAATTAAACGGCATATTGCAAATTGCACATAAATGATCCAGAGATGTAATTGGGAGAAAAATAAAGTGTCGAGGCATTAGATTTGATGTGAAAGGCGTGTGGAAGCCTGGCGATGCTTACAACTAAGATGTCTGCTCAGATGATGGGGAAAACTCAAGAAATAAAACACAATATCAAACATTATCAGATACAACAGTGATCATCAACGCAATTATGGGAGTGTTTTGAAGAGAAAGGGGAATCTGGGAAATGAAGGTACCTAAACCAATCTGTAGTTGTGCTAGAGGCGAGGCAGACGAACGGCTGGGGCCCGGTTTAAAGACCCTCCACAGAGAACGTTCGTCACTCCATAATGGGCCGTTTTAATTGCAGTGAGTTTCATTCACATTTGATTGACTAAAGACAATAGTTTGAGGATTTAACTGGAGAGTCAGATGTCCTTGAAAAACATCTTTTTGCCCGTGGCGAGTTTTTAAATCTGGTTGGAGGACTCGTGTAGCAAAGATGCAGCCGCCATTTTGAGTTTTTTATCAAAGACATTCAGATGGATGTGCTACTCTCTCGTCCCGTAAAACGTTTCTGCTTCAGCTTTTGTCTCTTTACAAGGCCAAAGAGCTTTACATCAAGAAACTGGAGGAGCTGAAATCGTACTGCCAACCTCTGAGTCAGTGAATTTGACTGCTTTACCAATGACGTTTATGTTGAGAGCGGGATTTGAACCACCAACCTTCAGATCAGTGGACAAAACCATCAAACCAGAACTGAAACAGGAAGGAAAGTTACAGATTCTAAATTATCTTGAGGTAAAGGGAAATATTGAAGTAGGAAATAGTCAAAATAAACTTACATTTGTCTGCCCTGCTTTGAAATACTTGGGCCCCTGGGGACCTTAAGAAAGCCGACAGTCCCTTCACAATAATGGTTCATTATAATAGTGCTGTTTCCAATCACATTTCATTGACTACAGCCTCACAGCTCCCCGAGGACCCGGACTCCACTTTAGGAACCACTCAGCGAGTCGCCAAAAACGAGCCAAAAGTCAATCTCAGGCGGCGGCCATTTGTAATGTTTTTATTTGAGAAATGACAAACTAAGAAAAGTATTTCTGAAAATTCTTCTAAAAAAGAACTTTGATACTCCTGACCAGCAAAACCCCTGAGACTCCGACAAGGACCAGCAAAAGAGACTCCATTCTGAAAGCAAAACCCCTACTCCAACAAGGACCAGCAAAACCCCTGAGACTCCAACAAGGACCAGCAAAACACCTGAGACTCAAACAAGGACCAGCAAAACCCCTGAGACTCGAACAAGGACCAGCAAAACACCTGATACTCCAGTAAGGACCAGCAAAACCCCTGAGACTCGAACAAGGACCAGCAAAACCCCTGAGACTCCAACAAGGACCAGCAAAACCCCTGAGACTCCAACAAGGACCAGCAAAACCCCTGAGACTCCAACAAGGACCAGCAAAACCCCTGAGACTCCAACAAGGACCAGCAAAACACCTGAGACTCAAACAAGGACCAGCAAAACCCTGAGACTCGAACAAGGACCAGCAAAACACCTGATACCAGGACCAGCAAAACCCCTGAGACTCGAACAAGGACCAGCAAAACCCCTGAGACTCCAACAAGAACCAGCAAAACCCCTGAGACTCAAACAAGGACCAGCAAAACCCCTGATACTCCAACAAGGACCAGCAAAACACCTGAGACTCGAACAAGGACCAGCAAAACACCTGAGACTCCAACAAGGACCATCAAAACCCCTGAGACTCGAACAAGGACCAGCAAAACACCTGAGACTCCAACAAGAACCAGCAAAACCCCTGAGACTCAAACAAGGACCAGCAAAACCCCTGAGACTCCAACAAGGACCATCAAAACCCCTGAGACTCCAACAAGGACCAGCAAAACACCTGAGACTCGAACAAGGACCAGCAAAACCCCTGAGACTCCAACAAGGACCATCAAAACCCCTGAGACTCGAACAAGGACCAGAAAAACCCCTGAGACTCGAACAAGGACCAGCAAAACCCCTGAGACTCAAACAAGGACCAGCAAAACACCTGAGACTCCAACACCTGATCTAAGGAGCTTTGAGCCTTGGAGGTGGAAAAGTGCTGCATAAAAATGTGACTGTGAAGATGAAACTCAAGTTAGCCCTACAAAAAAACACCTGCTCCTGCTCCTCCTCCTGCTCCTGCCCCTCCCCCTGGTCCTGCCCCTGCCCCTGCTCCTGCCCCTGCTCCTCCTGCCTCCGTCAGCGTGGATCCCGGTCTTTTTCTGAGATGTTTGACACAGCTCAGACTCTCACCCAGAGCCACAGCAGCAGCAGAAAACGACTAAACGCAAAATGAGATTTGTCCTGAAGCGCTGATGTCGGGGAGTTATTGCTTCTCTGTCTTGTCTGAGGTATTTACAGCCCCGTGTTTTCATTTAATAAAACGCACTCACAGATAACTTATAGAGCTGAGGGAAAACACGATTCCCAATACGATTCCCAATACGATTCCCATTGTTCTGTTGATTTCTGTAGCATCAGGCTTCAGAGTCTGGAGTCCGACAGCAGACGTTTATGTCGGTTTAAGCAGCTCATTCATCCATTGCGAGACAGGGTCAACACCTTAATGAACACTCTTTCATTATAACTGCCACTGAAGCTTGTTGATTTTTCATTATGCCAGATGCCCTTCCCAACACATCTGAAGGTGGAACTATCGCCTTAACCGTCCGATATGACACAAAACGGACTCTCGTGAGGTTTAATCCATGTTCTACGGCTGTTTCCTCCTCAAAAACAGACCTGGAGTTGTGTTTTGTGTTTGAGTCACACTTTATTATCAGTCTGTCTAATCTCCAAAGCTCAAAATGCTCTGTTCCACCTCGTGATGTCATCAAGCTGTAATTTTCAAGTTAACACCTCCTTTTTTTAGCTTTAGTTCAGTAGAGATAAGTTGCTATTCCAGGACTGAAATGATTCTGGAAATGAAGGTGTGTGGAGTTTAAAAACACAGCGGAGCACTTCCTGTATCACCACATGATGACATCACAAGGTGGAACAGAGCGTTTTCAGTTTGAGAGAAGAACTCGGGGTAAATCTGCAGGTTTGTTTGAGTTAAACGTGAAACAAAACACAAAACTCCAGGTGTGTTTTATACATTAGAACAGATCAGAGAGTGGAGTAAATGTGGACACTTTACAGACGGATGGTTTCCGGTTCGATTCCCGGGCTGCTGACAGGTTTAGTATTGAAAGGAGAACGTGCACTTTAACTTTTGTAAAATCCTCATAACAAATTGACCTGTGATTGGCCTGGAACATTAAGCCGCTTCCAATTACATCCAAACTAATCCAAAACGTTTTTTTTTCTGCGCAGACGAGCCTCAGAGCGAACTTTTACCACGTCCGTCTGAGTCGTGTTTATTAGAGCGCTGGAACGGTCCCGGGACATTGCTAAACATTTTTATTGATGCATTTAACTTCACTGACCATGAATTTTGGCCAAACGGGTTTTAAAGAAGGACACGGGAAGGTGACCCGGAGGAGACTGCAGCAAAAGCAACTTCCACAGCACAATTAGGTTACCCCCAATAAAACAAAAGGACTGTCATCAGCAGCTCCTCCAGACGCACGTTCATAATTGGGTTTTAAGTGCCCTTTAAATCCCTCCCTCAGATGTAACGCTCAAAGGAAATTGGGTCAGTCGGGAGCCATTTTGAAAAAGTATTGTACCGGTATATATTTGAGCGCTGTCTTACTTTGAGCATTTGTACGACACGCTCTCGTTGTTTAAAGGTCGTGCTCAGGAAACGAGTCGGTAAAATGAAAATCTAACGCCGTGTTTTGAATATTATGCCCCCAAGTAAATAATGTGATTTAATTTAAAGGTCCGATATGACACAAAGTGGACTCTGTGAGGTTTGATCCATGTTACAACGATGTTAGAGCATCAAAAACACACCTGGAGTAGTGTTTTGTTTCACTTATTATGAGTTTGTAGCATCTCCAAAGCTCAAAACGCTCTGTTCCACCTTGTGATGTCATCAAGTGGGAGTTTTTTTCAAGTGAACAGCGATGTTTTACCTTTAGTTCAGGCGAGATAAGTGGACTGAAATCAGAACTGAAACTCTCAGCATAAAGTACGACGGTGGCTCAGCTGGTAGAGCGTTTGCCCACTGCTCCAAAGATTAACGGTTCAAATCCCGTTCTCAGCATAAACCTCATTGATGGAGCAGAAGAGACGGGCAATTCCACGTCTGAAATGATCCAAATGATTCTAGAAATGAAGGTGTGTGGAGTTTAAAAACACGGCGGAGCACTTCCTACTTCCTGTATTACCACATGATGACATCACAAGGTGGAACTGAGTGTTTTCAGCCTAAATCTGCAGGTTTGTGTGTTAAACATGTGAGAATGAAACAAAAAAACACAGCTCCAGGTCTGTTTGAGGTGAGGAAACAGTAGAACAGATCAGAAAATAAAGGAATATGGAGCTTTAATGTTTGTTTTTCCATTTTATTTTATTTTTTTTGCAATATTTAAACAAAGAACAAACATGGATTTATTTTACTTGACCAGTTTAATGAATCTGCTCAGTTGTTAGCGTTAGTTTAACACGTGTCATGTTTAGAAAAAGCCCCAAACTCTCCATTTTTTCCACCGTTCACTCGTCTCGTGAGTGAAATAAAACCGTGGACCTGCTGGACCCCCCGGACGGCCACAGCCAGAGTCCATCAGCGGTCACAGCCTCCATCTGTCACTGCCGCCGGGCGCCATCAAGAACAGGTCCAAGGAGAAGGTACCAATGAGTCAACGCTCCCGACCGCCGCAGACACCGGCGCCGTGATGGATCGCCGCCACTTCCCTAAATAAACATAGATCAGTGAACACGGACAGTGAGAGAAGGTTCTGTCAGAGCGAGCGCCGCCGCCGTCCACGTCGCTCTAAAGGGAGGTCAGAGACGAGGAACGGGGCTCGGACCAGGGACAGTAAAACGTCCAAAAGTCACGCTAAAAGTTTAAATATGTTCTGACCAAAATAAGAGACGGATTTTGAAATGTGCAAGAAAATGTGGAAATTTAATCAGATTTTGAAAACTCATTATTATAATCGTTTCTCGTCTGTTCTGATGTTTCCTCGTCACAAACATCTGGAGTTATGTTTTTTTGTTTCATTCTCACATGTTTAACACACAAACCTGCAGATTTAGGCTGAGTTCTTCTCTCAAACTGAAAACACTCTGTTCCACCTTGTGATGTCATCATGTGGTGATACAGGAAGTGCTCCTCTGTGTTTTTAAACTCCACACACCTTCATTTCTAGAATCATTTGGACAATTTCAGCTCTGGAGTTGCCACTTATCTCGACTGAACTAAAGGTAAAAGGAGCTGTTCAAACGTGTGAAAACTACCACCTGATGACATCACAAGGTGGAGCAGAGCGTTTTGAGCTTTGGAGATGTGACAGACTAATAAGAAATCAAACAAAATCCAACTCCAGGTCTGTTATAACATGGATTAAAGCTACAAGAGTCAGTTTTGTGTCATGTAGCAGCTTTAAAATCGTTAGCGGACTTGTGTGTCGTTCCCTAGAAATGTTGCCGAGTGAGGCTTTAATTGACTGGTTTGTCAGAAAAAAAAGATTTGAAATTATTTGATGAGGTATTTATTTTATTTTATTTTATCATTTATTCATTTTTGTCTCCGTGGATGAAACATTTGGCCTTCAGAGAAACTTCTTGGCTTGAATCTGCCTGAGGTATTGTCAGATTTTGTGCGAGTTCATCGAAAAACCAAGTTAACTTTTACAATGGGCCAAATAAAACTTTCCGTGTTTGAGTGTGTTTGAGTGTGTTTGAGTGTGTTTGAGTGTGTTTGAGTGTGTTTGAGTGTGTTTGTATAGAACTGATTCCAAAATACAGCCGAGCTATAATTACAATTGACAGAGAATAGCAGTGAAATGTGCCAACGTGTCAGAACCGACGCTCCAGAATCCTACGAGCTTCTTCCCACACGACTCCTGAAGCCAGAGTCAGCCAGAGTTCACTCAGCACTTCACACGGAAAAGATTTTTGGAGATGTTTGCTTCACTTTAATGACAGTGTTCTGTGTGGGTCAAAGAAAACTTTCAATATTAGTGGAGTTTCAACTTGATTATGTTTCTATTACTGTCAGACTGAGATTTGAGAGTTTTATGTGTAAATGGATGTAGCTAACCTGCTAGCCGCCGCGTTTCGAACAGGAAGTGATCATGGACGCACTTCCTGCTCCGTCATTTTGGTCTTAAATGTTTGTATTAACCCTCGACATGATCCCGGGGTTCTTTTTTTTTTTTTTTTTTTTTACTTATTTTGAGTTTTTTTTTTGTTTTTTTTTTAGCGTGAGTTTGTTTATTTTTTGTTATTTTGAGGTTTTGTTGTTTTTTGTTTTTTTTTTTTTTTTTATATAAATTTGAGGTTTTTTTGTTTTTTATATATTTTTTGTTATTTTGAGGTATAAAGTTTTTTTTTCAGAATTATTTTGAGGTTTGTTTTTTTACTTAGTTATTTTGAGGGGGGGGTTTATTTTTATTTTTTTTATTTTGAGTTTATTTTTTTGTCTTTTGAAGGGCCGTCCCCCCTCTCTCTGTAACTTGTCATTTTGGTCTTAAATGTTCATATTAACCTTCTACATGATCCTAGGTTCAACTTTATTTTTTATTATTTTGAGGTTTTTTTTTTTTTGGGTTTTTTTTTTTTACTTATTTTGAGGGTTTTTTAATTATTTATTTTTTGTTGATTTATTTTATTTTTGTTATCTTGAGTTTATTCATTTATTTTTTGATATTTTGAGTTTGTTCATTTATTTTTTGTCATGATTCCTGCTCCTGCCTCCTGTGTCTCCTCCCCCTCCCTCACCTGCCTGACTCCAGAGCTGGGCGGAGCCCTGGCTCCTCCCACACTCACCTGCAGCCAATCAGGGCAATTAACGCAGCTGCAGGAGCTTAAAAGGAGCCAGGACCCAGCTCTCTGTGCCAGGTTGTCTGTTTGCATCACTGCGTGTCTTCGTGCTGCTCACATCTCTGTCCTCGTGTCTCTGCTGTGTGTCCTGCCCGTGTCCTGCCTGTGTCCTCCCTGTGTTCTCCCTGTGTTCTCCGACCCTGTCTCCCGGTACCGGCTGTGTTTCCCGTCTCGTGTCTTCCCTGCACCTCTGGACCCTGACCGGCACCCCAGCACCCAGCTCCTCGTATGTTCTCCCGTCACCTGTTTTTGTCTTGTTGTCCTGTCAATAAACTCCCTTAAACTTGCCCCGAGTCCCACACTTTTGGTCCGCCTCACACCCACATTACGACATTTTTTTTGAGTTATTTTAAGTTTGTTTTATGTTTTTTTTATTTTGAGTTTTTTTTTTGTTTTTGTTTATTTCATTAATTTTTTTTTTAACTGTGTCTCTCTCTGTCTCTGCGTCTGTCAGACTCATGTTGGTCTTAAATGTTCGTATTAACCCTCTACATGATCCTGGGGTTTTTATTTCACGTCTGTGTCTGTAAATCAACATATGAACATTAATAACAGACACATCAGGTCCTTCTGTCCCCGACGTCGCTCCTGTTAGCATTAGCAACAGGTTTGATTGACAGTGTTGCTAAGGGAAGGGGCGTTACCTTCAACAGCCTCACTCTTGATTGGCTCTTTGGTTGCTATGATGCTCACAGTTGGCAACTTGGCTCCAAATTCGCCGCTATAACTGCTAGCCTCGATGATTAGCATTAGCAGGTATAGCTAGTTGGTTTGCGTGGATGCTAACAAGAAAATCCTACTTAACATGTCAGAGCAACTCTGTCCTACTTTTTATGTTTAGAAAAGGTGTTGATGCTCCCTGCTAAATGCTATTTTCTCATAAGTTTAGATCAAACCGAAACAAACAATTAAGACCACTTAGTGACATCATACAGTGGGACCAAACACTTTGATCTTTTTGATTCCGTGACCTCGCCGTTTCATGACTTTAATATCCGGGAGTTTACTTGATGAATTCTGCATATTCCCAGTGTTTATGATCTCGGAAACTCCCTTTTTTTATGTTTATGGGAACAATCTCTTCCACGACTTTTTCCGTTTTTCATTGGAGCCGGGTGGCGCTGTAGCTGACAGTTCATCGCATCTGATCACGATTCATTGACAATTCTGCAGGCAGCGCACTCCCCTCTCTGCAGATAAACAGTTTGGGCTCCAAAGGCTTTCGCGGAGATTACATATCTTTCCTTTCATAAAGATGCCATTAGTGTCTTGGGAGTAATGGGAGCTACTAATTTGATGGTCTGACCTAAAGCTATTCATCAGCTCGGAGTGGGGAGGAGAAGAATAGATGATGTGGGAGATCACATTATAATTTGGCTACAGGAGCCACTAGTCTAATGACGGTATTAACTCCAAAACAGCTGCAAAGAAAATGTTTGGAGACGCCGCTGAACAAAAGGCTTCTTGGATGGAGCTAATCGGTGGAGCTCCGCGGTGGGGGTCCATGTAATATTCATGCGTCTCCACACAGCAGAGCCCGGGCTCTCTGCTTCTGTTTGGCCCCGAGCACCTCTTAAAAGTCATAGGAAAGAATGATAATTGTTTTCATACACACAATGGCGTTTTACTGTACTCAGGGAAAATGGTTTAGGCCATCGGAAGTTCTTTAGTGAAAAATATCAGTGGTTTATATTTGGAAAGGCTTGTTTCGCGTTTGGAGACGAGGGTTTTGTAAATTCAGACCCAAGAACAGCTCTGTGTTGTAATGATTTTAAGTAAGTGCCATTAGACTAAATCTCTCCTTGTTCTCGGTACATCCTCGATAACTCAATGTGTCTACAGAGCATAAAATACATCAGGAACACGGCATTTTCTACTTCCTGTCAGAGGCAACCAATCACAGAGATCTACTTTTGTGTTTAACCGTCGTCGTTCACATAAATCCAGAGTCTATATCTTTATCCAACTAAGTTTAACTGTGTCAATTAAAAAGGAACTAAATCTATTTTTTCTGACTAAACTCTGTAAATGGTGTCATATTAAATTACTAAAACTCTAAGTGTGAGCTGCCTCGAGTGTCCTCTGCAGTTTTAAGTAGTTGGTGACATCATAAAAGACTGCACTGATTATAGACAGGATACAAACACCTGCTGCAGAGGCGGAGTTTGACCAATCACACTGTTCTTTATACCTCCAGACCCCGCCCTCTGTTTTGTCACTGTCCCCTTTAGTCCTCCAGACTCCGCCCCCCTCCTCACTCCAGACTCCTCCCCTTCTCTCCCCTTTAGTCCTCCAGACTCCGCCTCTCCTCTCTCCCCTTTACTCCTCCAGGCTCCTCCTCTCCCCTTTAGTCCCCAGACTTTAGTTCTCCAGGCTCCGCCCAGTTGAGCAGCTCTATTTGAAACATGGTTGTGGGCGGAGTTTAAGTGTTTAATTCCACTTTTCAAAAACACTAATTTGTTAAAACACACATACAGTATAAATATCTTTCCTCGTGAGACACAACACGATACGTTCTTTGTTTCCAGAATTTCCAAACCCCGTCTGAAGTTGCACCGCTCCAGGTAAAACCAACGCCGCTCCACATTAGCATTAGCATTTCCCGCATCATTTCACAAAGCACCGCAGCATCAACACGGTTCACTTTAAAACAGAGCCGGGCCTGGAGTCTAAAAGGGGAATTACAGCTTCACTTAAAGCAAATTGTGAACACAGGTGTTTTTAGCAGAGGTCGGCCGATGAAGTGGTTACAAATCTGGACACGCATCTGAGCAAATAAATGAATAATTGAGGGCAGTTATCCAATTCCCCCTTGTTAAGATCCCTGCATTTTTTTTTATTTTTTTTTTTCCTGTGTTAAAACTGAAACGGAGCCAACATGCCGATGAGATAAGAGTGGATGAGGTACGATGTCGGGTCTTTGAAATGCACCGGGCGCTCGGCTGTGCCAAGTTCACCTCCAGTGAGCCACGTTCGCCATGTAAACGAGCTCGTGCGGAGGGCGGCGGGTTTGTGCGTGACATACGACTTTGAGCTCGCTCCCACTGAAGCCTCCGTGTCGGGTTCAGGATAAATGATGATTTTAACTTTTAAGAGCGAGATTCAAACTGCCAAACTTCAGATGAGTGGACAAACGCTCTACCGACTGAGCCACTGTCGCCCCTTTTTTTAGTCTAGACGTGTTTTTTTTGGAGCTTCCATAACCGTCACTTTGCACCTTCTTCCGAGAAATCCAAATCAGATTCACCTCTTTTTATATTTAAATCAATATAATGCAAATCATGTAGCGCTGTGCCAATACGTCCTCTGGAAAGAAAGAGCGCCCTCTGCAGGTCAGTCTCTCTGTGAGTCACTGGGGAGAGTCTCAGCTGCAGGTTTTTAAATGTCTGACGGAGAAGAGGCTGATCTTTAAACGAGTGAACAAACAAGAGACGAATGAGACGTGAACGATCAGGAGAATGGAAGTGTGGAAGTGAGTGTGCGGCTTCGATGGCGTGTGGGAGGGGCTAAGTTCAGCAGGTCGTGTGTACGGCTGT
Source organism: Periophthalmus modestus (assembly GCA_019594935.1). Taxonomy (NCBI): domain Eukaryota; kingdom Metazoa; phylum Chordata; class Actinopteri; order Gobiiformes; family Gobiidae; genus Periophthalmus; species Periophthalmus modestus. The sequence goes on along the minus strand of JAIEZT010000198.1, from coordinate 19,709,640 downwards.
GTATTGTTTTTCGAATAGTATGTGACCACAGCTAATGTCTTTTTAATGTGTTTGTGGTCAGTTTGCAGTATTTCCATGGACCTGCTCAGAGACGGTGGGTGTAAATGTTCATGTTATGACTTTATAACCTGCATTTCTCCGTGACTTTTGTCGTGGTTAATATGTGTATGGTGCAAATAAAAATAAAATCACTCCTTACCGTTCGAAGCCTGGGTAAGTAAAGAGGTTTAGAACAGGAAGGGCAGCCGAGGCGAAGCTTGTTTTCATGAAGGAATTCACGATCATATCAACCACGTATCTAGTTATTTCTGCTTCTTTTTCGTTTAAATGTAAATGGAGGTTAAAGCTGATTAAAGAAACTGATGGAGCTAAAGGCCCTGGTCAGACTCGGGGCAGTTAGTCACAGACCTGACACCGGGGTAAATCCACCAGAGGCAACAACTGATTCACTGCAAACCTTCACTGGGTCCATTTAGATTCCCCCGACTCGTCAGCGAGGAGCAGACCTGACACGAGAACGAAAGCCGAAGAAACACCTGGGACTGAACCTGGAAAAGAAGAAGTACCAACTGAGAAAAAAGACGCTTCCATAAACCAAACCAATGAAAACACGATTCGTTGGAAAAGCATCGTTCCAGTGTCAGATTCCTGTGATTAACTAACTATCGATCTCCCGTCTGCGGTTGACCCAAGTCTTTTTCATTTTACATACACCGTAAACTCGTAACAACCTTCATGATCAGTTTTGAAAAAAAAAAAAACGCTAACACAATCCCAACGAAGCATTCATCAAACGCCAAACCCCCACACGTGACCGGTTTGTCGCAATTCCGGGAACTGATTCTGGGCGCGATTCATCTCCCAGTGGGAACGCTTAATCCAATCCACAAATCCGTCGTAGATTCTCCTCCGCCGGTGTCCACTTACAGCGATGGATTATGTGCGGTGGGACGCGCGGTCGAGGGCTGATCGCTCTCTAAGGACCCCGAACCCTTCTGTCATTAAAGATGGCGTCTGCTGGGGCCAGTCAGGTGATTGATCCAACGCAATTCGAAACATCCTCTTCTTTTTACAGCTAGAGGCCACGGCGAGCTTTGTCACGACCCCCATCACAAAGACGCCGGCGTGGGGAGTGCGCCGCAGTACAGATGTTGATAGATGTAGTTCTTGGAGAGAGTAAATGAGATGAGGTTAAAATGATCTAGTACGCCGGGGTTGGTAATCTAACTGATCAGATCTGCCGGAGGGAGGCCGTGTAGTCTGTATATGGACAAGTAATGGAGTCAAGAGAACAGAAGGGCTGTAGTCCATCACGAGCTCTACTGCGTCTCCGAGGGGACGTCTCCAGACAGAGACTCGATAGAACCCAGTGAACGAGAGCCTGGATTTGTTGAATAAGGGCTTCAAAGGTCAGGCTTTTATGAATGAACTTTGACCAACGCCACATAGAGCAGAAATGTGTTTGAAAATCCCACATATCAACCAGTAGGGGTCCTACTAACACAAGTCGTGCAGTACTTAAATACAATATATAACTTCATAGAGAAAGTATCGGTTTGTTATCGCTGAGATCTAGTCATGGGGCTTTCGGCTCCTTTTTGGGATCCGAATCATTTGGATCTGTTCTTTTCAAAGAGCCGTTCAAAAGACTGGCTCCTTTAATATTTATTCAAATTAAGACAATGTGAGACTCATTTTAATGACAAACAAATCGGACAAAAGACCAAGGCTCAGACCTGTCGAAATGAAGTGGGTTTGTCTAAAATGTATAATTATGAAAATACAAATAAAGGTGGCATTACAGTAATAATAATAAACATAAAAATAATAAGAAGAAAAGAAGAAAAAAAACAAAAAAAACAAAAAAACAAAATAATGATAATAAAAAAAAAAATATATAAATAATAAGAATTAAAAAAAATATATATATATAGTCTTAAATATGTTTGTTTTTTATGCACACATCTCTCACTCTTCGCTGTTCTGCTTCTTGTTTTGGTTCAGTGTTAGTTCTGTAAAAATTCAGACTAATTAGTAAGAAAAATACTTGGTTCTTTTAAAAAAAATAAGATCCAGATCCAACGGTTCAAAAGAGCCGACTCGTTCACGAGCATCACTTCGCCACAGAAATCCTCCACAGAACTAGATTACACTTGTTTATCTCCATGGCAACAAGCTAGTGATGCTACCAGGGCAAGTTACAGGTCAGATCTGTGGAGAGGTGGGCCCTGCTCTAGAATGTAACTGGATAAATTCAAGATAAACCAGTTTAATGCCACACTGCGAACACTTCATGCCGATCAGTGTTATCTCCATGGAAACAGGAGAATTTCAGTTTGAAACTTTGACTCCCACCTCCTCTGCTTCATATCAGTCTGATTTAGTGTCTTTTCAACCAAGAAGAAAGTGCACTTGATTGGAGACTTGAACAGCTTGAAAAATGCTTGAAAATGTAAAATTTAAATTAGCCACTTGGAAACAAACTTTAAAACCAGGTTAACAATTACGAAACTGTTTTTCCAGGATTCAGAATTTTGATTTCCTCCTCTGCAGCTGAAAGAAAGTCAGATAAAACGGCTCTTTGTAACGGCAGAACGAGATGCCAAATAAATCTCGAACAGCTATGGACAGGAGCATTAAGTCCAACTCCAAACACTCAATGGACTTTTGAATGGGGTCATTATGAAGACGACAGCACCATTTTGTGAGCCTGGAGCCCAGTGTCTTTCTTTGAGGTCACAGGATAAGTGCAGCACAGAGCTCCAAAGTGTTCTTGGAGGGAGAGAGGGAGAATGCGAGTGCTGTTATTTAGAAATTATTCTGAAATATTTGTCTGCGAGGGGCCTCACTATTACATGCATTTGAACTGATTCACTGCAGGGGGCGAGAGAGGACACGCTGAGCCAAACTAGCAGCGTTACTCCTCCGGTCATATTTTCTTGTATTTAATTTGAGTGAGTTTGCTGGAACAGAGTCAGCGTGGCGTCACTCCGAGGGAAGCTAGCAAATTCAAAACCCAAATACGTTCTAAGATGTGCTGATGTCCATATTGTTTTCTTTTTGGATTAATCAAATGTCACAGGCGACGCTCGGGGATTTGTCAAAACGAACGCGGGTTTACAGACCTCCAAAGAACTCTAAAAACATAATCCGCTTGTACTTGTTTATTATTCAAAAGCACTCTCCAATACGGCTTTGCAAAGTGCTCGAGTCAATTGACACGTCTGGCTTCCTCTGCAAAAAGAAGTGTCAATGAAATGTTGTACAGCTTTGTTTCAGTACTGTAAAATCTGCACGACACAAAAACGATTAGCAACCGTGCACTTTTAACCCTTTCACTTTGGACAAAATATGCTTGTAACTCCCACCAATCAGCTTACAGCGTCCACACTGTCATTGTCTCTATAAATGGCAAACTGGTTCTGCTCGTGTTTCTGTACAATGCAAATAAACCAATATTGTTCAGCTGACGCAAATTTGGTAGCGGTCCACCTAGCGTTAACCCTTCACTGCCATTGTCTACGAAATGTCACGAGCTTTGTTGCCAGATTTGGGGCCCCTAACTGTGAATAGCTTGCTAGCGTATAATATTGTTTAGCTGACGCTTATTTGACAGTGGTCCACCTAGAATTAACCCCTCTCTGACATTATTTACCATAAGGCTTATGAAATGTCAATAGCTTTGTTGCCAAATTTGGGACCCCTACTTAGGATTAGCATGCTAGCATAATCCACTGAAGTCTCACAGGCTTTTTTTTTGTACAATGCAAATAAATCAATGTTTAGCTGACATGTATTTGGTAGAGGTCCACCTAGCGTTAACCTCTCCCTGATGTTGTTTACCATGAGGCTTAGGAAATGTCATTAGCTTTGTTGCACATAGCTCACTAGCATAATCTAGTGAAGATTTGTTTACTAAACAAATCACACAGATGCTTTTACCAAAAGTTCTTCTGTTCGATGCAAATAAACCACTGTTGTTTAGCTGACACGTATTTGGTAGCAGTCCACGTAGCATTAACCCCTCACTGCCATTGTTTTCCATAAGGCTTATGAAATGTCACTAGTGTTGTTGCCAGATTTGAACCCCTATTTGCGAATAGCTTGCTAGCATTCAATGCAAATAAACCAATATGGTTTAGCTGACACGTATTTGGCAGCAGTCCTCCTAGCATTAACCCTTTTTTTCTATTGGTTACCATAAGGCATACGAAATGTCACTAGCTTTGTTGCCAGATCTGGGACCCCTAATTGCTACGAGCTTGCTAGCATGATCAACTGAAGTCTTGTTTACTACACAAATCACGCATTTATACGTTTAGACGTTTATACCAAGAGTTTTTCTGTACAATGCAAATAAACCAATGGTGTTTTGCTGACGCGAATTTTGTAGCGGTCCACCTAGCATTAACCCTTCACTGCCATAGCTTACAAAATGTCAGGAGCTTTTATGCCACATTTGGGGCCCCTAACTGTGAATAGCATGATAGCGTATAGTATTGTTTAGCTGACGCTTATTTGGTAGCGGTCCACCTAGAATTAACCCCTCACTGTCTTTATTTACCATAAGGCTTATGAAATGTCAATAGCTTTGTTGCCAAATTTGGGACCCCTACTTGCGATTAGTATGCTAGTATAATCCACTGAAGTCACACAGGCTTTTTTACCCAGTGTTTTTTCTGTACAATGCAAATAAACCAATGTTGTTTAGCTGACGCGTATTTGGTAGCTGTTCACCTAGCATTAACCTTTCACTGCCATTGTTTACAAAATGTCACGAGCTTTTTAGCCAGATTTGGGACCCTAAGTGCGGTTAGCTTGCTAGCATAATCAATTGAAGTTTACAACACAAATCACACAGACTCTTTTACCATGAGTTTTTTCTGTTTCTGTTCAATGCAAATAAACCCATATTGTTCAGCTGACGCACATTTGGCAGCGGTCCTCCTAGCATTAACCCTTTATTTCTATTGTTCACCATAAAGCTTATGAAATGTCATTAGCTTTGTTGCCAGATGTGGGAGCCTTAGTCAAGATTATCGTGCTAGCATACAATGCAAATAAATCAATATTGTTTAGCAGTAGCGGTCCACTTAGCATTAACCCTTTACTATCATTATTTACCATAAGGCTTATGAAATGCCACTAGCATTGTTGCACATAGCTCGCTAGCATAATCTACTGATATTTTGTTTACGACACAAATCACACAGGCACTTTTACCAAGAGTTTTTCTGTACAATTCAAATAAATCAATATTATTTAGCTGTATTTGGTAGTGGTCCACCTAGCATTAACCCCTCACTGACATTGTTTAGCATAAGGCTAACGAAATGTCACTAGCTTTGTTGTCAGATTTGGGACCCCTAATTGCAATTAGTGTGCTAGCTTAATGCACTGAAGTCGCACAGGCTTTTTTACACAGTGTTTTATTTTTATTTTTTTTCTGTACAATGCAAATAAACCAATATTGTTCAGCTGACGCATATCCGGTAGCTGTCCACCTAGCATTAACCTTTCACTGCCATTGTTTACAAAATGTCACTAGCTTTGAAAACAGATTTGGGACCCCTAAGTGCGATTAGCTCACTAGCATAATCAATTGAAATCTTAATTACTACACAAATCACACAGATGCTTTTTCCAAGAGTTTTTCTGAACAATGCAAATAAACCAATAATGTTTAGCTGACGCGTATTTGGTAGCGGTCCACCTAGCATTAACCCTTTATGTCTATTGTTTACCATAAAGCTTACGAAATGTCATTAGCTTAGTTGCCACATGTGGGAACCTTGACCAAGATAATCATGCTAGAATACAATGCAAATAAATCAATAATGTTTAGCTGACGCGTATTTGGTAGCGGTCCACCTAGCATTAACCCTTTACTGCCATTGTTTACCATAAGGCTTATGAAATGTCAGTGGCTTTGTTGCCAGATCTGGGACCTCTAACTGTGAAAAGCTTGCAAGTGTAATCCATTGGAGTCTTGTTTACTACACAAAGCTGCAGTTTTTTTTTACCAGGAGTGAATGAGGAATAGAAAAAAGCCTGTGACTCCTCACTTGTCACCACAACAGCCGTCTCCAGAGAATAGCGCCTTGGCAAAGTGTGTAATTAGAATAATTGCTTGCCGAACAGCGGAGTAAATGTTTGACAATATACGTCGATGGATTCCAATGTAAATGTGTTTTTTATCGGGACTTGCCAGCGTTCCAAGTGGGAAAAAGAGGCAGTTTGTAAATGCCAAGAAGAATAAAAGAAAGGTCAGGAGCTTCCAAGCAACTGCAGGAACTTACTTAGCGATGGGCGAGGAACATATCAGGAGGTTAGCGAAAGCGATCGGACACTGAAGGCATACTAATACACACGCAACAGGGAGATTTAGAATGTTTTGTGTGTGGAGCTGTATTGGGAATATAAACACGATTCATGCATTATATATGAAAGGAGATATTCAGAACGGCAGCGGCGAGGTTCTGGCTTCGAGGAGCGTTCGGGCAAGATGTTATTTAAAAGTGTGTTTTTCATACAAAGGAAACAGTACATGTAAATCTATATGGAAATAAAATCTTTTGTCAAAACTGAATTTGTATTTTAGCAGCAATTTTACAAGTTCAACAAAGCAAAACAGAAGGATAAGAATGTAAACTCTTTATAATAACTGCACGACCTGAAGCAAGGAGAAGATCCTCCTCCAGGTCAAATATGAGTCGTGTTTGTGGAGATGCGAGCCTGAACACAGCAGGACACATGTTTTTTCAGTGCAATAAAGACAACGGCAATGAAAAATTAACAAATCGTGGTTTTCTTTTAGGCTGTTCTTGGATAAATTTGAGAAAATACTCCATAATGCACAAGATCTCATTAAGAACGAAGAGAAGAAACTGCTTCATTAAAGGGGTCTTCACTGAGTAGTTACCAAGACTGAGTCATTTTGAAAACTTGTGAAACTCTGGCTTCATTATAAAGCTGTCAAACGATAAAAAAAGAAAATTATCTTATTTAATTATTCCACAAATCTAAGTGAATTATTTTAAACTGGCTGTAAAGTCTAGAAATCTAGAAACTGCACATGATGAGTGACCAGGTTCATGTACTTGACCAAACAGCAGGTTTAATGGGGTGAATGGCCCTTCATTGTTGCTTGCGGGTGTAACTGGCTCTTATTGTGACAGATGTGAGCTGTTAGAGTTCACCTGGAGTCTCCCAGTGTCGCAGTTTGGTGAAATGTTTGGCCCATTTTACTCGTTTTAGTGCTTTTTTAGCGCTTTTGGTTTGTGCCTTGTGGAGCAGAGCCGTAGACCGAGCCGTAGACCGAGCCGTAGACCGAGCCGTAGACCGAGCCGTAGACCGAGCCGTAGACCGAGCCGTAGACCGAGCCGTAGACTGTACATATCCTCTACGGCTCCGCTCATAGACCCGGGTTCGTAAGCAGCCACCGCTCGTCGTTTTATGTGTAAATGTGACCACGTTTAGCACGGCTCCTGAGCGCAGCGTTCCTCCTGACAGGTGAAGGAGGAGTTCAGCCCGTCCTCACCCGTCCACACCTGTCCTCACCCATCCTCACCCGTCCTCTCACCTGTCGTCACCCGTCCTCACCTGTGCTCACCTGTCCTCACCCGTCTTCACCCGTCCTCACCTGTCGTCACACGTCCTCACATCCTCACACCTGTCCTCACCTGTCCTCATCCCACCTCACCCGTCCTCACTCCACACCGTCGTCATCCGTCCTCACCTGTGCGATCCTCACCTGTCCTCACCTGTCCTCACCCGTCCTCACCCGTTCTCACCTGTCCTCACCTGTCCTCACACCTGTGATTACCTGTCTTCACCTGTGATTACCCGTCCTCACCTGTCCACACCCGTCCTCACCTGTCCTCACCCGTCCTCACCCGTCCTCACCTGTCCTCACACGTCCTCACCCGTCCTCACCTGTCCTCACTCACCTGTCCTCATCCGTCCTCACCTGTGATTACCTGTCCTCACGTTGTGTTCACCCGTCCTCACCCGTCCTCACCCGTCCACACCTGTCCTCACCCGTCCTCACCCGTCCTCACCTGTCCTCACCCGTCCTCACCCGTCCTCACCCGTCGTCACTGGTCTTCTTCTTTTAGGCCAAAACTGGCAGACTATCAGACTGTAGAAACACAGACAGCCTCTAGTGGTGAGGTGTGGGAGTACAGCAGGGCGGGGCGGCCTGGTGACAGATTTCAGCTTTAACACTTTAAGTCGTTTAAAGGCGTCTAAAATATTCATGAAAACAATTAAACTTATGAATTAAAGATAAACACGTCTCCACAAGTCGAGCTAATCATTGACACAATTAACCAAAATGGCCGCCCTAATGCAGAGAATCAAAAGTAAAACTGTTATTTACCTCCATTAAAGCTATTAGCAGTTTGAGATAAGCCTGCAGTGTCTAACCAGAGGAGCAGGTAAACAGGCTGCTCAAAATGCATAAATACTCCAATATGCTCCGCGAATTTAAATCATTGTTAGCGTAACCTTGACTTTTTTTTTACATATGCTAATCTTCAAAAGAATGGAGAGATCAGGAGCCCGATAAAGGCAATTGCTTCCAGCCCTTGGTTTGCCTTTTTCCAACCTTCACCTCAGCGACTTCTATCAGCAGAAAAACCAACACGATTCCACATCTTTTCATGAGATTCCTCGCAAACAATTCGGGACCTTGCTTAACCTCGCTGCTCTATTTCCGTACGATCTAATCGGCTCCACGGCGTCGCCCAACGCAGATGTCAGTCCAGAACTCGCTATTTTAAACCCGGCCTGCGCAACGTGACCAGTGTGAGGCTTTATCTTTTAAACTGTTTTTATAATCAGATTTTTTTTATAATCAGACTTTTGTTTTTGTGCTGACGAACTTAAAGGGCCTGAACCTCGGGTTTTTCATGGATTTGAGTAAAATGAGTCTGACCCCAGAACAGACACAGAGGAAGCAGCTCTCAAGGGCAAGCCCAATGTGCAACTAAATATACAGTGTTCTATTGTCCGAGACTCAGGAAGTGCGCAGTTAGCATGCTAGCTGTGATGATAAATCTCAGCTCTGGCCTTTGAAAGTTCATTCCAAACTCAGCCATGATAAAGTATTATTGAAGCCACAGCTGCCCTGAGACAGACTGACACAAGCAAGACGACCAATCTGCACCATCTGTGACCGTGACCATCACACACACACGCACGCACACACACACACACACACACACACACACACACACACACACACACACACACGCATACGCATACGCAACGCACACGCACACGCACAGCACGCACAGTACACATACACACACACACACGCACACGCACACACACACACACACACACACAATACACACACATACACACACACATGTATATGATACACACACACACACACACAACGCTTTTAATCCAGACCAGACACTGTGGGTGAAGTGTTTTGCCCAAAGACACAATGATTTCTGCCACTAGCGCCCCCCTGTGGCACCTGGTGTTCCCTCTCCATCCAAGTCCAGACCCAGAGCTTCTGACATCTGAGGACATCAAGGTTTGACAAAGTGCTTCTAAACTCATCGTGGTGAGTAATCAGGACGTTCTCTCAGGAATAACTTTGGATCACTGCAAACTGCTCAAAATAAACTACTTTTGTTTTTTGTTTTTTATGTTTTAAGATGTGTTATGTTTTAAGATTTTGAACCGTTTACCTTCTGGTAGTAGGGCAAACGCTGCTGTATCAGGACGAGGACAGAACCACACGACGAAACCAAAAACACCTGAACTGAAGACCACACTTAAACCAAACCCGTCACATGTGCCGTCTGTGGTGAGGTTTGAAAATAGGACACATCCAAAGTCTGATGAGATTTGGAGCTTTAGCAGCACTTTTGTTCTCAACTTTGAACAATCGATGCCAGGGTTTGTGATCAGCCAGTCTTTTCTTTCTCCCCAAAAGCTCCAAAACATGTTAAATAAGTGATCAAATAAACACGCCGTGAGTGTTGACACAAATGGAGCCTGATGTCTGAGTACGGCTTTAATCAACAGGAGCGGCTTTCATCGGCCCCAGAGGAAGTCGCCGTAACCAGAGGGAACCATTACAGCCACATTTCACTGGAATATGTTTTAAAACTCAAGATTACACAAGCAGCTCGTCGTTTAGTCGTGAGTAACATGTGTCGGGCGAACAAGTTGGTGCTGGGCCTGGAATGTTGCAGCGTAGGGCATTAAACGTAAGTGATTTGTTATAATTTTTCTTTTTTCAGGCTTAAAACATGAATAAAACATGCCTCCTTAGTGACAGCTGGGTGGCTTCACAGATCTGACTCGTGTCTCTGTGGAGATAGAGATGTTTTATGCCACACTACGGAACATTCTAAAGCAATGACATCTACTTTTACACGAGCAGATATTTAAAAGAAGTGGACTAAGTGTTGGGCTAAAGTCAAATGAAGCTCATCGAGGCTCGAGCAGGTACAGAGTCGATTTAGAGCAGGTTTTATATCTGGAATTCCAACCACAAGTATCACAGCAACCAAAGAGCCAATCAGGAGCGAGGATGTTGAAGGTAACGCCCCTTCCCGCCCACACCGCTGGTTTAGCAGAGAGTTGGTCAATCAAACCTGTTGCTAACGTTAGGAGCGATTGTACATGGGGTGAAACTGTGGAACGCTCTGGATTTAAAACAAAAGAAATGCTAAAGTATCATAAATTTTCATATAAAGACAAAACAGAAAGAGCAGCTCAGGACCACAGTCTGCTGTTCATCTACATCTACATCTACAATACACTAACCTCCTCTGAAGAAGTGAGGTTCAGATCTGAGCCAGAGAAAAGAAATGGTTTGAGAGGAGAGTTAAAGAAGATATTTTTGTTAGGAAAGAGAAACCTTCATTAAACAGGAGCCTGAGACATAATCTGTCCCCCATCTACACCTCCACCTCAGACCCAGAACAAAGAACAATATCAGGGTCGTTAAGGGATGAATATGGTGGCTCCAGCTGAAACTAGAGACCATAGATGTTTACAGTTTCAGTGTCGTTAGCGCCTCCTTCAGACAGATATAAGTCAGTGTCCAGCAGGAATCTGACCAGAGCTGAAGAAGAGACTTGGACGAGCAGAGAAACATCTTCACTCCTACAACGATTTGTCCAGAGACAGAGTGAAACTTTTTCTGTATAAAGACACGGTTTGGTCTGATACAGAGAGAGGTTTAAGCTTTCACCTTTTCACTTAAGATGGTTTTCGTTATATTCTGTGCTTGTGTAAATCGTCCATATGGTTTGATGCAAATGTCTGAAGAAGCTAAAGAAAGTGCATTATGTCAGAAGATGGAGGTGGGATTAAAAATAAAGTCTCTTCTTCCCACTCGTTTTTGGGCTAAAGTAAAGACGTGCCTGCTTGACATGAACATGGATGTTTTTATGTTCTATCGTAAAAGATGGAGCAGGAAGTGCGCCCACGATCACTTCCTGTTTGGATCGTAGTGCTAGCGGGTTAGCTATAAAATGCCATGACGTCATTTCAAACCCTCAGCTTTGAACCTGGCCTCGTTCAATTAGCCTTTTACTATTTTAAAGTGCAATTTAGCCGATGAATCCTCGCCGCTCGCCTCTCCAGCTCACTGTGGTAATAATGTAACGTGTGTCTCCAGCTCTGGAAAGGTTAATCCTCCGCAGACAGGCAGTGGGCAGCGGCTCCTAACAGACTGCGGAGTTCGAGCCTTTATATTTGTCATACTAAGCCCGGCACGAGACAAGGCAGCCGGACACCTTGATCCTCTTAAATTAACTGTCAACATAGATGCAGGACTCGGGCGAGAAATAAATAGGAGCGGAGCCGTACCTCGCTCACGCTCCCCTGTGATCCAGACGAGTGCAGAGAAGTGCGAGCGCAGTCGGCCGGGGAAGGCAGGAGGCCATTTTGAAATCTATAACAAGCCCTTTAGGATTACAGACAGGCAGAACGTGAGCCCATCCCCCCTAGACTTCCATGCAGTGTGCACCAGAAGGGACTGGTTAGAGGCTGGATAATGGTTTCAGATGTGAAGGGTTCTGTGTTTGGACGTTATCAGATTAATTAGAAGAAAGACCAAAATAAAAGGTAGGAGGTAACAGCTTTAGAACATGGATTAAAGCTCACAAGAGTCTGTTTTTGTGTAATATCGAACCTTTAGCAAACATTTACTGCTCTTTGACAAACTAAAACTGAAAATGGAGAAGTCACTAACAGATTATAAGTCGAGTAATGCTGCAAGTGAACTGTGGAGGCTGTGAGGTCGTCTGATTCTCGTTGAGTTTCGATAAAACTCTGTTACTTAAAGACATCTTAAAGAATACAATGGTGGGTTTGTGCATTAATGTTAAGAACTGACATCTGGACGACCCAAATGTGCAAATAAAACAGATTTATTTGAACAAAGAGAGTCTTAACGAGTCGGTTCCAGGCTGACAGAACCGGAGGGAACAGTGCGGAGGCTGGAATCACAAAAGTCACTGAAGGTTGGACGAAAAAGGCAGGTAAGGCTAAAGAAAAGTCAACAAAACTCTCATTAAAATAGAAATTAAACTGAGCATAAGCCAAGATGAACAACAGGACGATCTGGAGCTGGGGAAGAGGTCAGGACTTTTATATAGCAGGAGGACAGGTGGATATCAGGAGGATCTGCCCAAGAAACGCCAAACAAGGTGATAACAGAGAGGAAGAGGAGCAGGAGGAGCAGGAGGAGCAGGGGAGCAGGAGGAGGAGGAGAAGAGGAGCAGAAGGAGGGAAGCCACACAAGGGGTTTGAATGGTCCATTTAAGTTCTTACATAACTTCCGGCACCACAAATGCATCCGACAAATTGAAAATGTGCCCTGTGTTTCCACGAAGATCGACTGTAGCTGAAGCATCCGAGCAGACTATCGCAGATAAAAACCAAACACCAAACACAAGTCATGGGTCGACTCCGTTGTGTTTCTCTGTGTCTTTATATTTCAAATGACACACGGTTCAGGCCAAACCAGCAAAACACTGAATCAGTCACGTGGTCAGTGCTTCAGGAAGGTTCAAACGTCATCGCTCATGTGATCAAACCACACTCCGAACCTCACTTCACCTGGATTTTTACTGATCACTCAAACCACACCTCGAAGCCTCGACACAGACATAACATCACGACTCCGCTCTGCTCCTCACTGAAACTCTGCGGCTGCGATCCGGCGATTACGATCTCAGACTGAGCATTTACTCGTGTAGATGAGGACACTATGATGGACCAGTTTTTTTTTATAGGTCAGAAGATGAAATCACGTCTGCAACAGTTAAATAAACATCACATTTATTAAAAAAAACACATTTCCACTTGACAAACTGCAGGGTTAGAAGTCGACAGTCACGTCTTGTCACTTCTCACCCTGTGGATCCTGGAGTCTCAGATTCTCTCTGTAAATATATGTACCTTTCTAAAGCAACATGTCAAAGACACAATGATCCGCTCAAAATGGCCGCCGCTGCAGTCGAACACGTTTGATCTTATAACAAAAACGGCAGGAGCTGTCACCGTCTGATTTGGCGTGATCCCGAAGGACTCTGATATTACTCAAATCACTTGGAAATGTTTCTAAATAGGTCAAGTTCTGCGTCACCGTCTGCGAGCTCCGGATCTCTGCCTCTGCACGGCGCCGCACGCTCACTTTTACACTTCTGCTGTTATTTTTTGAATGGCAGCGGCAAAGCGAGGAAATAGTTTTGACCTTTTGTTTTGTAAAGTCAAGGTCAAAAACTCGACGTAAACACAGACGCTCCAGAGTCTTTCTCCTGTTTCCTGGTTACAAACGTTTGGACCGATGTGGACTTTCCTCGAGGCGTTTTGAGTCAGAACTGAGACGAGACTCAGGATCCACCTGCTCCTCAGCTCCCACAGAAGAACCTGCTGCTGTGTCCTTGGGCAAGACACTTAACCCCCTCAGCCCTGGTCTGTGTCCCTGTGTGTGACTGTGTGAGCAGGTCCTCCATGTAAAGAGCCTCGAGCCTGAAGGTGGAAAAATCTGTATAAAAATGTGACCAAACAGAGACAGACACAGTTTATGTTCAGGCCTCAGAACCTTCACTCCCTGAGCTGCAGAGGCTGCACTAGCTCTGAGTCCTGAGGTTTAAAACCACTGAGGTAAAAAAAAAAAACTGGACTTTCATAACATAAAGTGAATGAAATTTAAATCTTACATTACACATTTTGAAGACATGCTGGATCTTATAAACAGTACAATCAAATAAAAGTGTAAAAGTCTGTTATATAAATGGACGTACTGTCGCTAACCTGCCAAACAGGAAGTGATCATGGAGCACTTCCTGCTCCATCGACTCTGGCTCCAATTCACTTTCTGTGTAAAAACTGTGACTCCTCTCAGTCACTTCTTTAATAAAAGTTCGATAAAAGGATAAAGGGACATGAATCCTGCCTTTGCTGCTCTGAATGTGACTTTATTCACCTGTTTTATGCGTCTGATGTTTCTTTATCAAGAACATTCCATGGTGCAGTTTCCATGGAAACGAGCCTGAACTCGACGATTAGACCAAATCACTGAGAATATTTTAGAGAGTTTTATTGATCTGTCAGAGTGAGAATTACAAGTTCCACCTCAGTATAAACACTGACCCGAGCGGCTCTCTGACCCGAGCGGCTCTCTGCTGCAGTCTGAGCGGCTCTCAGTCTGAGCGGCTCTCTGTCTGAGCGGCTCTCCGTCTGAGCGGCTCTCCGTCCGAGCGGCTCTCCGTCCGAGCGGCTCTCCCTCCGAGCGGCTCTCCGTCTGAGCGGCTCTCCGTCTGAGCGGCTCTCCGTCTGAGCGGCTCTCCGTCCGAGCGGCTCTCCGTCTGAGCGGCTCTCCCTCCGAGCGGCTCTCTGTCCGAGCGGCTCCCTGTCTGTGTGTATACATATGTGTGTTTGTCTGTGTCACATTATTTTAAACTGAATAATTTTGCAGAAATCGAGCCATAATTTAAAAACAAAACATTCTTAAAAGTTCCCGACTCACACGAGGAAAAGTCTTGTTCAGAAATGACTCAAAGGTTTTTCACTTTTCATTCGACTAAAGCCGAGAAAAACCCAGTGAAATGAAAAGCTGGTGTTGTGCCTTCGCCTCGTTGTAATTATGAAGCAGAAGATGTGGTTTTATTGGGCAGAGTAACGTCGTTTAGTCGGCTCAAAACTCAGAGCCATAAATCTGTGTAATCACTCGGGACAAACTCAACGCAGCACAATACATTTGTTTGTATTTGCACAAAGACTCTGCTCCAAACTACAACCAATTATGTGCTAAGCATTAGCTCCAGCTACGACCAACACCGCGTTAATGAAGTGAAGAATCACAGTCGACTGACAAAGTGTTCAGCTGCCAACGTGACGCCTGACGCAGACCGAGAGAGAACGCAACCGCTTAACACGAGCTCTGAATACAACCTCTTAACACGGTCTCTTAACACGACCGCTTAACACGACCGCTTAACACGACCGCTTAACACGACATCTTAACACGGTCTCTTAACATGACCTCTTAACACGACGCTTAACACGACCTCTTAACATGATTTCTTAACGCGACCTCTGAACGCGCAAACATAAAATAGACAAAAAAAACAAACAAAAAAAACTCAAAATAATGAAAAAAAACAACAAAACCTCAAAATAACTAAAAAAATGAAGAAAAAAACTCAAAATAAGGAAGAATAATAACATCAAAATAAAAAAAATAACAAAAAAAATGAAGAAAAAAATAAAAACCTCAAAATAATAATAATAATATTTAAAAAAAAAACTCAAAATAACAAAAAAAAAAAAAGTAACTAAAAAAACAAAACAAATAAATGAACATTTAAGACCAAAATGAGCCTGACAGCAGTAGTCAGAGGGGACACAGTTTTTACACAGAAAGTGAATTAGAGTCGATGGATTTGAACCGACAACCTGCAGATCCGTCGCTCGACCAACTGAGCCACGATCCCACAAAAGTCAGATATTAAAACAACAGTAATAAAAAGTAATGTCATTGTGAGGAACATTTCAGGTGACTCAATAATATTTCCATGGAGACAGGCTCTTCTGCACTAAAAAAGTGACTTAGTGGAGCTTTAAATACTTCCAGCCGTTATGAAGATTGATATTTGAGAGAGACACGACTGAAACTGAAACACGAGCCGTGACATTTCACCGACGTGACAGGTACAAACGGAGCCTTTATGGAGCCGTTTGAGGGTCACCAATTTGTGTCAGTCCAGACGGATCGGACGAAAACAGGAACAAGAAGAAAAAGACGAAAGATAAAGACACGTGAGGCGTTTAAGACGACGCAGAAAACGAAAAATCAAACTTATACTAAAAGAAAAAACAGATTTACACCAAATGTTATATTCACCAAAACAAAGTATTAACATGTTTTTATAAGTTTCACTTTCTCTGAGTCTCTGAGTGAGGGGCCCGTCCTGCACTGGGCTCTGGGTAAACAGCGCCCCCTGCAGTCCCTGTGGAGGACGTCTCAAACTCTTCAGACATGTTTTTGAAAAAGTTACAAGGTTAAAACACGGTAGAACGCTCCTAAAAGTCGATTTTGTGTAAGACCGACTTACAGTGTTTCGCTTTCAACACCAACGTCTATCCATCCGTCCATGTTCTTCCTCTTCTCCTGGGGCAGCAGTCTAAGCAGAGACTTCCCTCACCCCAGACATGTCCTCCAGCTCCTCCAAGGCGTTCCCACAGAGACATCGTCCGTCCAGCGTGTCCTCGCTCTTCCCCGGGGCCTCCCTCCCTCTCATAATTAGTTTAATCTGTATTTCAGTCTAAAGTTACAGTATTTGTTGAGCCGCACGTCGCTCCATCACATCATCATCTTCATCATCATCAGCTCGTTTCTCTGCTTCGGCCGTTGGCTCCATCGCTCACGACTCACTCCAGGTAATTAGAGCCATGTCATTGAAGCTGCATCGATGGCCCATTGTGATGCTTGGACAGGCACCAATGTGAAATCTAGTTTGGAAAATGAGAGCGAGCAAAACATGCGAGCGATCTGATGATTACGACCGTCGCAGTTCAGCCAAAGGTCAAACGGACGCAAGAAATATAAGAAAATGTGTGATTCAAGTTAGAAATAAACAGGACAATAACGACGAGCAGGAGCAGAGTATGGAGGAGTATGACTCAGATTTCCCCACCGGCTCCAGTTTGTAAAATTAATTTGTGATAGTTATTCGTGCTGTGAAGATGGAAGACACCTCCTGACCTGGATTAGACGAAAAAAATATGTGTTTCAATTATGGGGGCGACGTGGGCCGGCTCTGCTCAGAAGAGTTTTTACAAGCGAAGCGGCGTAAAAGACGTCGTTCAGAGAGAAACTAAAGAGGAAACGGTTAAAGAAGAGGAGGGAGCGAGTGTCACGGCAACCAAAGAGCCAATCAGGAGCGAGGATGTTGAAGGTAACGCCCCTTCCCGACCACACCACTGGCGCTTAGCAACGCTGTCAGCAAACCTGTTGCAACGCTAACAGGATTTAATTCAGTTTATTTTTGTAAAGCCCAAAATCACAGCAGCAGCGTCGCTGCTTTGGGCCAAACATGAGAAAAGATTTAACCAACAGAAAGTTAGAAAATCAACAACAGACAAGCAAATAAATAAAACAGAAAACAAGGAAAAGTACTCAGAGCAGAGCGCCCCCTGTCCTCAGACCCTCATTGGCAAGAAAAAAACTCAAGAAAAGAAAAAAAAAACTTTGGGAAAAAGAGAAACGTCGAGAAGAAGAACAGTGAAGGACAAATATACTCCCATGGACTAAACCAGGTCTAAATCAGGGCTAAACCAGGACTAAACCAGGACTAAACCAGGACTGAACCAGGACTGAACCAGGTCTAAACCAGGACTAAACCAGGACTAAACCAGGACTAAACCAGGAGTAAACCGGGACTAAACCAGGACTAAACCAGGACTAAACCAGGACTAAACCAGCACATAGCATTATTGTATATAGAGAGTGAATTGGAGCCAGAGTTGACGGAGCAGGAAGTGCGCCCATGATCACTTCCTGTTAGTAGCACGATGGCTAGCAGGTTAGCTCTGTTCATTTTAATAAACAGTTAAACATTGACACTTATCCAAGCCACGCCCACTCCTCCGGTGCTGCTCTGTGACGTCACCTTCACCGTCTCTGCGTCTCGAAATGTTCCGTAGTGTCTCTTTCCTCCTGAAGCGTTTCTCTCACAGCGTTAGCCGCCCCGTCGCGCCGCTCGAATCGCCTGCGTTTTTATGTAGTGTTTCGTGCTTCGCTCAGTCCGTATGGGGAAAGGTCAACTCCATTTATTACTAACCCGCACTAATGGCCGTGAATGCAAAAGCCAGTCCACTTTATTACAGGAAGCCACGTCTCATTACACATCGTAAATCTTCACAGGCGTCTCCACATTTGTTTTTTTTTATAACATATGGCTCTCACACGGAGCAAGGTCATTCCCAAATATGAGGATCCTCTGCACGACTGACGGGATGAGACGTCCCCATACATCACGCAGACAGCGGCCTGAAGACTTCATCGTCATGGAGACACATAGTCGCCAGTATTTATAGCGCGGCGTATTTCAGCCACCTTGACCTCACACCTGCATTTGCACTTAGTCAATGATGAATTAATCAGCGTAAATATGAGGGAGGTATTTTTGCCGTAAATATATTTGATTTGAGTGGGCTGTAAATGTTACGACCGCACGAAGAGCGTCGAGGTGTGGGGCGTATTTTAGTTTTACTTTTTAGCAACGTCTCCAGTTTTAATATGAAAGAACAGACCTTGAGTGAGGATGTTTTATTCACAGAACAGGCGACGGTGGCTCAGTCGGTAGAGTGTGTGTCCACTGTTCTGACTCAACCAATGACCCACAGGTCGCTGGTGCCATTCCAGCTCCTACAGATCAATGATGTTGTGTCTTTGGGCAAGACACTTAACCCCCCTCGTCCTCAGTGTGGTGGTTTTTATGTCATTAGCGAGTCCTGCAGCGGTCGCATTTTATTTTGGTGAGTTGATAAAATAAATAAATAAGTGTTACCCAAAGTTGTTGTTTTTTTATTGACGAGAGCAAAACCGTGAGACCCAGGACACGCTGCAGGGACGATGTCTCTCTGCCCTGGGAACGTCTTGGAGCTGGAGGACGTGTCTGGGGTGAAGGCAGTCCGGGAGTCCCTGGTTAGACTGCTGCCCCCGGCCCCAGTTAAGAGGGAAGAAAATGGCTACTACTTCCTGTAAGCGTCACTATTTCCTGGTGTCACTCAGTTAGCGCTACTACTTCCTGTTAGCGTCACTACTTCCTATTAGCATCACCACTTCCTGTTAGTGTCACTACTTCCTGTCCAGTTTTATCGCTCTGAGGTTTTTGCAGAGTCTTGATAAAATGGATATATATTTAACGATCAGACAGTGGACAGGGAGCTTCAGGTGGGTAAGAGGTCAGGGGTCAGAGGTCAGGGGGTCAGGGTCAGACAGTGGACAGGGAGCTGCAGGTGAACGTCACTGATACATGTTAAACACAAATAAAATGAAAACTTCAGAGACACAATTGCTAATTTTGAGGCATAATAAATATTAAAACACCACCACAAACTGAAGTATTCTCCATTTAAAATAACTGTGCAGTTTTTATTTGAATTTATTAGAATTTTAATAGACTGTTTACCTTATGTTTTCATATTTTAATAAAAGTGACTGTTAGCGCTGAGCGAGCTAGCGTGCTGCTGTGCACAAAGTTAAACCCGGAGGAGCGATTATACAAACTTAAACTGACCAAACCTCGTGTCTAAACCAGAGCCACGTCTGCACCTTCAGAAACATTATCTGAGCTGTAAAAGTGCCTCAAACTGACGCTGTTCTCTGCGTCGCGGCGTTTAGCTAAACCCACAGATCCAGTGGATGCTTACACTAATTAGCACAACTGGGACATTAATGCGTTGTATTTCTTAAATGTGTAATTCATGTTTGGATAATAAAGACCGGCCGTTTCCATTAAAACTCACATCTCTCTGTGAATCTGCTCGTCCATTTTGTGCTGCTCAAACCGGATCACAGGGGAGCGCTAATTAATGATGCAAACTCGGAGCAGATATGAGCAGAAGTATTTGAGCAGACAGCTGGACGCCAACAATTATATTTTTACTTGTTATTATTGGGAAAGACGCAGAGAAGGGCCTGGTGTGGACTCTGGGTGTGACTTCTGTGAGCGAGTCATTCGAGGAGACTATGCATGGGGACATTTTAATTATAAAACCTATTTCACAGCGTTTGCTTGTGTAAGCCATTTTCCTGTTGCACGAGCCGGAGGTCCAAATGTGGCTAAATTAAAATACAATGCTTAAATATGCAAATTTAAATATGCAAATTTAGCTGAGGGGATCAGGGAATTAAGTTTATATTTTGAGTCAAAAGTTTATGTGTATACGCTCTGGAATATACTGGAAGGGCATCTGGCATAAAAGGACTGAGTCAAGATGAGACGACAGAAGTAAGTTCATCTTTACGACTACGACTACTACTACTACTACTACTACTACTACTACTACTACTAGTACTTCTGGGTCTCACTGTCGAGACTTTTATTTGTTGTAAAAATCGTCGTTTCTGGAGAAAAAAACCTTTGCAGACGCAGGAAGAACATGCAAACTCCACACAGACACGCCCCACGCCATCTGGTGGTCAAACCGTACACCTTCTTGCTGCGAGGCTGCATCACTAACCACTGTGCCACCCAATGGGCTCTGTGCACAACAGCGCCCCCTCTCCATACCCTGCTGACTGTTAGCGTCACTATTCTTCCTGTCCAAGTAGAGCTGTATGGGGTCCCCCTTTTTATCACGCTAAAATGAATAAATACTGTAAAGATTTGTGTCTCAGCGCTAATGCTAATGCTAATGCTAATTTTGAGGATCATAAAAAAATATTAAAACAATGCCACAAACTGAAGTATAGTCTATATATAAACAGTTTGGATAGTTTTTATGTGGGGCTGGACTCTCCATTTCTCTGGTGTGTCATTATTCCTATTGTATTTTTGTGGGATTATTTTAAGTTTCGGCGGGCCATTCATTTCGTGTATTATTTTAGTACATGTTTTTTATTATTTTTATTTTGTATTATTTATATTTTTTTTTTTTATAATTTTTATTTATTTATTATTTTATTATTAATTGAGGTTTTTTTTTTATTATTTTAGTTTTTTTGTTCATAATTTTATTTTATTATTATTTTAGTATTTTAATAGTTTAATCATTTTAGTAGGTAGTTTAGTTTATTCTAAAAAAACATGTTAATAAAAGTGAGCATTAGTTATTTTCTTTCCAGGTGACACTGTAGCATAAACACGTCTGAGGTAAAGTCCCATTAAACCAGAGTAAATCACTTTAGTCCATAACTTCTGTCTAATCACTGCCAAAAATCACATCCGTGTCATGTTTTTTTCCCCCTCTTCCCTTTAATATTCAGACGTGCTCCGGCGTCTCCCCTCGGGCCCTCGCCCTCCCAGCGTCCACTGCGGTCTGCCCAATAATGACCACCGCCTCGCTTTACTGTAAAGATCATGTGACATCAACACCGCCGTTCGCCTTTGCAACAGGCCACGTCCACGTCTCGGAGGACGCAATTACTTCACCATAACATCGAGCGGCGTTTGTCATGCCTGTGATGCAACCTCGTATTTGAAGTTGGAGAAATTGAGGCAGAATCGGAGCAGACAGCGAGCGGGTGCAGCGTGGATGGCGGTGGGAGGGGGGTTGCTAGGTTTTATTGCGCTCTTTAGCCCCGGGATGTTTTGGATGCTCCAGATGTTCCAGTTCATGTCTCTACATCGACTTGTCACTGCGGTGAGTGAGTTGGCGAGTGTGGCTGGCTGTCAGGAAACTTAAAGGAGAGATACGAGGGGAAGAAAAGGGTCTCGGAGGTGCAGCTAAGCGGGAGGAAGGAGGAGAGAAGGGGGAGAAGGCAGTTCCCCCGCGGAGGAGCACCGCTGAGGGGCAAATGTACCGGGGCGGGAGGGGTCTTAATGTTGGGATCACCAGCAGATGTGCAACGAGCAGGAGAACAGTGGGGGTAAGAGTCTGACTAACACCAACACAATCTGCCAACGTCTAACGCTCCTCTGTGTGCTCGGCATTTCTGTGCAGTAAACAGATTTATTCATTTATTTATTTACTTGAATCTTGATGATGATGAACTAAAATGTGCTGTAAGTGCATCAAAAGTGAAGAGAATTATCTGTTTTTACTGGTTTTGTGTTTGAGCTGGATGTGTCTGTGCAGATTTACTCTGGAGGTCAAAATAAGCCCCTGTCTGAGGCTAATTATTGTCTAGAAATCAGGAAGTGCGTGTTAGCATGCTAGTTTCTGTTAGTAAAGCTCCACTCCGCTTGTGGATTCATCTCTGTGAATAATTAGAATGCTCTGAATGCATAAGGTAAGTGAGGAATGATCCTCTGCAAAACATTTAAAATCGATTCGCTCAGTTTTTAACCCAAACTTCCACGTCTATGTCTCTGGTCTGGGAGGAGCTGGAGGAAGTGTCTGGGGTGAGGGAAGTTTGGGAGTCCCTGGTTAAACTGCTGCCACCGCGACCCGGCCCCGGATAAGAGGAAGAACATGGATGGATAAATGGATAGTTCTGTTTTTTTACATTTTAAAACTGTAAAAATCTGGTAAAAATGCAGGAATTTTCTTTCTAAATTTGTTCGCAAAATTATGTGTTGTTGGATTTGTTGCTATGGTTCCAAAATTTGCAAAACAAAACCTTTGAATCATTCGTAATTGTTGTTTTGCTGACTGTTGACTGTTTATATAAATGGACATAGCTAACCTGGTAGCCGCTGCCGCGTTCCAAACAGGAAGTGATCATGGATCGCTTCCTGCTCCATCGACTCTGGCTCCAATTCACTTTCTGTGTAAAAACTGTATCTGTCTGTCTCTGCTGCTGTCAGACTCAGTTTGGTCTTAAATGTTGTTCGTATTAACCCTCTACATGATCCTGGGTTCTTTTTTTTTTGTTTTTTTTTTTTTTTGTTTTTTTCTATGCATTTTTTTTTGTTTATTTTCTTAATTTTTTTTAGTTATTTCGGCTTGTTTTTTCTTTGTTTTTTTTTTTAGTTATTTTGAGTTTTTCTTGTTTTGTTTTTTTTTTTTTTTAGATATTTGAGTGAGTGTGTTTTTTTTTTTTTTTTTTTTATCTTGAGTTTATTTATTTTTTGAGTTATTTGTGTTGGGTTTTTTTTGGGTTTTTTTTGTCTATTTTTTCCTACATGATCCTGTTTCACTATTGTGTCTGTAAATCAACATATGAACATTAATAACAGACACATCAGGTCCTTCTTTCCCCGACGTCGCTCCTGTTAGCGTTAGCAACAGGTTTGATTGACAGTGTTGCTAAGGGAAGGGGCGTGACCTTCACCATCCTCGCTCCTGATTGGCTCTTTAGTTGCTGTGACACTGAGCTTCATGTGACTGAAGCTGAACTCTGTGGGTTTATTCTCTTTCCACAGTCGCCTGACTCTTTATATTTCTGCAGAATTGTTTGGCTGCAGAGGAGATGAAACCTAAAGAAGACAGAATAGAGAGAGCTCTGAAAGATCAAGTGGACTGGTCAGTTGATGGATGCTCCAGGTCAGAGCCTCCTCCGCTGGCTCCGGGCTCCGAGTGGTTTGGGAACATAATTTAGCAGCATTATTACGGCGGCTCCTCGTCCCCCACCTGCGCTTCCCTCAGATAAACTCAGGAGGGAAACGCAGAGTCTCCAGGGAAACGCCAGTGGAGCTGGTGTTTCGGGGTTTAACTGGGAGTCTGTTTTTTTTCCAGAGAGAGAAGGAAAAAATTAAGTCTAACCTCCGGTGTCACCATCCATTAGCAAAACAGCTGTGGCTACGAGGATCTGCAAGTCCGAGAGCAGAGCGGCTTATGCAACGAGGCTGAAGGAAAAGTACAGTATAGAATCTGAACGTTACATAAATCACTTTTCATTTGTTTCTCCTCAAACTGCACCGTTTAAAAAGCTGTTTGGTTTAACTCACTGCAGCACGAAACATTATGGGCTAATTTAAATGTTCTGTATGGAGATGTTACTGCTTTGTCTGGAATATTCCTCAGTACGGCATTACACTTCTAACAGTTTTATCATCACCATGGCGACGGAGTGTGAGAGAGATGCAGGTCTGAGCCATAAAAACACGGAAATATGAGATGTTTTTTTTATGTTTATGGACGACTTAGTTTTTTGTGCTATGATCTGAAGGTTGGTGGTTCGATTCCAGCTCCCACACATGAATGAATGCTGTTGTTTTGTCCTTGGGCAAGACACTTAACCCGCCTCGCCCCCCAGTATCGGCGTACATGAGTGGTTCTTTCTGTTCACCGCGATCCCTCGTTTATCTCGGGTCAAGTTCCAAAAGTAACCCGCAATAAGTGAAATCACAGGTGTGTTTCCCCTGACCCCGCCTCTTCCTCTGACCCGCCTCTTCCCCTGACCCGCCTCTTCCCCTGACCCGGCCTCTTCCCCTGACCCCCGCCTCTTCCTCTGACCCCCGCCTCTTCCTCTGACCCGCTCTTCCCCTGACCCCGCCTCTTCCCTGACCCGGGCCTCTTCCCCTGACCCCACCTCTCCTCTGACCCCGCCTCTTCCTCTGACCCCCGCCTCTGCCCTTGACCCCGCCTCTTCCTCTGACCCTGCCTCTTCCTCCTGACCCGCCTCTTCGTCCTGGCGCCGCTGTAATGTCTCGTACTGTTCTTTTTCCTGCGGTCACTGATCCACAAATCCTCCCGATGGTCACAACATCCTTGTTCAAACTTATTGCTGCTGTCGTCCTTTTGTTATTTTCCTTCTTTATGTCTCTGATCTGCAGTTGTTCACAAAGTCACGAAACAAAACATCCAGAGGCGCTCGCAGGACTCAGCAGACGACGTGAGTCCAGAGCGTCCACATTTATCTGAACTGATTCTGTACAGTACAGGAGACAGACAGGTCCCTGAGCCAATCAGGACGCAGAACACGCGCCGTCACTGTAAGGCGCCTTCATGTAAAAATGCAGCGATTTTGAGTAAAAAAAAGAATAAAATTGCAAAGTTAAATAGAAAATGTGTAAGTTTGTAGTACAAATGATTGGATAAATATAACTATTTCATTTATTTTTCTCTGTGATGAGGCCCTGTCTCACCTGACGCACGTCGCTGATTTCCACAGAGACAAACAGTGGGACCAGAAAAGTTCCACAGTGCAGGTTTAACAGTGAGACGAGTCAGATCTGTGGTAAACGAGGCGTGTGCCGGGATGATCTGTGTCATGTCGATATCTGTCCGTCTTCGCTGAAAGTCGGGCTTGAGTGATGCCGAAGACGCTCGAGTCTGACAGGGCTGGAGAGAACGCTCCATCAGGACGACTCCAGCGACTGAGCCGAGCGAGAGCAAGACTCCGAGTGTCACCTGATCAGATTACACAACCGCCACGTTTGTTATGTCATATTTAAAGAAACATGCTCCTCTGTCTCTGATCTGTCCTGATGTTTCCTCGTCTCAGACCTGGAGCTGTGTCTTTTTTGTTTCATTCTCACATGTTTAACACAAACCTGCAGATTTAAGGTGAAAATGTCTGTTCCACCTTGTGATGTCATCATGTGGTCACACAGGAAGTGCTCCACTGTGTTTTTTAAACTCCACACACCTTCATTTCTACAATCATTTCAGTCCTGGAATTGAATTAAAATCTCGACTGAACTAAAGGTAAAAGGAGCTGTTAAATTGTTTTGAAACTACCACTTGATGACATCACAAGGTGGAACAGAGCGTTTTGAGCTTTGGAGATGTCACAGACTAATAAGAAATGAAACAAAACACAACTGCAGGTCTGTTTTTGATGCGTTAACAATGTTCTAACATGGATTAAAGCTACAAGAGTCAGTTTTGTGTGATATCGAACCTTTAATCAACTCCCGCTCATCGAGTCACTGGAAAAGATGCAAAAGGTGAACAAAATGGCGCTTCCTGCTACGACTTCCAGTTTATCGCCGTGGGTGACGTCACACTCACTCAGTCAGATGTTTATACAGTCTGTGATAAAACCTGAACAATGTGTTAGAGCCAAAACGATACTGCGGCTTTGGTTGTGTTCAAAGGACAAAAGTGCAGGTGTAGTCAGTAACCTCACTCTGCTCCTCTCTCTCCTCTCTCGTCTCTCTCTCGTCTCCTCTGTCTCCTCTGTGCGTCTCCTCTCTCGTCCCTCTCTCTCGTCTCCTCTCTCGTCTCCTCTCTCGTCTCCTCTCGTCCTCGTGCTCCTCTCTCGTCTCCCTCTCGTCGTCTCCTCTCTCCTCTCTCGTCTCCTCTCTCGTCTCCTCTCTCGTCTCTGTCTCCTCTCTCTCCTCTCTCGTCTCCTCTCTCGTCTCCTCTCTCGTCTCCTCTCTCGTCTCCTCTCTCGTCTCTCCTCTCTCCTCTCTCTCGTCTCCTCTCTCGTCTCCTCTCTCATCTCTCGTCGTCCTCTCTCGTCTCTCTCTCTCCTCTCTCTCTCTCCTCTCTCGTCTCCTCTCTCGTCTCCTCTCTCGTCTCCTCTCTCGTCTCCTCTCTCTCTCCTCTCTCTCTCCTCTCATCTCCTCTCTCATCTCCTCTCTCGTCTCCTCTGTGCTCTCTCTCGTCTCTCTCTCGTCTCCTCTCTCGTCCCTCCTCTCTCGTCTCCTCTCCTCTCTCTCTCGTCTCCTCTCTCTCGTCTCCTCTCTCTCTCCTCTCTCGTCTCGTCTCTCATCGTCCCTCTCTCCCCTCTCTCGTCTCCTCTCTCGTCTCCTCTCTCCTCTCCTCTCTCTCCTCTCTCCTCTCTCTCCTCTCTCGTCTCCTCTCTCGTCTCCTCTCTCGTCTCCTCTCTCGTCTCCTCTCTCCTCTCCTCTCGTCGTCTCTCTCTCGTCTCTCTCTCTCGTCTCCTCTCTCGTCGTCTCCTCTCTCTCTCTCGTCTCCTCTCTCGTCTCCTCTCTCGTCTCCTCTCTCGTCTCCTCTCTCTCTCTCTCCTCTCTCGTCTCCTCTCTCGTCTCCTCTCTCTCTCGTGTCTCCTCTCTCTCTCGTCTCCTCTCTCGTCTCCTCTCTCGTCTCCTCTCTCCTCTCTCGTCTCCTCTCTCTCGTCTCCTCTCGTCCCCTCTCTCGTCCCCTCTCTCGTCTCCTCTCTCGTCTCCTCTCTCGTCTCTCTCTCTCTCGTCTCTCTCGTCCTCTCTCGTCTCCTCTCTCCTCTCCTCTCTCGTCTCCTCTCTCTCTCTCTCGTCTCCTCTCTCCTCGCGCTGCGTGCGTTGTAAAGCAGCTCTGAGGTTGTGTTCTGACGTGCAGGTGAGACAGTCCATAACTCTTAAAAACGTGGTTATCGCTGTTGTAAGAGCGCCCCGTTCATAAATAATGGAGCGTCTTGAGCTTTGCCCTCTGGCTCCAACTTCCACAGACTCATGCAATGCACCAAAAACAGCCAGATTTATGAGTGCAGCTGCTCTCGAGCTAATGAGACGAGCTGACACCTCCGACGGAGCGGCGCACAGGCACGTCCTCCATCATGTGTGCTTTAAATACAGTTACAGCCAAACGCCGCCAAATCAGAACTGACTATTAACAAGCTGCTGGTGTAAAGAGGAGATTACTCAGGAGTGTCACAAACCGAGTAGGCTCAATGCTCAGTAGCACGCTAGCTAGCTCACTGCGTCTCAAAGCTAACAGTCGCTTGAATTAAAATCTGAACATGAAATAGGCAAACAGTTAAAATTCAGATGAGTTCAAATAAAGACGACACAGTTATTTTAAATGTTGTTGTTTTAACACTAATTATGCCTCAAAATTAGCATTAGCATTAGCGTTAGTATTGCCGTGTCCCAATTCAACGGCTGCACCTTTTGAAGGGCCCGGTCGACGAAGGCTGCTCGTCCGTCGATCGCAAATGGGACAGACCTACGCCACATGGAGCGAACGTCAACCGCCGTCTTTGCGCTTACGTTACGTCGCCGAGCAACTGTGACGGCCGCTGACTCCCATTTTCTCCCCGTAGAACAAGTGGTGCATGATGGGATATAGGAGTGCACAAAGTCTGTTCGGATGCTCGCTTCGTTCACGGCCGATCTCCATGGAAACGCTAGAAACACGGAGCACATTCGTCGTCCATGTTCGTTGAAGTGAGAAACCGACGAACTGAGACACGACCCATGACTCCGTCTAAACACAAAGTGGTGAAGTTTTCATTTTATTTGTTTAACATGTTCAGTGACGTCCCCCCGCAGCTCCCTGTCCACTGACTCACCCTGACCTGACCTCTGACCTCTGACCTCTAACCCACCTGCAGCTCCCTGTCCACTTAAATATTTTATCGTGACTCTGCAAAATTAAGATAAAACTGGACAGGAAGTTATCGCAAACAGGACTCTGACAAAAAGCGTGACGCAAACGGGAACTAGTGATGCTAAAACTGAAGTACTGACGCTAACAGGAAATAGTGACGCTAACAGGAAGTAGTAACGCTAACAGGAAGTAGTAACACTAACAGGAAGTAGTAAACAGTGAGGATGGGGGCGCTGTTGTGCATAGAGCCTGTTGCTTCTACTACAATAAACAGGTCAGTGTGGAGGTCAGTGTGGCCTCTTCTGTGATTAACATAAACACTGACTACAACAAAACAACTACTCTAAAACACTACTACTGCTACTACTACTACTACTACTACTACTACTGCTGTGACTGCTGTGACTGTAGGCTGTACATTTGTAGTTCTGTGACAATGACGGCAACTACTAGTACAACTAATTAAAACTAATTTGTAAAGATTTATATTTCTCATTTTGACCATGTTTATAAAATGTATGTGATTTCTACAGACTTTAACTTGGAATTGCATAAGACAATGACCACTACTACTACTACTACTACTACTACTACTACTACTACTACTACTACTACTACTACTACTGCTGCTGCTGCTGCTGCTGCTGCTGCTGCCACATTAATACGAGTCTGTGCAGCTCATTATTCACACGTCTTTAAGCTCGTGTTTGTCAGTCTTCTCCGTCCCACACTGTTCCAGACTCACTTCTTCACTGGTTAAATCTCGCTGAGTCGTACTAAACTTTCTAAATACAGAAGTAAATGCAGGAGCCATGAGAAGAAGTGTCCGACTGTGAGCTAAAAGTCTCTGTGCTTAACTCAAAGGGATGTTTTGGCATGTGAGGCAATGAGCCGCTGCTCCGTGGCAGTGAGCATTGTTCATTCATGATAACTGTGTATTACATGCATGAGCAGCTCTGCAGACACAAAAATACTGGTGTGTGGATCGGGCAGAAGGATCGGGCGGATCGGGCAGAAGAAAGAGGGAGAGGGAAGAGGAAAGAGGGAAGAGGAAAGAGGGAGAGGGAAAAAGGGAGAGGAATCTACGAGGCTCCAAACCTGACGTGTGAACCCAACCGAGACCTGAGCTGTTGTGATGTTAAAAGTCGTTTTACATTTGCCGTCCTTTTTTTCCCCCTCGCCTGTTGCTGGTTTAAAGGATTTAACTGCTGGGTAAAAAAAAAAAACTAATAAAGAATAATAATAATAACAATAATAATAATAATAAAAAATAAAATAAAAAAGAATAAATGAATTAAATTAAATTAAATAAATTTAAAAAAAATAAAAATAAAATAAAAATAATAATAATAAATAAATCAAATACAATAAAAAAAAATAAATAAACTTAAATAATGACACAGGTAAAATAAAAATAAATAAAAAATAAATAAAATAAATGAAATAGCTGCTAAATCAAGGTTTGACCAGGAAAGAAAAAAATAAAATACCACATAAAATGTTTATATAAATGGACATAGCTAACCTGCTAAAATAAAATGTTCCAAACAGGAAATAAAATCATGTCGCACTTCCTGCTGCCATCGACTCAGATGACCAGTTCAGGTCTGGTCTTAAATGTTTCGTCCTTAACCCTCTAGCATGATCCTCAAGGTTTTATTTCACGTCTGTGTCTGTAAATCAACCATCTGAACTGTTAATAACAATGGATGTGGTCCTTCTTTCCTTGACGTCGCTGTGTTCCAAACAGCAACGTGTTTGATTGACAGTGTTGCTAAGCGCCTCTGGCTCCCTGTTAATCCAGAGATGTGTGAAATGTTCGGATTAACCTTCAACAACCTCGCTCCTCATTGGCTCACGTCTGTGCTATGATACAGTAAGAATTTGTCTCCAAATCAGGCCGCTGTACCCGCTCTGTCGCGATGTTAGTCTGAGAATGTTTGAGCATGGTGCTGAGAATGTGCTAGCATGGTGCTGAGAATGTGCTAGCATGGTGCTGAGAATGTGCTAGCATGGTGCTGAGAATATGCTAGCATGGTGCTGAAGAATGTGCTAGCGCGTTGCTGGTGCTGAGAATGTGCTAGCATGGTGCTGAGAATGTGCTAGCTTGGTGCTGAGAATGTGCTAGCATGGTGCTGAGAATGTGCTAGCGTGGCGCTGAGAATGTGCTAGCATGGCGCTGAGAATGTGCTAGCATGGCGCTGAGAATGTGCTAGCGTGGCGCGATTGGCTTCCCTTACAAGTCATTACCGATTTGTTGTTTTTGCCACACTTGGTTATGGAACTGTGCGCCTCGTGGTTCGCGGCACACACACACGTCTGTGATTACAGTGATTACCAGGCGCTGAAATGAACTCATATTTTTGTTTCCAAATAATAAACTGTCAAAGCCAACAAATGACTGTCCTCCAACCAGCGCGACGAAATAGACGGATTATTTTCAAAATTTCAATTTCTCCGGCGTGTGGAGGTTTGGTCTCGCGGGGGCTGCCACTCCGATGATTGTTTTTTCTGATATTGTAGCAATCAGAAGACGAGATGTTTCTGCTGCGAGTCACGAGGGGCTGGTTTCAGGAGCCGGAGGTTTAAATCCGTTCAGATCGATGTTTGTTTTTGTCAGAATAATATCCAGCAGTGACATGAAGCTGTCTGAGTGTTTGAAGAGTTAAGGGTTAAGTCAGTGAATAAAGAAGTGACAGAGTGAGACGTCAGCACAGTTATTCTGTCTGCAAGTATCATAGCAACCAACGAGCCAATCAGAGCGAGGCTGTTGAAGGTCACGCCCCTTCAGCCCACACCAATGGTATATATATATATATATATATATATATATATATATATATACATATAACTCAATATAACAAAAAAATAAATAAACTCAAAATAACTAAAACCCAACAAAAACTCAAGGTAACTAAAAAAAACAAACAAAAACAACAACAAACTAATAAATAAACTCAAAATAACAAAAAAAAAAAAACAAGCACACAAACAAAACAAAAACAGCACAAAATACCTAAAAAAAACAAAAAAAAAATACCTAAAAAAAACAAACAAACAAACTCAAAATAATAATTTAAAAAAAAAAACAAAAAAACCCAGGATCATGTAGAGGGTTTAATACGAAAACTTAAGACCAAAATGAGTCTGAGCATTGAGTCTGAAATGAGCAGCAGTACAGACAGGGGGCGCTGTTTTTTTTACACAGAAAGTGTTTGGGGCCAGAGTCGATGGAGCAGGAAGTGCCACACGATCACTTCCTGTTTTGGAGCGCGGCGGCGGCGGCAGGTTAGTTCTGTGCATTTATACAAAAACCGTCTGTGGTTTAGTGTCATGTTCCTGAAGATCGACTCGAGTTTTCTTCTAATCTTTACATATTTACACTTTTAATGTTCATTAAAATGTGTCGTCCCTTTACAGATAAATGAAATGAGAACTTTTTTGTAACTTTTCTGATGGAGTCACCGTGGCGACGTTATTCCTTTGTGTAGAATGTTCCACAGTGTTTAACTTCGTGGAGACACAGTCATAGGTCAGAGTAATAGTTCTCCGTCTGGATCATTTTAATGCCGTACAGTGGAACTTTCCAAAGTAGAACCTCCACCAGAAAAGCTCCATGATGCACTTTTACCGTATTATTGTTTTTTTTTTCTGTTCCGTTGTTATCGTCCTCTCAAAAGTTACTCACCTTCATTAGACAAAGCAGGAGGTAATTAATAATTTAACCACTTAACCTCAAACTCTTTTAGTTCAATTACTTCGTTTTCTGGGTCAACATCCACGAGCTTCATCCACCTGTTTTATTACGGAACCAATTACGGCTTTTGTAAAACCGTAAACAGTCAAATTAAAACTCGTCCTTAATCTAAACTCATTTAACTCAAAGTATAAAAGGCACAGGTCAAATGAATGTGGGTCACTGCAGAACAATTAACTTTAAAAAGTCGTTTACTTAAGTTTAAACCAGCCGTACTGAGCTTGTGTCTCTATGGTTCTCATCTCTGTTAGAATTTACACATTTTAAATCACAATATTCAGATAAAACCACGTCACAAAAGAAACTGCAGCGTCCAGTGGAGCTGGAATAAAGAGTCATGTAGCTGTAGCGCCCCCTATGGACAGAGCACATCACACTACAGCAGCACGAGGGAGGAGACGAGAGAGGAGACGAGAGAGGAGACGAGAGAGGAGACGAGAGAGGAGACGAGAGAGGAGAGAGGAGACGAGAGAGGAGACGAGAGAGGAGAGGAGAGAGGAGAGAGGAGACGAGAGAGGAGACGAGAGAGGAGACGAGAGGAGACGAGGAGGAGACGAGAGAGAGGAGACGAGAGAGGAGAGAGGAGACAAGATGAGACGACGAGAGAGGAGAGAGAGGAGACAAGGAAAGGAGACGAGAGAGGAGACGAGAGAGGAGACGAGAGAGGAGACGAGAGAGGAGACGAGAGAGGAGACAAGGAAAGGAGACGAGAGAGGAGACGAGAGAGGAGACGAGTGAGGAAACAGGAGTAACAGTGGGCGTGTCACAGTGGGCGTGTCACAGTGGGCGTGTCACAGTGGGCGTGTCACAGTGGGCGTGTCACTGTGGGCGTGTCACAGTGGGCGTGTCACAGTGGGTGTGTCACAGTGGAGGTTAAACTGGGGCAGATCGACAAAATGGCGTCTTAAAAATAAGATGAAATAAGGTGACACATTCCTCACAGATGACTGACTGAGAGGAGACGACGGGGTTAAATCTGAAAAGTCCAGTTTGCGGCTCATTCGCTGGTCGTACTGTTGCCATGGGGATCCTAAAATCTAATGGTCCTTATTATACAAAGACGTTTTATCAGTAAAACGGGAGCTGGCACAGTTTAGCGTCGGAGCTTTTATTCATGGTAATTCCCCCGAGCGACTTCCACCTGCTTCTCCATCAGAGGCTTAAAGACTGTGTCATCGCCGCCGCCTAATGATTCAAAATGGCTCGGCGCTGATTGCAGTTGCAGCAGTTCCATCGCAGGAAAAGACATCGAAAAGTAATAAAAAACTGCTCTGAAACCGGCGACGGCAACAAAAACAAGAGCATCTCTGAGCCTCTGAAGCGTCGCAACAAACAAACGATTTCATTTGGTGATTTATGATTTGTTTATGGCGGTTAAAACCCGACTCACTTAAGCTGGAGATGAAAAGTGTATCGCGAAGTAAAGAGCTGACCCACGACGACGCTCTTCATCATCTTTAATTCTAAATGATTTTCAGCTGTGACGTCACACTAACAGTTATAGCGGCTAAGTCTGACCTCGAGTCTCATAGCAACTAAAGAGCCAATCCAGAGCCAGGATCCAGAAGAAAGACTGAATGACAGACATTTTGATTTGATTTACAGTGGGCCCCTCATTAAAAATAACCCGCAATAAGTGAAATCTGAGAAGTATCAGCTTTATTTTTTAATTATCTCTCTGTTTCTTGTCTGTAAAACCCCTCACCACACACTTTATACACTTTTCTCACACTTTTAACATTTTCTCACATTTCTCTCTTGTTTAAACACAAAGTTCAAACCTTCGTCGGTGCCTTTGTCGGTGCAGAACGTTTTCATCGACATTGTGGGTTTTTGTCGGGGAGAAAACTTGCAAACATACAGCACTTCAGAGTCACACTGATCCAACATTTATGTAAATTTGTCTGACACATTTGTACTGTACAGGGAACACGGAGGAGACTGATGGACAATGGTCTACAGTCCCTCAGCCAATCAGGACACAGATGGTCTACAGTCCCTCAGCCAATCAGGACGCAGAACACAATGGTCTACAGTCCCTCAGCCAATCACGAAGAACACAATGGTCTACAGTCCCTCAGCCAATCAGGACGCAGAACACAATGGTCTACAGTCCCCTCAGCCAATCAAGGACGCAGAGCACAATGGTCTACAGTCCCTCAGCCAATCAGGACGCAGAACACAATGGTCTACAGTCCCTCAGCCAATCAGGACGCAGAGCACAATGGTCTACAGTCCCTCAGCCAATCAGGACGCAGAACACAATGGTCTACAGTCCCTCAGCCAATCAGGACGCAGAACACAATGGTCTACAGTCCCTCGGCCAATCAGGACGCAGAACACACCGACAGTCCCCTCGGCCAATCAGGACGCAGAACACAATTAATTAATATTGTAAAAAAAACAAAAAAAAACATGCAAAATTACTCTAAACAAAATTGCGAAACAACGAGACGCGATGTAGCGAGGGGCTGTATTGTGATTTATTCTTTTTTTATGTGTAAAGCTCTTTGAATGACCTTGTGCAGATTGTGCTGTACAAATAAACTTTCCTTGACAAAGAAGGACCTGATGTGTCTGTTATTAATGTTCATATGTTGATTTACAGACACAGACGTGAAATAAAAACCCCAGGATCATGTCGAGGGTTAATACGAACATTTAAGACCAACATGACGAGTTGAGCAGGAAGTGCATCATGATCACTTCCCTGTTTGGAGCGCAGGCGGCGGCTAACAGGTTAGCTACGTCCATTTATATAAACAGAGACTCAGGTACTTCGCTCAAATGAGAAAATAAAGTAACAACTGTGAAAATACTGCTGTGATAAACATGTATTTGTGAAGAATTCAACTTTAAAACACATGAAAATTCTATCGGAAACTATTGAGGTTTTTTTTGACCCAAAACGACGCCCTTTTTGATGTTTAATTCAAAATGATTTTCCCTACCAAAAATCTATTATCTGTGGCCTCCTCGGAGACACAGGTCAGAGCTGCTCACAGTTCTGCTCTTAAACGTAACACAATCAAAAGTATTTCTCTGCCCTCACTCAAGGTAAACGCCGCGCTGCAGATCTACGGGGTTAAAAGTCTGCACATTTCTCAAGGACGTGATTTCTTTAAAAACGC
Source organism: Periophthalmus modestus (assembly GCA_019594935.1). NCBI lineage: Eukaryota > Metazoa > Chordata > Actinopteri > Gobiiformes > Gobiidae > Periophthalmus > Periophthalmus modestus. The sequence continues at coordinate 19,674,435 of JAIEZT010000198.1, read as the reverse complement.
CACAAAAGAATTTCAGAAGGTTCTGTTTACAGATGTTTTTACCATTTAGACATTTGTCCATGAACCGAGAGTGAGACAGAACCACAGACGTGTTTAGAAAAGGACCAAACCTGCAGCATGAGACTCAAAGATCTTCACATCGAGGAGCCACTCACACGTTCAACAGTCTGAGGGGGAGAAGTGTCTTGCTCAAGGACTAGAAAAAGAATCACACCACCAGCCTGTTTGATCGGTGGATTTTTCAGCTTTATCAGTGATGTTTATGTCGAGAGCAGGTTTTGAACTGAGTCTCCGTCGTTTTTAAACATCGATCTTCAGCAGCAGCAGCACACTCCCCGGGCCACGTTACAGGTCAGATCTGTGGAGAGGAAACCCACTAATGAAGGAATGTTTATGTATGAAAATGCAAAAGGATAAAGGCCGATAAACGGTGAACTTCTGCGACTCATCACAGACACAAACTCACCCCCCAAGTGCAGCATTATGTTATGTATTTATTCCAGTTCTTTTTAAAATTGTTTTTTTTGGGGGATAATTTACTTTTTATTTTGACCCTTTTGTGACTCCAGCCCCTGGGACAGTTGGAAATGATCCTTTGGTTATATTTGTGTTTACACTCATGTTGAATCATGTCTCTTCATTAACATGTGTTGTCCCAAATAAATACAAATAAAAATAAACAAATAAATAAATGAAGAAATAAATGAAGGAATGAATGAATTAATTAATTAATACGGTAATAAATTAATAACACATACATAAATAAATGAATAGAACATAAATAGATAAATAATAATTAAATAAAACATACATAAATAAATGAATAAAACATAAATGCATACATACATAAATTAATTAATTAATTAATAAAACATAAATAAATAAATTAATAAATAAATAAGACATACATAAATAATAAGTAAATAAAACATACACAAATAAAATATAAATAAACAAATGAATAAATAAATAACACAAACAAATAAATAAATAAACAAAAAATAAATAAAACAAACAAACAAAAAAATAAACAAAACAAATAAATAAATAAAACAAACAAACAAATAAATAAAACAAACAAACTAACTAATAAATAAATAAACATCAGTATTCTGGTTGATGGTGAATATTTTCTTGAGCTGTATATCTCTCGTCACACTGTGTTTTCGTGGCCGAGGTGGAGTTAGTCCAAACTGACTCAGACGCTCTGACTAAACCCCAATTATGTAAATACGCCTAAAGAGACAGGCCCGTGTCTCACCTCTGCCCTCGTCTCCTCATCGCCTCAAACGTCGGGTTTTTAAGTTTGGCTTACGTGACTCAGGCGGTTTGTAGAGACAGACATATTTGATCCTTCAATTAAGCTTTCTGCTTCTGTGACTCAGAAGCTGTCGGAGATCTACATGGCGCTGCTATTTTTATCTGTGTGGATCGGGCTGTACTCCGCACACGAGCGAACGGGCCAAAGCTCACTCTGTCCCCGCTGCAGTGACATAACGCTCGATGCCAGGCACATTACGGCTGCAGAAGTAGGGCGCTGGTGTCGTCCCGGCGCTCAAACGAGATGTGTTCTGATTCGCACAGACGCAACATGAGGCCGGGCTCAGTTTGTACACATGAAACACTCGCCAGAATATTTGCAAAAATGTTGAATAAACAAGTAAATTAATAGATTATAGATTAAAAGCTGTAAGAAAAGCTGTGAATTAGCTGTTAGCTTTGGGACAGAAACACAGAGAAAAACAGAGTATGATCCAACACTAATCCTCATGTTTTTATGAGACTCATGTCGCTGATACAGTCGATGTACTGGAGTGATTCCCAACCTTTTCTTTTCAGTCTACAGCGCCCCCTATAGACTGTATAAAGAAGTGTCACCTCAGCGTTCAGCTCCACATGAAGCTCATCGAGGCTGGAGCAGAGTTATATATTTGGAATTCCGACCGCGAGTATCATAGCAACAAAAGAGCCAATCCAGAGCGAGGCTGTTGAAGGTAACGCCCTTTCCCTTAGCAACGCTGTCAATCAAACCTGTTGCTAACGCTAACAGGAGCGACGTCGGGGACAGAAGGACCTGATGTGTCTGTTATTAATGTTCATATGTTGATTTATAGACACACACAAAAAAACCTCAAAATAACACAAAAATAAATAAATCAACTCAAGATAACAAAAAATCTAAATAACTAAAAAAAAAACACCAAAACTGAAAATAATAAAAAAAAAAATAAAAAAATAAAAAAAAAAAAAAAAAAAAAAAAAAAAAAAAAAAAAAAAAAAAAAAAAAACAACCCTCAAAATTAACTAAACAAACAACTAAAAAAAAAATGAACCCCAGGATCATGTAGAGGGTTAATAAGAACATTTAAGACCAAAATGAGTCTGAATCAGCAGAGGTAGCAGCAGAGACCACTTCCACCAAACGGGGGTCAGAGAGAGACACAGTCAAATAGAAAGTGAATTGGAGCCAGAGTCGATGGAGCAGGAAGTGTGTAACCCCTTCCACCTAGGGTTACCCTGACCTGCTCCGTTTCTCCCTGTTTGCGCACTCCTGATTGGTTGATGGATAAATATCTGGAGCGGCTCTGGGACAGTCTGCTCCTCCTCCGCCCCCGCCCACTCTCCTCCTGCTGTGTCTGGACGGCTACCGCTCGGTTTTGGCCTTATTCTGCACACTCTGGTTTACATACAACCCAATGGTGAGTGTTGCAAAGAGTTATCACTTCCATGTACCATTACAACCCACTAAATGTAAAATGAATGCAGAGTTTAGAGCACAGAGCTATATTAAAGCACAGTTCATTTCCGCGTATCCGCGGACTGAAGTCCGCTAACCACGCGAGCGCTTTTGAGTTTGTTTTCTAATACGTCAGACATGAGCCAAAGTTATGAATGAAACGCCACGTGCCAACTTACGTGAGCATGTTTACTTTAATTCGGCAGCACTATTACGCTGTTTTAGTACATTTTGGTTAACTATCTGATGTATATTGAGAGTCATGGGCCTATGTTGATCTTTGTAATGTGTATTGTAAAGAAGAGTTTGATTTCTAAATATATGTTGCGCAACTGATTTAATTATGATTTAATTATGAAATGTGAAACTGAGATCTTGTTTTGACCTTATTTTCAGGTCAGGTTTTTCATGGGACATAACAGATCATGGGACATAACAGATCTCTCTACTACTGATGGCGAGTAAGATTAATGATTTTTGTCTGTGGATTATGGACGTACGTGCGAATGGAATTTGCGTTACCTGAACTCTTACAGAAAGTCAAAGTATTTGACCTGGGACTGTATTTCTTTTGTTATTGTTGCTTAAAAAAAATATTGAATGTGTTCAATTTAAGTTAATTAAATAGTATGTCACTTTTTGTTTTGACTTTTCCCAAAATATATTTCATTATTTTTCAATCCAGTCTGTTGTCTGTCATTCATGCACAATCTCCCTGAGCGGCCCGGTTCTTCTGTTTGTGTGCGTTAATTGCTATAAACAAATCGCCAACAAATCAACTAAAAATAATATCGTGGTTACAAGTGCGACATGATCACTTCCTGTTTGGATCGTGGAGGCTAGTAGCAGGTTAGCTCTGTCCATTTATATCAACAGTCTGTGTTTCCCTCTAAACTTTGTCTCAAACTAGAGAAAAGCTGAGATATCGTTTGGCCGATATGTAGAGTCGATATTTGCACTTTTTAGTAAATCAGATATCGGTCTTAAATTTCCAGTTTTGGTCGACCTGCTGCTTAAAGGTTCCACGTAGAGCTTTATTTGAACATTTTAGACACAAAACATGACTACAGCTCTTTTGACGGGTCAGATCTGTGGAAAGGCTTCTCAAAAGTCAAATATATGCAACTGGGTCAATGCAAAACAGACACGTTTAAAGTCATACTGCGGAACATTCCAAGCAAGCAGCAAGCACGTCATGGACAGACCCTCCCCAAGAGATAGAGAGTAGTTTTGCCTGTGCGATGATTTCATGATCATATTAAAAACTGAAATGATCTTACGACGCCACAAACGTCACATGACTGTCCTTAACCTTGAGCGGCGTCCTCGACCTGGCGTATCCCCCGGTTTACCTCAGTCCCGCTGCAGGTTTAAGCTCCACCTTCAGCCCGAGGTAAACGCTCCAGCTGCTCCGACTGAATCGATATCACGTGCGTTTCCAGCTAAGTGTCTCACGGGTCAGACTTTCCTTGCTATAGGCTCCAATGTATGCGCAGAATAACAAAAAGGCCACAGCGAGGAGACTGTAAAAGGAGGGTTTGACTCCGAGTGCGACTGATGGATCACACCGGTTTAAAGTTTGAAGGTTTAAGTTGCTCCTGATGCATGTATTTTTGTTTTATTTATGGAACAGTCCTAAAGAGCAGCTGTAACTCAGGGAAGCTAAAGACTAAAAAGGTTCCAAAATAATCCCTACAAGACGCAAAACTCCGATTGTGTACTTGGGCAAGACACTTTCCTCATGCACGCTGTAACTGAGAGATAAGTGGAAGAAGTGTCTTGCACAAGGGCACAACAAAAGCGTGTCGTTGGAGAAGGATTTAAACAGTTCTTTCCCAAGTGCGTTCGGTGATTTAACCAGGTCGTTACTTCTGCTGGAGCGAGGGAGGAGTGGATAAACGAGTGCAGATCCATCTTTTTTTGGCGTCTGCTGAAGAAAAGTCACACTCTATGTAATTAGCGTTCTCATATGACGGGACAATGATGCTAACGTCGCTAACGTGACGGAGTTTGCTTTGTTATAAAAATAATCCATCTCCTGCAGACGTCTGAAGTAAAGATGATAACCACAGAACCATACACTGTATATAAATGGACGTAGCTAACTTGCTAGCCGCCGCGTTCCAAACAGGAAGTGATCATGGGCGCACTTCCTGCTCCATCAACTCGTCATTTTGGTCTTAAATGTTCGTATTAACCCTCTACATGATCCTGGGGTTTTTATTTCACGTCTGTGTCTGTAAATCAACATATGAACATTAATAACAGACACATCAGGTCCTTCTTTCCCCGACGTCGCTCCTGTTAGCGTTAGCAACATGTTTGATTGACAGCGTTTGCTAAAACATCTGCTCCCTAATAAACCAGCGATGTGGGCAGGAAGGGGCGTTACCTTCAACAGCCTCGCTCCTGATTGGCTCTTTGGTTGCTGTGATACTTGAAATTCCTAACGTGGAACTCTTCTCCAGATTAGCCGCTATAACTGTTATTTTACCTTATAAATAAACGTTATATAAAATGAGAGACATGTTTAGAATCCACATTTCGGATTTTTAAATGAAACCAGCCATTTTGTCACAGTTCAGTGCAAATACAACAGCCCAGAATCAGCTCCGAGGCACAAAAGTAATTACTGCCGTGTTATATGTGACCACACAAACCTGTTAAAGGAGATGTGTAGCCAAGCACCAAAACTGTTAAGAAAAAACTTGATTACGATAATGGCTAACAATTAGAACACGGCGTTTGGGAGCTGGTCTCTGGGGACAAAGGGAGTTGGTTTAGTGTGATAAGCTGCAGTTGTGTTTGGTGACTGTGAATAAGAGCATCGTCTAGACACACTGTTTTCAAGTCATGGGAATAAATAAACGATACAGTTGTTTTTAGAGATGGCTAAAGGGCTTCGCTGCTTCACTACATGTGCACTGCGTTTGAAATGTGTTGTAATTAAAAATAAAAAAAGCTTTTGTTTAACTAATCCTGTCAAAGCAGCATGTAAAGCACAAATGGAATAAGTCCGAGTACTGACCCTTGTGGAACCCCATCGCTGTTTTTAGATTATACAAAAGGAATTGCAATTTTACATTAATTTAAAAAAAAGACTGTATAAAGAAGTGGACTGAGTGAATGTGACGTCACCCACGGCGTTCAGCTCCAGTCAAATGAAGCTCATCGAGGCTAGCAGTTGCTAACGCTAGCGGGAGAGACTTCAGGGAAAGAAGGCGCCTGATTTGTCTTGATTTACAGATACAACAGCGAAAAAAAAAAACAAAAACAGGATCATGTAGAGCAGGTTAATACGAACATTTTAAGACCGTGACTCGATGCTGTGCCCATGATCACTTCCTGTTTGGAACGCGGCGGTAGCTAGCGGGTTAGCTAAGTCCATTTATATAAACAGTCTGTGGTTAAGTGTGTTGTTTTGCCCTTTATCTCGCAGTCGGTCGGTGTATAAGTGCTCAGAAGCCCTGCCACACTAGATTTTGTGATGAGGAGGTAGAGATGCCAAAGTGCCCAGGGCTTAAGCTGCATCTGAGGCTCTGGTCGGACAGAACGAGGCGGCCGGAGGAGGGGCAGGTGTGCGCTGGACAGAGGTGACAAGGGCCAGAGGGAGGAGAGAGGACACGAGGGAAGGAGACGAGGAAGAAGGGCTTAGATAAGATAAGATTTTTGAGGACTCTATAAACCTACATTGTGATTCAGTGAAGATATTCTCTTTGTAAAACAGAGAAAATTACAAAAAAAATAACAAGTCAACTCTCTCTTCTTTCTTTAGGTTTTTGTAGAGTTACGCTAAAATGTATAAATATTTAGAGATGAGGCAGTGGACAGGGAGCTGCAGGTGAGTCAGGGGTCAGGGGTCAGGGTCAGAGGTCAGGGGAGCTGCAGGTGGACGTCACTGAACATGTTAAACACAAATAAAATAAATACTTCACCAGAGACACTTAGAGTTTAGAAAGAGACATGTTTGTGCCTCAATGCTAACGCTAATGCTAATTTTATCATAATAAATATAAAAAAAACTGTATTTTTTAAGTATTTTACATATAAAAATAACCGGGTCGTCTTTATTTGAATTAATTAGGTTAGATAGGTTGTTTATTTTATGTTTTGAGCTGTAAATTGTGTTATGACTATTTGGTTTTGGGTCAAACACGCTGTAACTGAGAGAAAAGTGGAAGAAGTGTCTTGCACAAGGGCACAACAAAAGCGTGTCGTTGGAGAAGGATTTAAACAGTCCTTTCTCAGGTGCGTTCTGTGATTTAACCAGCTCGTTACTTCTGCTGGAGCGACGGAGGAGTGGATAAACGAGTGCAGATCCATCTTTCTTTTGGCGTTTGCTGAAAAATCACACTCTATGTAATTTAGCGTTCTCGTATGACGGCACAATGATGCTAACGTCGCCGCAGTCTGTCATGAAGGCGTTTGCTTTGTTATAAAAATAATCCATCTCCTGCAGACGTCTGAAGTAAATCTAGTGACGCTGTAGGGTTCACTTTTGATCCAGTGATGGATTTGAGAAATTAGCATGCGCTGTGTACGCGATATCGCCCCCGGCTGTCAGATATGTAATTTGTCAGGAAGCATGTATTTGCTGCGTAAATGTGATGCATGGGAGCCGAAGTGTGATCTGCAAACGCTTAAGCCTTAAACAGGATGGATTAGAGATTTAAAATGAAGTGCTGGTGTTTAAGGCTCATGAAAATGCAGATAAAGAAACACTGAGGAACCTTCGTCTGGTGGAGGGTTCAACACCTGCTCGACTCACCAGAACAAAGCAGGTTTTTAAGATGTTTTTAGCAACAAAAACTCCTGTAATGAAGTAAAGATGAGAGATGTGTTTCATAATCTCCATGGAGAAAAGCAGGTGGCAAAACCCCACGAGAAAAGTTACATAATGCTCCTTTATATAACTGCAGCTAAAGAAAATACTATTACTACTACTACTACTACAGTATGAGTACTACAGTAATACATCACACCAAAAACGCTGCATCTCGTCAGGAGAGAGCTGGTGACCCTCCCTCTGAAGTTCTGATCTAAAGATTCTGTTGGACAAATGAACTTGTGATTTTTTTTTGTCCAAGTCTTGATGTTTGAAATAAATTTAACTAAACAAAGATGCTTAGCCCAAGCGTCGAGCGAGAGCCCTCTGTCCAGGGGGTCTTCAACTCGCACCTCCGCGAGAACTTCTCCCAGATCCCGGAGGAGGATGGACATGGACCTCGAGTCGATGCAGCCGCTCCATCTACGTCCTGCCCCTGTGGTCATGACTCTGGAGAATGACCGAAAGAACATGACTCAGATACAAGCAGCTTGGGAGGCTGGGCGCTGCCTTAAAGATTGGCCAAGGATCTCAGTAACACAAGAGGAGCTCGGAGTAGAGCCGCTGCTCCTGCATGTCGAGAGGAGCGGCTGAGGCTCGGGCATCTGCTCAGGAGGTGTTCATGTCCCACAGGGAGGAGGCCCCGGGGAAGACCCAGGACACGGTGAAGGGACTATGTGTCTCTGCCCTGGGAACACCCTGGGGTCCCACCAGAGGAGCTGGAGGACATGTCTGGGGTGAGGGAAGTCTGGGAGTCCCCGCTGACACTGCTGCCCCCACGACCTGGATACGGATAATCGGAAGAAAATAGATGGATGGAATAAACAAATGTTTCTTTCAACAAAAACACAAACTCTGGACATTATGACAAACAGCACCACACAAAACATCATTTAAGTTTTAACTTTCAATTTTTTTATTTTTATTGTAGAAATAGTTTGTAAAGAAACTTCAAACTGAGTCAGGACTTAATTAAAGCCATAACCCCGACTCCTTCATTGAGCCGTTATTACGTCTGGCTGGTTCCCCCAGAAAAGTTACATAATGCACCTTGTATTATGGAACTTTTCTGGAGGAGGGTCCAACACCAACGTCCAAAACAGCCTCACGAACTCTTTAAAGTCCATGCTGCTGTTTTTACACCGATTATTCACTCAGCTGCAAACAAAACAGACTAAACACACAGTGGCCACAGCTGCCTTGGGGCCTATTGACAGAAGTGTCTGCCAATCTGCACCAATGTGCTCCACCATTACTCACTCACACACAACAAGGCGGGTTAAGTGTCTTGCCCAAGGACACAAAACCCACCAGTCAGATCACTTTAGCTGCGTCTGAATCTCCCAAAAATCCTCCTGAAGAACCCTGTGCGTGGCCTGTTTCGTTTCCTCTCTGTTCCTGCTGATCCCTCTGTATCTGACACTTTTTTGGGAAACTCTTGGAATCTAATTCTGAGATTTTGACCTTCTTCTGAAGTTACTCTCTTCTCCCGCTCATCGAAGACTCTGTTTTGGTCCTGGAGTCTTTGACGTTCCTTTGAATTTAGTCTCTTCTCCAGCTCATCTATGACCTTTTTCTGGTCCTTGAGTTTTTGACTTTCTTCTAAATCTCTCTTCTCCAGCTCATCTTCGGCCTTTTTCTGGTTCTTGAGCTTTAGACGTTGTTCTAAATCTAGTCTCTTCTGTGTTTCCTCTCTGAGCTTTGTCTGGTACTGGTTCACTGTGTCCATCAGCTGTTCCTGTTTCCTCAGATTGTCCAAATGACGTGTCCAAAAAGCCTCTTTTTCCCTGTGATGTTGCTCCTGGTTCTGTCTTAGGTTAAGCCGATGGTTTATTTCTAACGTTTTAATTCTATCGTCTTCAGCAGTTTCCCTTTGTGCCAATTCTTCCTCTAAACGGCCAACTATTCTTCTCAAATCTGAATTTTCTTCCTGCAAAGACGTTTGCTGCTTTTCCATTTCTTGGGACATTTTTGAGTCCAATTTCATAGCAGCAGCTTGAAGATTTGAGGAACTTTCCTGCTGCTCTGAGAAAGTCTTTTTTTCCTGTTGAGCCGGTTCTTCCCTCAAAGTTTCAATGTTTTTTTTAAGTTCTGCCTGTTCTTGTTGCAGATCCCGAATCGTTCGGCCCCTGGTTTCACTTTCCACCTCTGTTTCCTCCACAGCCTTATGTCTCTGGGCCAACAGTTCCTCCAAGATCTGCACTATTTCTTTAACGTCAGAACATTCCTTCTCCAACTCTGTTAATTTTTGCCCCATAACTTTGCCCATCTCGACTTGTCCCTTCACATCACATCTCAGATGTTCATTTTCTGTCCTTTCCTTTTGAATATCTAAATTTAACTGGCTCACCTGACTTTCACAGATCTGCAGTTTCATTTCCAAATCTCTCTGCTCCTGCCTCCACTTTTCTCTGTCCTCCTCAAACTTCTTTTCTTTGATTTTGTTCAGTTTGAGTTGATCCTTAAGATTCTCAATTTCATCTTTTTCATTTGTTCGACTGGACGAGTCTCTTTGGTCGACCTCCTGCTTTTCAAAACATTGTCTAATCTGATGGACTTGACCTTTGTGAACAGGTCCTTTTGTTTCCAAATGTTTCTGCTCCTCCCTCTGAATATTTCTCCTCTCTTCAGATTCTATGTTTTTTTTTATGTACTGGTCAATTTCAAATTCTAGTTTTTCAATTTCGTTTTCAACCAGGTCTGATTCTTCTGAGACGTTGTCCCCTCGTTCTTGGTGTCGCTCAGTGGTTTCCCTGGTTTCAGGCTGAAGTTCAGTTTGTTCAGTGGATGTTTGAACCTCAGGCTCTTTCAGACTGAGCTTCAGTGTTTTCATTTTGTTCAGATTTCCCATTTCTTTTCTAAACTGAACTTTTTCATTTGTGCGACTGGACGAGTCTCTTTGGTCGACCTCCTGCTTTTCAAAACATTTCCTAATCTGACTGATGTGACCTTTGTTAATCTGTGTTTTTGTTTCCAAATATTTCTGTTCCTCCCTCTGAATATTTCTCTCCATGTCACTTAATTTGTTTGGTGTCGCTCCATTTCTTGTTCAAATTTTTCAATGATGTTTCTAAACTGGGACGTTTCTTCTGAGACATTGTCCCTTTGTTCTCGGTGTCGCTCCGTCATTTTCTCTGGTTTCAGTGATTGTCTCCATTGCTGTGGGTGTTTGTGTTTGTTTCTATTGCTGTTTGTGTTGTGTGTGTTGTGTGTTTATATCTGGCTCTAGTGAGTTTATCAGATATTTGTAAAAGTTCTCTTCTGCTACAGAACAGCTGAGTGTTTGAGAAATAAAACTAATGCAGTGAGGGGTTTACAAACTCTGCTCATTTGTGATGTCATCACTTTGTGATGTCACTAAGTTCTATAAATCAAAGACCTGACTGTTGCTGTGGCAACATTGTTGTCATGGCAACACAGTGTAAAACACAACACTGGCCCCAGGATTTTTGTGACGGGGACGACCTGGAGAGTCACATTCTTCAGTTTAAATAATCTGTTGTTTTATTACTTTAATTGAAGATGTTTCCTGTCAGAAAAACATGAGCAACACAAAGTGACATGAGACAGAGTGGCCCAAAAGTCACTGACACTTTTAAATCTTCAGTCGCTCCTTTAATTCTTAAGTTAAACTCACCAAATTTTAGCCGTAGATAAACTGAACCTTCACAGATTTTTGTCAATATAAACGGTTATAATTGTTCTTACACTTGAACTTATCACGACTTAAACTAGAGGAAGAAAAAATGACCTAATGTTTAAAAATAATGTTTTTTTAAGTGTCCACCATTTTGACCCATGTGACTCAAAGTACCACTGTACAATGAGGGTTCGATCCTCGGTGCTGGATTTACTCAGATTAATGTGGGAAGAGTCGTTCTAAAGGCTCTGAAAAAATAAAAGAAAAATATGTAGAAACAAAAGAGTTATGAGTTTTTTTCAACTGTCAGTGACTTTTGGGCCACGCTGTACCACAACTACTATTATTATTACTACTACTACTACTACTACTACTACTGCTACTGCTGCTAATAATAATAATAATAAATTATTTTCAATTCAATTTATATTCTTCACATAATTACTTTTCATTTCCTCTTCCCTCAGGTGGAGGTGATGGGGTCGGTGGTGGGGCTGGAGGTGGGGGTGGAGGTAATAGGCTCGGTGATGCGGGTGGAGGTGATGGGGTCGGTGGTGGGGGTGGAGGTGATGGAGCCACTGGATCCTTTGACAAAGTAATGAAAAAGAGAGACGTATTACAGGAGGAGAGGGAGAGAGGGAGAGAGGAGGAGGAGAGATGGAGGGGCACAAACACTGCAGGAGGAGAAGAGAAAGGGAGAGATAGAGGCGGCACAAACAACATGTGCCAGGGATGAGGGTCGGATACTGGAGGAGGAGAGGGAAAGAGGAAGGAGCAGAGGAGGGGAGAGGAGTAGAAAGCGAGGAGGAGAAGAGGAGTAGAAAGGGAGGAGGAGGAGGATTAGCTCGACACCACAGTCACGTCTGGTCATAACTCCACACGTGTAAATCTGTGTGGAGCAGTGATGATTGACAGGGAAGGACGAGGGAGTCAAACCTGCGCCTCCTTTGTCTCAGAGCAGGAGGCGGGGCAGGAGGCGGGGCTGGAGGCGGGGCAGGAGGCGGGGCTGGAGGCACCGCAGTCGTACGATTGGTTGAGATGTTTGGGGGTGTGGACTTAGAAGGTTGAAGGTTGTGAACATTGTCCTTTTTTCTGTATCCATGACGATGTTTGTGCTCTGCCTGGAATGTTCCACAGTCTGGCATTGAACTTATTTATCTCCATGGAAACGCCACCAGGCCAAGTGGGTCACATGATCATATTTTTATTCTCACAACAACAGTTTGAACCAGGACATGTCGCGACAGAGAAATATCACAATAAACGATGATTTTGGAACAACTTTACGTCACTGACACAAAATAATCCCAGGATTTTTTTTTATTTTTTTTAAACCTGAGCTGCAGCAAATAAACAGCAAAAAAATAAATAAAAATAAATCTGATCTACTGTCTCTGATCTCGTTACAGAAAAACGGCAAAAATCTGACACCGCCACGAAGAAAAAGTAAAAAAATAAGACAGAGCTGCAAAATCTCCAGTTTTACATCGATCTGGGTGAAGTGTCTTGCCCGAGGACACGACGACAGCGCGGGATTCGAACCGCCAACCTTCAGATCAGCAACACAAACACTCCACCAGCCGCACACAGTTACAGGTCAGGTCTGTGGAGAGGCGACTCTACACACAGAGATCAGAATCACCGTGGTTACACCGGCTGAGAGCGAATACCTCCAGAAAAAGTTCCAGAGTGTTCTTTAAGTGTGTGTGATTGATGAGGACTGGCTTTTGGCAGCTGCAGAGGACGACAGTTTTTCAGCCGCGATGATGGATCACACAATGACTTTGAGCTTAAGAAAATATTAGTTATTGAAATGGTTCTATTCAAAATATTAATAAAAGTGAAAAAAACAGCGACACAAAACACAAGGTGAACCCGAACACGCGGCTCGAACGAAACGCTCAGCTCCACCAGGACCAAACCTTCTCCATTAAGATGCTCAGGACAGAAATGACGTATTAATATTTATTACTTTATCTAATTAGCCCAGACTATAATTATTTCATGCGTCTGCCCCACGTGTGCGGAATAGAGACGAGCAAACGAGCGAAAACGAGCGAAAATGTGGCGAAAATGTGGTGAAAATGTGTGAAATGGGCCATGTGTGTGAAATGGGCCATGTGTGCGGCCCACGCTGATAAAATGATGAAACGTCTTTGTGCGTAAACATGACCCTGGTGGCGGTCGGTGGTATTGACATGAATAATTCACGATGTTCCAGCCACATTAAGACGCCGCGACACGTGTGACAGAGAAATGTTTAGTGAAATATGAATAAGCTCCAGTGCAGAGAGGACGACGTGTTAAACTGTTAAAACACGAGGAGAGCAGAGGTTTTCAACATGTGGTGTGAGTGCAGCCAATCCTAAGAGACGCTGTTAGAGTTAAACCACGGACTGAGGAAAGATGTGTCCTGATTGGCTGAGGGACTGTAGACCATTGTGTTCTGGTTTTGTTTTTGTTTTTTTATTTTGAGGGTTTTTTTGTTTTATTTTTATTTTATTAGTTATTTTGAGGTTGTTGTTTTGTTTTGTTTGTTTGTTTGCTTTTTTTTGGTTTATTTTGTGTATTTTATTAATTATTTTGAGATTTTTTGTGTGGTTTTTTTTCGTTATTTTGAGATTTTTTTGTTTTGTGTTTTTTATCTTGTTATTTTTATGTTATTTATTTATTTTTTTTTTTTTTTTTTTTTTATTTTCTTTATTTTATTAATTATTTTGAGGGTTTTTTTGTTGGTTTTTTTTAGTTTTTTTTTATATTGAGTTGAGTTTTTTTTCCCTGATTGGCTGAGGGACTGTAGACCATTGTGTTCTGCGTCCTGATTGGCTGAGGGACTGTAGACCATTGTGTTCTGCGTCCTGATTGGCTGAGGGACTGTAGACCATTGTCCATCAGTCTCCTCCGTGTCTCCTGTACAGTACAGAATGTGTCAGACAAATTTACATAAATGTTGGATCAGTGTGACTCTGAAGTGCTGTATGTTTGCAAGTTTTCTCCCCGACAAAACCCACAATGTCGATGAAACGTTCTGCACCGACAAAGGCGACTCAAAAATAACAAAAAAAACAAAACCAACTCAAAATAACTAATAATAACTAAAAAAACAAACAAAACAAAAAAAAAACTTTAAAAAACTTTTTTTTAAAAACCTCCGAATAACTCAAAAAAAAAAAAAATGAATAAATAAATAAAATAAAAAAAATAAAATAAAAAACTTAAAATGACTTTTAAAAAAATGAAGAGAATGAACAAAAAATAAATAACTAAACTCAAAATAACTAAAAAATAAATAAATAAATAAATAAAATGAACCCAGGATTAATATGAACATTTAAGACCAAAATGAGTCTGACAGCAGCAGGTTCAGAGAGACACAGTTTTTACATCGATGGAGCAGGAAGTGCGACATGATCCTGCTTCATGAGTGAATTTATAACCGTCGTCATAGCGATTATGGATTTAAGACAAAATCTTCCCTGATTTAACTGGGTAAAAGTCGTCAGAATGAAGGACCTTGACTTATTATAACAGGCTAATATTTTCCTCTTAAAAGTGCAAATATTTCCCGAGGTCAGAGGTCGAAAACGTTCAAAATGGCTGAAGTCCCCACAGTTTGTTTTGGCTCGTCTCCGGGTCAGGTCCATTTAAAGCGATTACCTCCTAAAGCTCTGAGCGGAGCAGTGAGCGCGACGTTTAAATCTGTGATTACACGACAAACACGACCACGCCCCGCCTCCCGGCTCCTCGCCAGTCGATGGGACCGATTCCTCTGGGTCTTTTGTGCATAAGTGGAAACAAATATGTGAAATCCAGAGGGAGGCGGTGGGCGGCGTTATCGAGCTGCGGGATTAGCTTTGTTTACCGTGTTTTACCTTTAATCTCCCTCTATCCGCGATCCCGAGTCCGACTGTGACAAATGTGTTTCTAATGTTGTTCATTTGAGCCGAGGACAGAGGGGGAGGGGCCTGTTTGACGTCCTTCACTCCACTCCACGCCGTGAGAGTGGCGAGGGACACTGCTCGCTCCCGCAGCCCGCCGCGCATACCGATAGCGGCTAATCGATAGCATCTTTTAATTGAAAATAGATGTGAGTTTATGTGGGGGAGGAGCCTTCAGCCGAGCGCCGCTAAAACACGACGGGAGACGTTTGTAGAGGATTATTTATGAAAAAAAATACTAAAATAAAGTTTGATTGAATGAACACGCAGGAGAATGAAGTGTCTTGCTCAAGGGCAGTTTAAATATGTGTTCCGTCTTCCGTGTGTGGCATTTTATGTTTAAATGTTTTAAACAGACTTAAATATTTATAAGTTTGTTTGTATGTTTCTATATTTTAAACAGAAAAAAAAAAAATTAGTGACAAGCAGGTGGCGCTACCAACACCAGGTTACAGGTCAGATCTATGCAGAAGCGAGCCCACTCACATGACAGCACGTGTGATTAACCCTGGAGATCCCACGGGGTCAATTTTGGCCGCAGTTAATCACTACTACCCAAAATGAACAAACAAAAATACCAAAAAAAAAAGTCAAATTTCAATTCAAAAAATTCAAAAAGCCCAGAGTGCCACTTCTGGCCCCTGCCTAGAGACCCCTAGTGGATGAATATTGAACTAAAATGAGGCAGAGTGACAGTGACAAGATGGAAAACTACAAACAAAATCGGCAGTTGGTAAAATTGTGGGGGTTTTTTTGTTAATCTTTTTAGTAATAGTTTGTAGATTGTCTAGAAGTATGTTTATTCTTTTTGGATAAATTAGCGAGCCCAATGGGTCAAATTTGGCCCTGATCCTAAATTAGGGAATAAAGAGTAAAAATGTTAAATTCAGTGTTCAGTGATTTAATGCAATGTTCATAATTTTCCAAAGAAGAAAAAGGTTCTTGTGTTCAAATCAGACAAAATAGTTCAAATCAGAGCCAACACCACCCATAGGGGGCGCCGACAGCACGCGGCACTTTGTTGTGATGACGTTTACGGCGACGTCAGCTCCCATAGGACACCACAGTTTTCTTGTTTCTTTTATGAAGTGGTTTTAAATGCATATTGTGATTAAAAATGTGTAAATTTTAACAGAACGATCCACAGAGATGAGAACTATAAAGACACAAGCTCGCACAGATCGTTCTATTCCTGTGTCTGTGGACGCTCTGAAAATCCGAGTGCTGATGCCATTAGTCAGAGATGGAATGTTTAATCATCCTTCTCCTTGGCCATCGATTTACCATTAGCAACGACTATTTAAAGCTAACGCGCTAGCATCCCCGCGCCAGACGACGGCTCGCTCTTAATCACCAGCGCCTCGACCTTGGACTTGTTTTGCTCCATATCACGACATCACATCACGTACTTCCTGATAGCGTGTATGCTAGGACGATGCATCATGCGTCGGCGCCCCCCGGAGGCTGTGACCGCGCTGCAGACTGAACGAGGGGAAGAGGTGAGACGGTATCACTTCTTTTTTGGGCGTCGCTGATGTTTTTTCTGGCGGTGAACACGACGCCGTTTGTAAATACAGGAAGTAGAGGCGGGACGGGATGGCCGATCTCGAGAGGAGCGGAAATGTCACCGGAAACTCTCGTCTCCGGTGTGAGGAGCAGGTGGGGGCACAGTTCAGTTTGGATTTTCAGTTTTTTGGTCTGTGTTCAGTTTCACATCACACTAATATAACTTTAGGAATCGATCTTTTGCGTCTTATTGTCGTGGATAAATGTTCTGTTTATGCTAATTCAGAGGCTTGTTTCCATGGCGATATCACAGCCTCCTGGACCTGGAGTCTTCATATGTGGACCGCACGTTTTGGGTCGTCTAGGCCACAGTTCAGATTTGTAGAAGAATAAAAGCCGACAAGATCAGCAACAATGCAAATATATTAAATTTAGAAAAAAGATGTAAGAGTTTAGAGTAAATATATTTTTGTGAAGGCTCATGTCTCCTGCTCCTGTGGCAGATCTTCACACTAGACACAAAGAGGCACAAATGTTTCAAGAAAAATGTTGCTTTACTTTTTGATTAAAGACTTTTCTGTTGATTTGATATTTTTAAGTTTTTTACTCGTTTTCCTCTGAAGTTGTTTTTGGAGAGATTCATGTTTGAGTTTAATCTTTAATCCACTATTTTCAAGACGCCATTTTGTTTTCACCTCCACTGATACACACCCTCTCTCGTCTCCTCTCTCGTCTCCTCTCTCCTCTCCTCTCTCGTCTCCTCTCTCTCGTCTCCTCTCTCGTCTCCTCTCTCTCGTCTCCTCTCTCTCGTCTCCTCTCTCGTCTCCTCTCTCGTCTCCTCTCTCCTCTCCTCTCTCCTCTCCTCTCTCGTCTCCTCTCTCGTCTCTCCTCTCCTCCGTCTCCTCTCTCGTCTCTCTCTCTCGTCTCCTCTCTCTCTCTCCTCTCTCTCTCCTCTCCTCTCCTCTCGTCTCCTCTCTCGTCTCCTCTCTCCTCTCCTCTCTCGTCTCCTCTCTCCTCTCTCGTCTCCTCTCTCGTCTCCTCTCTCCTCTCCTCTCTCGTCTCCTCTCTCTCGTCTCCTCTCTTGTCTCTCCTCTCTCGTCTCTCTCTCTCGTCTCCTCTCTCGTCTCCTCTCTCCTCTCCTCTCTCGTCTCCTCTCTCGTCTCCTCTCTCTCTCCTCCTCTCTCGTCTCCTCTCTCCTCTCTCGTCTCCTCTCTCGTCTCCTCTCTCCTCTCCTCTCTCGTCTCCTCTCTCTCGTCTCCTCTCTCGTCTCCTCTCTCGTCTCCTCTCTCCTCTCCTCTCTCGTCTCCTCTCTCGTCTCCTCTCTCGTCTCCTCTCTCGTCTCCTCTCTCGTCTCCTCTCTTGTCTCCTCTCTCGTCTCCTCTCTTGTCTCTCCTCTCTCGTCTCCTCTCTTGTCTCCTCTCTCGTCTCCTCTCTTGTCTCTCCTCTCTCGTCTCCTCTCTTGTCTCTCCTCTCTCGTCTCCTCTCTCGTCTCTCTCTCTCGTCTCCTCTCTCGTCTCCTCTCTGTGTCTCTCCTCTCTCGTCTCCTCTCTCGTCTCCTCTCTCGTCTCCTCTCTCCTCTCCTCTCTCCTCTCCTCTCTCGTCTCTCCTCTCTCTCGTCTCGTCTCTCTCTCGTCTCCTCTCTCTCGTCTCCTCTCTCGTCTCCTCTCTCTCGTCTCCCCTCTCTCGTCTCCTCTCTCGTCTCCTCTCTCGTCTCCTCTCCTCTCTCCTCTCTTGTCTCCTCTCTCGTCTCCTCTCTCGTCTCTCCTCTCTCGTCTCCTCTCTCGTCTCCTCTCTCGTCTTCTCTCTCGTCTCCTCTCTCCTCTCCTCTCTCGTCTCCTCTCTCTCGTCTCCTCTCTCTCGTCTCCTCTCTCTCGTCTCCTCTCTCTCGTCTCCTCTCTCGTCTCCTCTCTCGTCTCCTCTCTCGTCGTCTCTCTCTCCCGTCTCCTCTCTCGTCTCCTCTCTCTCGTCTCCTCTCTCGTCTCCTCTCTCTCGTCTCCCTCTCTCGTCTCCTCTCTCGTCTCCTCTCTCGTCTCCTCTCCTCTCTCCTCTCTTGTCTCCTCTCTCGTCTCCTCTCTCGTCTCTCCTCTCTCGTCTCCTCTCTCGTCTCCTCTCTCGTCTCCTCTCTCGTCTCCTCTCTCTCTCTCCTCTCTCGTCTCCTCTCTCTCGTCTCCTCTCTCGTCTCCTCTCTCTCGTCTCCTCTCTCTCGTCTCCTCTCTCGTCTCCTCTCTCGTCTCCTCTCTCGTCTCCTCTCTCGTCTCCTCTCCTCTCTCCTCTCTCGTCTCCTCTATTGTCTCCTCTCTTTTCTCTCGTCTTTTGTCCAGTTTTATTTTCTTAATCGTTGATACTCGTAGGATTCGTAATTTTGGTCCAAATGTTTAAAAATGTGCTGCTCTAGTGTGATGTGCTCTGTCCATAGGGGGCGCTACAGCTACATGTCTCTTTATTATCATGATGTTTACGTCGACGTCGGCTCCACTGGACGCTGCAGTTTTTTCTTTTTTTCATATGTGTTTTAGACGAATATTGTGATTATAAGTGTGTAAATTATCACAGATTGCTCCAGGTGGAGACGGGTTTAATGCCAAACTGTGGAACATGAGGCTAATCTTCTATAGTAAATACTGTTAGCTAGCTGCGTTTGACTCTTTAGCCCCCCTCACAGATACATTTTCCGTTGTTCTGAAGTAAACTGTGCACTCGCCTCCGTCCTCTGTGAATCGTGGTGAAGCTCGCCGCGCTTTGACAGACAGGTATAAATCGTGTTGCTGAGCAGATGTCGGCTCGTCTCACACTGAGATCTACGGCGTGTCAACAGTTCTAACCCACTTTCAGTTCCTGATGAGCGCATCGGGTGCGTTTGGTTCACGCGGCGACGTCGACTGTGCCGCAAACTTCAGGAGTCGGGACGTGTCGGCGTTTTGTTTTTGAAAAGTGTGATTACATCAAACCCGCAGATAAAAGATTTGAGCTGGTGCCATCAGGACACATGAAGAAGAGGTGGTTCTTCTCTTGCTGCGGTTGTGTCCTTGAGCAAAACACTCACTGTGTTAGCAGCTGGAGCTAACGCGGCTAACGCTAGCTCCATAACGGTTTATTTATTCATAATTAAGAGCTTCATCTGCTTCATTCAGTCGTGTTATGTCCAGTTAAAGACCTGTCTCTGTCTTTGTCTCTGTCTCTTTCTTTTGTCTCTTTCTCTGTCTCCTTCTTTATCTCCGTCTCTTTCTTCGTCTCTTTCTCTGTCTCCGTCTCCGTCTCTGTCTCTGTCCTCTGCTGTTTTTGTGACTCTCCCAGTGCATTGTGGGATACACTGACATTTTGACTTCTCTGCTTTTTCACCAACTGGACATTTAGACTCATCTGAAAACGGCGTGGCCCCTGAACACTGCCCCCTGCAGGAGGAGTGTGGACATTCAGACACAGACACGGCTCTGACGCCGTCTGCATTTTCCTTCGTTTTTAAAGCTCGTTTATGTCGTGCACCAAGTTACATTTCTGAACTTTTGACCCCACGAGCCCCTGAATAAATAAGTAGTGGTCATAATGTTCTGCTGGGTTCAGTTCAGACGCTGTGGCACAAACACAGACACACTCTGTCAGTATCTCGACTCTCTCTCTCAGTATCTCGACTCTCTCTCTCTCAGTACCTCGGCGCCCGCAGCCTCAGCCTCGTACAGATTGCGTCTCAGCGTGTCCTGCTGTCTCCTCCACACTGAGCTATAAGGATTCTGTTTGACATTTGCTGCTCTCTCCCCAAAAACCACTGATTCATGCTCCGCTCATGACGACGCAGCCACGCTAAATGTTAAGTAATGTCATTTCACAGCCAGAGATGGCGCTCTCCAGCTGACAGGCCTCCACACACTCGAGGATTTATGCTCCCAGACAGACGATAGGTTACGCAATTCAGAGGGACGTGTTAATGACTTCATCTCGCTCGAGTTTCAGAGCTTTGAGAAATGATTGGCATCTGGAGCAAACTTCAACCTGTCACTCAAAGATATATGTCACTAAATATTTACATTATATTATATATTGTACATTATATTAAATATATGTAAATGTTCTACCCTCAGCTCTGGTCACGACTCTGGGGAATGACCCAAAGGACAAGATCACAGATACAAGTGGCCGAAATGTGTTTCCTCCACAGGGAGGCTGGGCGCTGCCTTAGAGGCTCGGGCATCTGTTTTGGACGGCTCCTGGACGGCTCCTGGAGGGACTTTGTCTCTCTGGCCTGGGGACGCCTCAGGGTCCCACCGGAGGAGCTGCAGGACATGTCTGGGGTGAGGGAAGGCTGGGAGTCCTTGTTTAGAGCTGCCCCTGTGACCTGGTCCCGGATAAGAGGAAGAACATGGATGGATTAAATACAGTATTTTCCGGACTATAAGCCGCTGCTTTTTTCTACTTTTTAACGGCTGTGGCTCATGGTGCAGTTTGGCTTATACATTTTTTTCCTAAGACACACAGTCGTCCCTCATTTATTACAGTCCAAAAATAACCCGCGATAAATGAAAAAGTAGAAAGTATTATTTTTTGAGTCTGAGGAACGTCTGAGGAACGTCTGAGGTCAGTGGGCATTTCTCCACAGGTTCCTCTACAGGTTCCTCCTCAGTGTAACCCAGGTCTAAAATCCACTAATTCCTAGTAAACTCTGTAAATTCCCATTTTTCCTATGTCAGTAAACGCACCACACAGTCATGTGATCACCCCAGCCAATCACGTGCTAATAGAGCCTCATATAAAGCAGCTGCGCTCCTCTCCTGTCAGAGCCGGGAGGAGGCGCTACAGGAGAGCTGCACAGGTATCGTGACGTCGCTATTTTTACAATAAATAAAACCATCCGTGCTCTAAAACTACTGCTACATGTTTTAAACTCACAGGAGCTACTACCACTACCACAGACGCTGGGTGAAGACCACGGGTTCTGACACAAACAGGGGATTTGGTGAGTCTGCTTGTTTGTTTTAGTGTCACAAATACACCTGTAATTAAAACTGCAAGCAGTGATAAAGGCCCTCGCCACCCCTTGCGACCGCGGGGTTCATGCGACCGCGGAGTTCGCGCTTCTCTTTCCCACTTACATCGCCCCTCCTCCCAAAAACAGCGACTGAGTAATACTACTCCATTCATTCCAATGAGAGCAGTTATGACATTTTCACACCTGCACGGTTGGAAATAGAGGTATGTCTTCTTTGGCTTTTTTGTTCAGTATGATAAGTGGAATATGTGTACCAGATTTCGATGGTCTATGACAAAGTATTTTTTTTTCATCCCAGTTAACCAAAACCCATGTATTTCAATGAGAAATGTTGGTCGTTGCCATGGCAACACACTTGCAACTAGAGGTATGTTCTCATTGGCTTTTTTGTTCAGTATGGGGATAGGGATATCCATGCCAAATTTCAAATATTTTTGAAAAAGTTAAATTTTTTGGGTCCCATTCAAAATTTCAAGGGGGCGCTGTGGAGCAATGGATTATCTCAGCGATGAAAACTGTATATCATTAGGTTTATATTAAGATTGTGACCAAAATGTATATTAATGCCGGTTGACAGGACACTGCATTTTTTAGTTAGTTGCAATTCAATACTTCAAAAATCGCTGCTTTTCTTTGCATGCTGGCCACACCCACAATTTATGACTTAGAAAAATCCAAGTGAGTCACCTTTAAATCCCACATGGGTTTAGTTTATTTTGACCAATTTGCAAGATTGTGGATGAAAATCCATGGCGTAAAAAAAATCCAAAGGTGAGAGTTAAAATTTCAAAAAAAATGGGGTTCCGCCCACAATGGCCGACTTCCTGTAGGGTTTAGGGTGGGGTCATAATATCATTTTTTACTTGTCTTGACATGTTCTATGGTTCTACCAAATTTAATTTGTCTACGATGAAAAAGGTCTGTCATTGACGTAATGTATTTTGAAGTTTGAGGTGGCGCTACTGAGTCATTTTGAAACATTAATTTTTGTATATCAAAAATACACATTTTTTCACCAACCTTGAATTTTAGGTCATAGTTGGATTAGTGCAGAGCATCTATTTAGTCGACAACAAAGTCCAGTACTCTGAACCCCCATCATTTCAATGGCACATTTATGACCATTTCCACGGTTACCACGGTAAAAATAGTTACAAATAGAGGTATGTTCTCATTGACTTTTTTGTTCAGTGTATGAAGCCACATGACCCTGTCAAATTTCAAATGTTTAGGACAAAGTAAATTTTTTGGTCCCATTCAAAAGTTCAAGGGGGCGCTGTGGAGCAACGTAATGTCTAAAAAATTTAAATTGTATATCTATGAATTAAGATCAAGATTTTGAACAAAATGTATATTAATGCCGGGAAATAGGACACTGCATGTTTGAGTTACGTACGATTTAATACTTCAAAAAAGAGCTTTTTTTATTGGCAGGCTGGCCACGCCCACATTTTATGATTTAGAAAAATCAAAGTGAGTCGCCTTTAATCCCACATGGGTCTAGTTATATTTAGACGAATTTGCAAGTTTGTGAATGAAAATCCATTGCGTAAAAAATCCAAACGTGAGAGTTAAAATTTTTAAAAAATGGGGTTCCGCCCACAATGGCGGACTTCCTGTAGGGTTTAGGGTGGGGTCATAATACAATTTTTTACTTGTCTTGACATGTTCTATGGTTCTACCAAATTTCATTTGTCTACGATGAAAAAGGTCTCTCATTGCCGTAATGTATTTTGATTTTTGAGGTGGCGCTATTGAGTCAATTTGATATGTGAATTTTTTTGCACATTAAAATAATACATTTTTCACCAACCTTGAATTTTGGGTCCAATAAAATGGACTTTTTTTTTACGTTCAGGGGGTCAAAAATGGCTTCAATTTGGCAACCAAAATAAGAATAATAATAATAATTAAAACTGCAAGCAGTGATAAAGGCCCTCGCCACCCTTGCGACCGCGGGGTTCACGCGACCGCGGAGTTCGCGCTTCTCGTTCCCGCTTACATCGCCCCTCCTCCCAAAAACAGCGACTGAGTAATACTACTCCATTCATTCCAAAGAAAGAATTTATGACCTTTTCACACCTGCACGGTTGGAAATAGAGGTATGTCTTCATTGGCTTTTTTGTTCAGTGTGATGAGTGGAATATGTGTACCAAATTTCAATGGTTTATGACAAAGTAAATATTTTTTTCTTCCCATTTAACCAAACCCATGTATTTCAATGAGAAATGTCGGTTGTTGCCATGGCAACACACTTGGAAATAGAGGTATGTTCCCATTGGATTTTTTGTTCAGTATGGTGATAGGGATGTCCATGCCAAATTTCAAATGTTTTTGAAAAAGTAAAATTTTTTGGTCCCATTCAAATTTTCAAGGGGGCGCTGTGGAGCAATATGATGTCTAAAAATTTTTAAATTGTATGTCTATGCATTCAGATCAAGATTTTGAACAAATCGTATATTAATGCCGGGAAATAGGACACTGCATGTTTGAGTTACATACGATTTAATACTTCAAAAAATGGCTTTTTTCTTACAAGGCTGGCCACACCCACATTTTATGACTTAGAAAAAATCCAAGTGAGTCGTCTTTAATCCCACATGGGTCTAGTTCATTTTGACCAATTTGCAAGTTTGTTGAATGAAAAATCCATGGTGTAAAAAAATCCAAATGTGAGAGTTAAAATTAAGAAAAAATGGGTTTTCTGCGCACAATTGCCGACTTCCTGTAGGGTTTAGGGTGGGGTCATAATATAATTTTTTACTTGTCTTGACATGTTCTATGATTATTTCAAATTTCATTTGTCTACGATGAAAAAGGTCTCTCATTGCCCGTAATGTATTTTGAACTTTGAGGTGGCGCTACTGAGTCATTTTGAAACATTAATTTTTTTTGCACATTAAAATACACATTTTTTCACCAACCTTGAATTTTGGGTCATAGTTGGATTAGTGCAGAGCATCTATTTAGTCGACAACAAAGTCCAGTACTCTGAACCCCATTCATTTCAATGACACATTTCTGACCATTTCCACGGTTACCACGGTAACATAGTTACAAATAGAGGTATGTTCTCATTGGCTTTTTTGTTCAGTATGTCAAGCCACATGTCCATGCCAAATTTTGTAATGTTTATGACAAACTAATTTTTTTTGTCCCATTCAAAATTCAAGGGGGCGCTGTGGAGCAATGTAATGTCCGACTTATGTAAATTGTATGCCTTTGTGTTCAAATCAACATTTTGAACAAAACGTATATTAATGCCGGGAAATAGGACCCTGCATATCTGAGTTACGCGCAATTTAAAACTTCAAAAAATGGCTTTTTTTCTTAGCAGGCTTGCCACGCCCACAATTTATGATGTAGAAAATCCAAGTTAGTCGAATATAATCCCACATGGGTCTAGTTCATTTGGACCAATTTCCAAGTTTCTTGAATGAAAATCCAGGGCGTAAAAAATCCAAACGTGAGAGTTAAAATTTCAAAAAAATTGGGTTCCGCCCACAATTACCAACTTCCTGTAGGGTTTAGGGTGGGGTCATAATATAATTTTTTACTTGTCTTGACATGTTCTATGGTTCTACCAAATTTCATTTGTCTACGATGAAAAAGGTCTCTCATTGCCGTAATGTTTTTTGATTTTTGAGGTGGCGCTGTTGAGTCATTTTATATCATTAATTTTTTTGCCCGAAAAAATATTAATTTTTCACCAACCTTGAATTTTGGGTCCAATCAAATTTAGTTTTCATTAATGTTCAGGGGGTCAAAAATGGCTTCGAAGTCGCAAGTATAATAATAATAATAATAATAATAATAATAATGGAAATTTTTTTTTCAACCATTTTTTTTCTCCTAAACCATAAGTGCTACAGTCATGTGACATTCCTCACTTTGTGCCCCATCACAATTAAAGGCTCCTGTGATTTTTTTCACAAGTCCACGACAAATAGCTTGCCTTCTACGAATTTTTAAAAATGAAATTTGAAGAGGGCGCTAGAGAGTCAATTGTGAGATAAAGCCATGATTTGCATATCATTGTGTTCAGCTCACAAAATGTCCATAAACGCTGTATTAGCGTTTTCCAACAAAAAAAATGTGTGTGAACGAGACATATTTTATCGAAAATATTCCAAAAATTGCAATTTTGTATAAAATTCACCCTGACCACACCCAAAAGTCATATTCAAATATAATTGATGATCTTTAATCTCACATGGGTTTAGTGGGTTTTGACCAAATTTGAAGTGTTTGTGATGAAAACTGTGCGAGGAGATGTCCTGAATGTGAGGGTGTGTGCGCTTTTGTCATCACCGGGTTTGATCCAATATGGCCGACTTCCTGTACATTTTAGGGCGGGGCCATAATTTCATTTTTGTCATGTCCCGACATGTTCTATTTTATGATGCGAGTTTCAGATTTTTTACGTCGACTTTTTTCTGAGTCGGGCTCCCATAGGCCCCATGAAAATCAAAGTTTGAGGTGGCGCTACCGAGTCGTCTTTCGTTATTTTTTTTCGCGGTCTTCGGTGACAATTAGAGCTTGGCGAGTTCTAATTTTTGACACCACTCACTGGCATGTCGGGGCGTGTTAACCACTTGATTTTTGCCATTTTCCCCGTTTCGGACGCGGTTTTAATGAGTCCCTCGCCGGGACGTTGTCTCCGGCTCGGGCCTAATAATAATAATAATGGAAACTCATTTTTTCCCCTTTTTTTTTCTCCTAAACCATAAAAGCTACAGTCATGTGACTTTCTCACATTGTGCCCCATCACAAATAAGGCCTCTGTGAATTTTTTCAAAAGTCCACGACAAATTGATTGTCTTCTATGAATTTTTGAAAATGAAATTTGAAGAGGGCGCTAGAGAGTCATTTTGTGAGATAAAGCCATGATTTGCATATCATTGTGTTCAGCTCACAAATGTGCATAAACGCTGTATTAGCGTTTTCCCAACAAAAAATGTGTGAAAGAGAAATATTTTATTGAAATATTCCAAAAATTGCGATTTTGTATAAAATTCACCATGACCACACCCAAAGTCATATTCAAATATAATTGATGATCTTTAATCTCACATGGGTTTAGTGGGTTTTGGCCAAATTTGAAGTGTTTGTGATGAAAACTGTGCGAGGAGATGTCCTGAATGTGAGGGTGTGCGCTTTTGTCATCACCGGGTTTGATCCAATATGGCCGACTTCCTGTACATTTTAGGGCGGGGCCATAATATCATTTTTGTCATGTCCCGACATGTTCTATTTTTTGATGTGAGTTTCAGATTTTTCGGTCGACTTTTTTCCGAGTCGGGCTCCCATAGGCCCAATGAAAATCAAAGTTTGAGGTGGCGCTATCGAGTCGTCTTTCATTATTTTTTTTCGCGGTCTTCGGTGACAATTAGAGCTTGGCGAGTTCTAATTTTTGACACCACTCACTGGCATGTCGGGGCGTGTTAACCACTTGATTTTTGCCATTTTCCCCGTTTCGGACGCGGTTTTAATGAGTCCCTCGCCGGGACGTTGTCTCCGGCTCGGGCCTAAATATATCGTGGTGCATTGTCCTGTTAATGAAGCTCATTTAAACTGAACTGTACCTGAACTTTGTGTAGACTGAACTAAGATAAGCTAATAGCAATAGCTTTTTTTTGCTAAGTTAATCCTGTCTGTTTAATACAGGCCAGATGTGCCCGGGTTGAGCACAATATCTGATGGCGAGTTAGGAGCCCAGAACCAGAACCATCACAGTCAACTCTACTGCCCCCTGTGGTCTGGTAGGAGGCTGCAGCCTGTCCCTCCCACAGACTCTCTCATACTCATACATAATCTCAAAGACTCTTTTATCAGTACAGGACAATAACGATCATTTTATGGACATTTAATTTTGTTTCTGTTGTGCCTCCATTTTGTGAGATGATTCTCAGGTTTGCATAGTGTTGTATAGTGTTGCATTGTGTGAAACAAACTGTGAAAGTGCACTTACTTTGCCTTACTCCAAGGTAAAATACTGAGACTGATACTGAAATTCTGCAGATTTTGTAAATATTGTGTGTTCTATGTTTTTACTTGCAATATACGGCATCAGCCTCCAAACTTAAACCTCCGTTTGTCTGGTTTATGGCACTGTTCTCCCTCCTCCCAGTGAGACGATCCCTAATTCTTCTGATTTAGCCCAACTCAATATCCAACTCCAAAAATATTAATTCACCCCCTTTCTGAGCCACATACAACAGGGTTCTTCCACAGGTTCCTTCACAGGTTCCTCCACAGTTTCCTCCACTCCTCCTTTGCTCTTCTCCACAGATCTGAGTCGCCTGGAGCGAGCGAGGACGGTCTCGGCCTCGTCCGCCCCGTGTTCAAATAACGTCCTTGTGTTTCCCAATAATAATTCTCTTTGATCAGTTGGAGCAGATGTAGATTGTAAAGACGACTCGAGCCAACCGACCACGCCCCCTCGCTCTGCGCCGCCGTCCTCCCGCCCGCCGCTCGTCTGCTGGAAATAAACCGTTCTTTTTATATCGCGGAGCAGGCACACAGCTGGCCGAGCATCACACTGACAGATTTTCACAGCCGCGCTATTCATTAGCATCGTGGTCAATTAGCATCGTGTTCCCAGATGACCGGCCCGAACGCCATCGCCGCGCCGTATTTGGAAACAATGTCATTTAGGAGAAGGGCTGGATCGGACTGGAGAGCTGTTTGTTTATGGATCTTTGTCGACATAATTGTTCACGTTTCTGAGTTTTGACGCCGTGGCCCAGATTCGATTCAGATTTTAATGAGACTTTGGTTGGAGAAGTTTGATTGGCAGCGTCGGCTCAGCAAGGCCAATTACATCTGATCTGTCACCGGACGGTTTAGTCCGAGGGCAACGGCTCGAGCTGCGTTTGAACTCGGCGATTTCTGCCATTAAAAATACAATATTTAGTCATTTACATTCAGCCAAACTAGTCCTACTATACTTGTGTCTCTATGGTTCTCATCTCGGTTACAATTTACACATTTTAAATTAAGACGGAAGAGGAGACAAGAGAGATGGGAGAGAGGAGAGGAGAAGAGAGAAGAGAGGAGAGGAGAGGAGAGAAGAGAGGGGAGAGGAGACGAGAGAGGAGACGAGAGAGGAGACGAGAGAGGAGACGAGAGAGGAGACGACGAGAGAGGAGAGAGAGAGAGAGACGAGAGAGAGAGAGAGAGAGGGGACGACAGAGGAGACGAGAGAGAGGAGAGGAGAGGGAGACGACAGAGGAGAGGAGAGGAGAAGAGAGAAGAGAGAAGAGAGGAGAGAGGAGACGAGAGAGGAGAAGAGAGAAGAGAGAGAGAGGAGGAGAGGAGAGGAGACGAGAGAGACGAGAGAGAGAGGAGAGAGGAGACAAGGAGAGAGGAGAGAGAGGAGACGAGAGAGAGAGAGGAGACGAGAGAGAGAGAGAGGAGAGAGAGAGAGGAGAGGAGGAGAGGAGAGGAGAGAGAGAGAGAGGAGAGGAGAGAGAGAGGAGAGAGAGAGACGAGAGAGAGAGAGAGGAGAAGAGGAGAGGAGAGGAGAGAGACGAGAGAGGAGAGAGAGGAGAGAAGAGAGGAGAGAGAGAGAGAGGAGAGAGAGAGAGAGAGAGAGAGAGAGAGAAGAGAGAAGAGAGAAGAGAAGAGAGGGGAGAGGAGAGGAGAAGAGAGAGAGAGGAGACGAGAGAAGAGAGAGAGGGGAGAGGAGAGGAGAAGAGAGAGAGGAGAGGAGAGAAGAGAAGAGAGGGGAGAGGAGAGGAGAAGAGAGAGGAGAAGAGAGAGGAGACGAGAGAGAGGAGAGGAGATGAGAGAGGAGACGAGAGAGGAGACGAGAAAGAGGAGAGGAGAAGAGAGAGGAGACGAGAGAGGAGAGGAGAGAGAGGAGAGAGAAGAGAAGAGAGAGAGGAGAGGAGAGGAGAAGAGAGAGGAGACGAGTAAGGAGACGAGAAAGAGGAAACAAGAGTGAGCAACAGGGGCGTGTCATAGTGGGCGTGTCACGTGGGCGTGTCACAGTGGGCGTGTCACGTGGGCGTGTCTCAGTGGGCGTGTCCCAGTGGAGGTGAAAACAGGGATTTATTGACAAAATGGCGTCTTCAAAATAGTGGATTAAAGATAAAACTCAAACATGAATCTCTCCAAATACAACTTCAGAGGAAAACGAGAAGAAACGACGAGAACCTGGAGAAAGTCTGAAGAACACGTCTCATTTTATGAAACTTTATAAACAAGTTTGTCCTGTACTCGACCCTGGTCCCAACTTCAGCTCAGACATTATTAAAACTCGTAGCAGTAACAAGCTGCTGCCGCGGCGTCAAAGATGAACAATATAAGAAACGAAAGAGGAAACGAAGGAGGTGCCAGTGATGGAGGAGGAAATCATGCAAACGCTGCACATGGGGCTAACAAGAGCGACGATGGGCGTTTCTGCCTGATTTACGTCGGTGCTCCTGGCAGAGCGATGGGACCGGTATCGATGCTGCTCGAGTGGAGCTCCTCCGTGAGGCGGGACTCGGGCTGTTCTGTGACAAAAATACAAGAAATAAATAAACGAATAATGTCGTTTGAAAGTGACAACGTCAGAACAAAGTGAACCAGGAGCCAGAGCTTCAGCCACAGGAACAACATGGTGGCCCAAGAAATGAACCATTTACACTATTTAAAGGGCCCACATTATCTTAAAGGCCCATATTACTCTGTTTAAATGGCCCATATTCCTCTGTTCTCTGATCTGTTCTGATGTTTCCTCGTCTCACACAGACCTCGAGTTGTGTTTTGTTTCATTCTCACGTTTAACAAAAACCTGCAGATTTAGGCTGAAAACACTCTGTTCCACCTTGTGATGTCATCATGTGGTGATACAGGAAGTGCTCCACTGTGTTTTTAAACTCTTTTAAACACTGTTACTACAATCATTTGGATCATTTCAGTCCTGGATTTGCCAATTTCATTTTATTTTTATTTTATTTTATTCCCGAGGGGCCAGACGTGAAAATGTGAAGCTGGAGCAAAAGGAAAAATAGTTTTTAAAAATAAATTAATGATAAATGGTCAAATTCCACCGTCAAGGTTCAAAATACTTTACATCAAGAACCACAAACCCTCAGAGACACTGGGGTGAAGTGTCTTGCCCAAGGACACAACACTGAGCAGCACTGTCACTCACATATAATAAATATAATACACAAATAAATAAAACAATGAATAAAAGAACAAATAAATAAATAAATGAACACATGAATACATAAATAAATAAAAATCTAAAGTAAATAAGTAAATAAATAAGTAAATTAATGAATGAATAAATTAATTAATAAAATACAGAGATATCAAGTGGTGACAGTGGCGGTCGAGCGTTTGTCACTGATCTGAAGGTCGGTGGTTTGAATCAGACACACCGACCCACAGGTTGACGGTCAAAAGTCACTGCCGTCGTGTCCTTGGGTTAGATACTTTGAAAAATGAAAACAGGAAGAAAAACTTAAACAGGCTCCTGAACCACGACGGAAATGATGCTGTAAACAAAGGTATAAAAAGTCTGAAAAGTCTAAATCCTCTGAAGATCTGAGTCTGAAATATGAACCTCTGACTCTTCATGGACACAAACTGCTTCAGTGTTGAATTCTGTCGTTTCTTTTGTAGTTCACGTCTTTTTTTTGACAATCCTGGACATTTCTTATAGTTTTTAAGGGGAGATAATCTGCTCTTTTGTTTTGTTTCATATGTTTAAACAGGAAGTGCGCCTGTGCTCACTTCCTGTTTGGAGCGTTAGCAGGTTAGCGAGGTCCATTTCTAAATAAACGCTGTACTTCCTCGTCTCCGCGGCTGACGCTGAGTTTCCTCGTTCTTTGTTCTGTCTGAGCCGATTCTCCGCTGTTTTCGCCAAAGTGAAACGTGTCATTTAAACCTCTTCCACTTCACCCTCGGCTTCAAAGCTACGGCAAGCGCAGGGGCCCAAATAATTAATTACACTTTGCAAAGCGGGAAATGTCAGGATCAATGAGGTGTGTTTCCAGGACTAAAGTACCTCTTTCATTTCGCTGCAGAGTATAGAATAATCCTACGCCGATGGAGGATTAGTAATTACTCTTTACAGAGAACACGCCGATGGGGAACTTTAACACTGCCTCTGGGGTTTTGCTTTCAAACAAGCTCGATCCGGCCCCCTGCTGTGCCTTCTTTAACTCCCCGCTGTGATGATGACCAGCATATGCCAGCGTTTTGCCTGACAATCGACTACACCCGTGATGTACATTTCCCAGTAGAGGCTTGTTTCTTAGAGCGGAGTTACGCCCAAGAGTCGATACGAGTGAATCAGAAACTCTCGAGTGTCATTTTTTGGTTTTTCATATTCTTGAACTTAAATAATGAGATGTTCAGAACCATAGACGAGATAATGAAGAGGACTGAGCGAGTTTGACGTGAACCACAGAATGAAGCTCATCGAGGCAGAGAAAGCGGCGACAAGTTTCAACCGTGAGTATCATAGCAACCAAAGAGCCAATCAGGAGCGAGGCATAAGTCATGTTTGTTCTGATGTTGCTCAGTGATTTATGTTGCACTTTATCACCGAAGGAAGTTCCTAATTTGTGAGTTGTGTTCACTGACAAAGGCAATAAAAGTCTGATTCCGATTCTGAATCCTAATGAAAGTCAGAAAATTTGAACATATCTCTCCTCTTCTCAAATCACTGGCTCCTGTTTCATCCCGGATTGAAACAAAATCCTCCTGCCGACCCATGAATGCATCACTTCAATCTTCAGACTGCAGCCTCAGATCTTCAGGCAGCTCCTTCAGGTCGGGTACGACGGGAACCGAGCTTCTGTCCTCACCACGACTCTGGACCTGAGTCTGGACTTTTTTAAAGCTAATTTAAAGACCTTTATATTTAGAAAAGCTCATTGTTGATGTTTTTAGCATTTAGCAGTTTAGTGTTGGTGTAAAGTTCTTGTTTTATTGCAGCACTCTGAGATTCTATGGAATAAAGAGTGTATTTTAAATAAAATGTATTATTATTATTGTCGCTGGTTTAACAGGGAGCGGACGCTTAGCAACACTGTCAATCAAACCTGTTGCTAATGCTAAAGGAGCGACGTAAATATAAAAAAATAAAAACCCCAGGATCATGTAGATCAGGGGCGTCAAACTTATTTTCACCGAGGGCCACATCAGCAAAATGGCTGCCGTCAAAGGGCCAGATGTAAAATAAATGTAACTACTTTTTTTTTTTACTGTTTCTGTATGTATTACTTATTCAAGTTACAAATATTACATATGCATTTGCCTAGATGTAAAAATATGGCTGTGTAACTGTGTCTCCTGATAAAACGTCATTTTAAGACCATAAGACCTTTAAATTTAGTCTGTTGAGGGCCACATAAAATGATGTCGAGGGCAACATTTGGCCCCCGGGCCTCGAGTTTGACTCATGTGATGTAGTGCGCCCATGATCACTTCCTGTTTGGAACATGGCGGTTAGCAGGTTAGCACTGTACATTTTTATAAACAGACTGGTGTGCGCAGGTAAGTACTAAAACAGAAAAGCAAAACTAAAGACAAGAAATATTCTCCCTTTTCTGCCTCCGTCGTGCCTTTGTTTCTTTTGACACTCACTGACTTCCTCATAAACTCAAGGACGAGTTCTTTTGTATCTGAAAATAAAACGAAGATGAAACAGAGACATGTTTTGACGCGGCGGCGGTGGCTAGCAGGTTAGCTATGTCCACTTCTATAAACAGTCTGTGAAAGAACCAGATTTTATTTTCCAGCTCCTCAAACTCTGGAATCTGGTGAAAGGCTAAAAATGAGCATCTCCAGACATAATATAAACATGCATTTTACTGGGTTTATACTTCTGACGCAACAATCCCGGCAAACTTCAACCTGCGTCTTTTGAAGCTGAGAGTCACAGATGTTTTTACAGAAGATTGAACCAGAACGAACGAAGCTAAACACAGCTCCAGGTCTGTTTTTGATCAGAGAACAATGATATAACATATAATCATGTTTAAAAGCTCAAAGAACTCGGTTTTGCATAACACTCGTCCTTTAAACCACCAGGGGGCGCTGCATCACTGAAGAGCCTTTGTGCAGAATTCCCTTTAGAAGCAAATATCTGATTCTTAGTCATATTTTTCCGTTGCAATAAGATGGAAACCAACACCAAAGCAAAGTGGGCTGAAGTGTTTGTAGAATCACTATTATCTGCAACTGAAGTGTGTACAGTGTGACTCTAGGGGGCGCTGCTTGATGATCAAGTGCACAACATGGGGTGTAGAATAAGAGGATACATAGAAGAAGTTAAAACGTCATCACGGCTGTTTTCCAAAGATGAAAGTTGAGAAACACTAAACAGACGCAGTCGTAACTGTCCAAATCTGCTGCAAAATTAAAACTATAACACGAATCGTTCTGAATTCGCTCAACTTTTCAAATCCCATTTTACCTCTGACTAAAACTTTCACATTGTATGATTGTTCTTACTTCTTATTACATCAGGTGGAGCGGTGCTGTTCCCACTATGGCCCCGTACACAAGGTCAGAGCGGCGGCGGCGGAGTCTGAACATCGACATGAAACACTCACCTCCTGCGAAATCCCTCAGAATGTACACAACCCCGTCCTCTCCGGCTAATTAAACGAGCCGGTTACATCATCCTGTTGACGAACGGGACGCTAACCGCTAACAAGGCCACGTCCACGAGTCCGACCAAACGGCCAACGCAGCAACTGGAGCCGAGCGTTTACGTCAGCCGGCCCTCGGCGACTGACCCGCAGCTTCACAAAGTTTATCTGGAGCCGTGAGAAATGCAAATATGAAATCTGAAAATAGCTGAATTACCAGGACTATTTATGTAATCTGTAATACTCTTAATTAACCACAGGGGGGCCTCTCCGCGGTGAGTTTTCACTTTGTAATGAGGCCAGTCTCAACTCAAATGTTTTATTCAAATGGTTTTTTAATGACTCAGTTGAAAGCAGCACAAAATGAGGTTTGGGTCGTATAGTTACATTTATTGGTTTCTGGCCGGCGTCATGGCCGCCCCGGGGCACACTGAGAGAGATGTGGCGGCCTGTCTGTGCCGACGAGCTCTTCTCCGAGAGCTGAGGGGCTGGAGTGTGAAACAAGAGCAGAGTGAACCGGGAATAAACGCACAGAGGTGGAACCGACCAAGGAAAAGTAGGAACGTACTGTACTTAAGTATTTACTTTTACTTGAGTACATTTCAGAGCAGTATCTGTACTTTCTAATCCATTACATTTATGAACTGGAAAAGTAAAAGTATTTTTATTCATGTCTGAGACCTGCTGAAAAGGCTGAGGCTCAATTTAAACAAATCAAAAAAAAAAAAAAAAAAAAAAAAAAAAAATAGATTCAATAAAAATAACTAGAAAAAAAATAGATTCAATAAAAACAACTAGAAAAAAATGTATTCAATAAAAATAACCAGAAAAAAAATATAGTTCAAAAAAAAAAAAAAACTTTGAAAAAAAAAGATTCAACAAAAAAAACAACCACAAAAAAATAGTTTCAATAAAAATAACAAAAAAAATAGATTCAATAAAAAACAACTAGAAAAAATATAAATTCAATAAAAAAACTTTAAAAAAAATAGATTCAATAAAAACAACTAGAAAAAAAATATATACATTCAATTTTTTAAAAAATGAAAAAAAAAAATCAATAAAAACAACTAGCAAAAATATAAATTCAATTAAAAAAATAGAAAAAAAATAGATTCAGTAAAAACAACTAGAATCAAAAAACTACAAATTCAGATGTTTCTTTTTTCTTTTGAACAAAATTCAGCTCAAATCTTTATCAAAATCACCACATTTGAAGCTTTTTAAAGACTCAAAATCTGTGAGAAATACTTTGACTTTTTACTCTTTAAGTACATTTTTAAACACGTACTTGAATACTTTTACTCAAGTAGATTTTGTCATGTGTTACTTTATATGTACTTTTACTGAAGTACTTCTTCCATGACTAAACACAGATATGAAAAGTCCTCGCTGTGACTGCTGGAGTAAACAGATTCTGTGGAGTGTAATTGTGCGAGATTAGCTGTTGAAATCATTCTGCGTTTGCCCAATTATTAATGAAAAATGAATAGCATTAGCATGGTTAGCTAACTGTGAATACATTACATCACATTTGGTTCATCCAGACTCAGGGAGTGAGCGGCACCGATTCACAAAGCATCCATCTGCACAGGGCGAAGACGGCGCTGAATAAGACTGTGACATGTGAGGAGGCAGCGAGCGGAAGGCCGAGCTCCGGAGCGGAAACATCCCCCGGTCACCGCAGACCGGCCCCTGCAGCTGCGGTCACTGTTAACACATGATTTACAGTGATTCTTTATCCACTCAGTAAATTGTAAGGGCTAGTGGGTCTTTTGTGAGGATTCCGACGCAATTTTCCGCTCACAATGGCGTCCGCGGCTTATCTGCACCGAGCGCAAACATGTTCCTCACCGCTCACGTCCAGCTTCTGTTAAGCCGCGGAGATAAGAGCCCGAGTTCGACGCTCGAGGCTCCATTTTGAACCGAGGTAAATACAGAAGAAACACTGGAAATGTACAAGGCAAATGCTCTGAGCATGTTTTATTTATACAACTGTAACTCACATCCAAACTTATGAATGTGAAATGATTTTACAGCATCAGGTCTGAAGGAGGTGGAGGAGGAGGTGGAGGAGGAGGAGGTGCAGAGGGAGGTGGAGGAGGAGGTGCAGAGGGAGGTGGAGGTCTGGGCTCAGTTGGAGGTTTGCTCTTTGTTTCCATGGAGATGCAGTTGCCTGGGATGTTCCACAGTGTAAAGTGAACAAACTCACTCACACACACACACATATCACACACACACACACGCACACACACACACACACACACACTCACACACACTGATTCTGACTCTCACACTGATTCTGTCGTGTTTTCTCTATTTTTACGACTTTCTACATTTTATAAACACAGAAGACGTCGACTTTATGACGTAAGAAAATGGAAAATATTTAAAAAACAGGTGAACAGCTCCACTAAATATATTTAGACAAAGTAAATGGAGGAGACTTTGAGGATTATATTTATAAAGTTTGAGTCGAGAGGACAGGAGACGAGAGGACAGGAGACGTGAGGACAGGAGACGTGAGGACAGGAGACGTGTGGACAGGAGACAAGAAGACGGGGGAGACAAGAGGACAGAAGACGTGAGGACAGGACATGTGAGGACAGGAGACGTGAGGACAGGAGACGTGTGGACAGGAGACGTGAGGACAGGAGACGTGAGGACAGGACACGTGAGGACAGGACACGTGAGGACAGGAGACGTGAGGACAGGAGACAAGAGGACAGAAGACGTGAGGACAGAAGACGTGAGGACAGGACATGTGAGGACAGGACATGTGAGGACAGGACACGTGAGGACAGGACACGTGAGGACAGGAGACGTGAGGACAGGAGACGTGTGGACAGGAGACGTGAGGACAGGAGACGTGAGGACAGGAGACGTGTGGACAGGACATGTGAGCACAGGAGACGTGAGGACAGGACATGTGAGGACAGGAGATGTGAGGACAGGTCACGTGAGGACAGGAGACGTGAGGACAGGAGACGTGAGGACAGGAGACGTGAGGACAGGAGACGTGAGGACAGGACATGTGAGGACAGGAGACGTGAGGACAGGAGACGTGAGGACAGGACACGTGAGGACAGGACACGTGAGGACAGGAGACGTGAGGACAGGAGACAAGAGGACAGAAGACGTGAGGACAGGACATGTGAGGACAGGACATGTGAGGACAGGACACGTGAGGACAGGACACGTGAGGACAGGAGACGTGAGGACAGGAGACGTGTGGACAGGAGACGTGAGGACAGGAGACGTGAGGACAGGAGACGTGAGGACAGGAGACGTGAGGACAGGAGACGTGTGGACAGGACATGTGAGGACAGGAGACGTGAGGACAGGACATGTGAGGACAGGAGATGTGAGGACAGGTCACGTGAGGACAGGAGACGTGAGGACAGGACATGTGAGGACAGGAGACGTGGACAGGAGACAAGAGGACAGGACATGTGAGGACAGGAGATGTGAGGACAGGTCACGTGAGGACAGGAGACGTGAGGACAGGACACGTGAGGACAGGAGACGTGAGGACAGGACACGTGAGGACAGGACATGTGAGGACAGGAGATGTGAGGACAGGTCACGTGAGGACAGGACACGTGAGGACAGGAGACGTGAGGACAGGAGACGAGGCTTCAGGACATACGTCTCTGTCCATGGTCCTGAAGCTGACGCAGGTTGCTTGTGGGTTTGAGCTTCGTTCTCTGGACTTTGGTTTGTGGGACAGGAGCTGTGCTTTGGGCCACCTCGTCCAACTGGGCCAGCGTCCCACACACTGGGCCCGGTTCATTTTCTCTGACACTGGACAAACGTGCGGAGCTTTAGGGGCCGTCTGGGCTCGGACGGGGGTCGGCTGGGCCAGTGTGAGCGCAGCTTCAGACGAGGAGTAAACCAACCACACAACGAGGCTGTGAGAAGTTTAACTTTATTTATAAACAGTGAATTTAATCAGATGCATTTTATTTACTGTGTTTTTTTCACTTGTGTAATTTGATAAAATGGTAAAGAGTCTCATTTTTACACAGTCTACACAGACACTGGGATGAGGCGGGATAAGTGTCTTGCCCAAGGACACAACGACAGGATCCTGTGGGAGCTGGAATGTTTATGTTGAGAATGGGACTTGAACCACCAACCTCGAACACTCCACCAACTGAGCTGCAGACGCCCCACGATGCAACGCTGCAATTCAAATTCAGTTTAATTATGTCATTTTTATGTGTTTTGGGAAGATTTTGGACTAATTCCCAAAGTCAAAAACCTACAGAAACGTCTCAGATAATTCTCGTGTTTGTTTCTGGACGTCGGGACTACAGCAGGATTAACTCAGATTACTTCATGAAGATGGCGTTTAGGCGAATCAACACGCTGAAAAGAGATAAAACGTTCGCTAACATATGGAGCTGTCGTGGCTCTTTATGGAGGAGGCTCGTTCACACATGTCCAGAAGCGTTTTGTGAGAACAGAAGGACGAGTCGTGTGTGGGTCACTCCAGTCGGCCGCACAGATTTACAGTTTGTTTGAGGCCGATAGTGGAGCGCTAAGCTAACACCAGAACACTGTGTAATAGAAGAAGCGACGCGAGGGCAGCGCCGCAGGATCAGAGACGGAGAGAGGAAGATATTTCAACATCCCACTATAGAGCCGCACATCGATTTTTAATAAGAGCTGACTCAGGAAAAGACTGTGACAAATGTTTTATTTATCACAAAAACACAGTATGTTTTTTACACAATTTATCTGAAATACAGCTACAAAAATCTGAAAAATAATATGATCAAATACACGAAATATTCTGGTTATAATGACAATCCTCCCATAGGCAAATCTTTCAATGATATATGTCACTGATCAGTTCGTGTCATTCAGTTTCATTTTAATAGAATAAAACCGTTCTACACAGATGTCATGAAAAGTTATTAGATGCTTTTTGGTCATTTTTTATGGTTTAATTAAACAGAAGACTTTGCAGCGGCCATTTTGTGGAGCAGTCCAGAGCAGACTCGGTCCTGATTGGCTGAGAGACACATCAAAGAAAAGCTGTCTCACTTTCCTGGGCTTCTGATTGGCTGAGAGGTCGCACCACTGATGATGAGTCTTTAAATACAGGTGCGTAGCTCCGCCTCTTCACTGAGCTGCTGTTTTTCTGCTTTTAAACACATTTTCACAGATTTGCGATCCTCAGATCACTGGATTTTTGTTTTTTGTCGTCAGTGTGTTGTTCGTGATCGTCTCCTGTGGATCCGTGTTGGTTTTGCGAGTCGTTTTGCTGAGGACATTATACCATCTTTGTTCTCGTTTGGGCAGAACTTAGGATAAAGGTAAAACATCTGACTTTTATTAACTTTACACTGCTGGTTCATTCAAATGTTTCTTAAAATAAAGCTGTTTTGTTAGTTGAATGAAGCTGTAGTGTCTGTTAAAGTGTGAATATTGTTGTAATATTCTTGTTTAGTCTCATAACTTGTGGCTGTATTTCTGTGGATGAATCGTGTTAAATCCAGGTTGTGTGGAGATCTTTATGTGTGAACGTGACTTTAAACTTGCATCTTTGGATAAAACTGTTCGTGGTGTTTTTTAGGAGCCATTTTGAGTCCTGCAGGATTTGGTTTCGTTGTGGTTTTGTTTGTTTTTGTTGTTGTTCTGTGTCAGGTCCAGTGTCCCGGGTTAAGGTCTGCTTTAGTCTGTATTGAGATGTTTTAATGTCTTTTATTGTACTGATTTAGACCTGTTTGAGTGTGCTCTGTGTTGTCCAATCAGAAAGCAGTGAGCCTAGAAACAGCCAATGATATCACTTATTCCAAGAGCGGGAAAAGTGGTTGCTATGCTGTTGCTATGCTGTCTGTTTTGTGACTGTGGTGGTTTTATTTCTCTCAGGACAGACAGGATTTTTCACTTGTGTTCTGCTCTTGTTGGGTCTTGGTCTGGGGGT
Source organism: Periophthalmus modestus (assembly GCA_019594935.1). Lineage (NCBI taxonomy): Eukaryota > Metazoa > Chordata > Actinopteri > Gobiiformes > Gobiidae > Periophthalmus > Periophthalmus modestus. Next base: position 19,634,271 of record JAIEZT010000198.1, on the reverse strand, counting down.
CTGGTCTTGGTGTAGTCCTGGTTTGGACCTGGTCTCGTACACCCCAGACCTGCCCCTGTCCTGGTCCAGTCCTGGTCAAGTCCTAGTCTAGGTCTATCATTGTAAAATAGTCCTTTACACGTTTGATTTTGTGTCATAATGTTTGTTTTAGTCTCGGTCCAGTCCTGGTCCAGTCCTGGTCCGGTCCTGGTCCGGTCCTGGTCCGGTCCTGGTCCGGTCCTGGTCCGGTCCTGGTCCGGTCCTGGTCCGGTCCTCGTGCAGCTGCATCCTGGTTGAGTTCTGTTCAGATCCTTCTGTGTGAACATTACCTTAAACTGTTAGTCCTTTATACATGTTTGTTGTTTGTTGAACCATTTTCAGTCGTGGTAGGATTTGGATATTTGTGGTTTTGATCATTTTGCTCCAGTATTGTCCTGTGTCAGGTCCAGTGTCGTGTGTCTGCTTTAGTCTGTGTTGAGATGGTTTTGGGCCTGAATCCTGCTCTCCTCACGGTTGTGTCATTGTTTTATTCTAGACCATCTTTTGTCTTATTTGTTTAATGTCAATGTATTAAACGTTGTTGAGCTTCATCCATTTACATTTAGGTTTTGTAGCTCATTTCTGTTGTCGTTTGGTCACTGATCCTCGCTCAGTTTCACCTTAAAGCTGCTAGAGGCGAATTTCTATTTAATATTACAACAAGGTCGGTGGATTTTGCAGCACAAGCACAAAATTGCAGTTCTGATGTCATTATTTCAGTGAGATGCTCATATTAAAATCAAAATATTGGTATGTCTTTACTTTCTTTGCGTTAGCTTAGGGCTAGGTTTGACTCTTAAAACGTTACATTTATTTCTTTTAATTAAAACAATTAAAACTGTTATTTTCCGATGCCTAAGGTCGGGGGATGGAAGCGCCTTTGCTGCGGCGAGGAGGAGGCGGAGGAGGAGCCCTGAGCAGCTCGCGGGGGAGTCTGCTCTTCCAATAACGGTTTGCCTCCCACCTCTTTCCGCCGATGCTGAGACCGTTACCTGTAAGAGTTTGTCTGTGTGTTTTTGCAGCCTTCACATGTCTGGAGTTCTTTTCAACACGCTTCTTTTTTAGACTGTGGTACTGGTTTTTGGCATTTTCTGAAGCGTCACCTCTGGCCAACTTCTCGCTTCACCGGGACGTGCCACAAGTTGGTGTTTCCGCCGGAGTCTCCCGACAAGAAGGAAAGTCTGTGTGTTTCAGTATGAAGCAACATTCTGAAGTAATGGTTGAGGACGGTTAAATATTATCTTCTTTTTTAAGTGAGCATAGCAGTGACCATTATCTCATCTGTGGTAAACATTATAGTTGAACCTTGTAAGGCGTCATTGAGAAAGTTGAACAGATGATTCTCTCGGCTCTGGTCTGTGTCATGGCGCCGTGCAACAACCTGACGGCTGCAGGACGGTGGACGAGGAGTTTGCCCGACTCCTCAGGTATGTCTGTGGGCGCTGGCCAAAGGTCTGTACAATATCTCTAACCCTTTGACAGTATTTGTATTGTGTACTTTCTAAATTGTGATTTATATTTTAAGGTGTGTCGTGGATTTCCCACCTCGCCTGTTCTCCGTCCACTACAACACAGAGGGAAAAGTGAAGGAGGAGCAGCACGTGGAGAACGTCTCTCTGCTTGTGGAGATCCAGAATGGGCCGTCAACAGATCTAAGAGCTAAAAAACAGGACAACACAGAATCTGAACCCAGAAGGAAAGGTGGCTATTCCTCACACAGCAGGTCTGAGAAACTTCAGAGGATTTTCAAACAGTTTGAGATTTATGTCTTTTTCAAACCTACAAACACTTTAAGACAAAAACTGGTTCAACCAAAGGACAAAACCCCAAGACTTAAACAAAGTGATGTGTCGACTCTGTTCAGTGAAGTGAAGAGCAGTGAGCGTCACCCTGGAGAAACTAAACAGCTGCTCCACAAGAGGATGGACCAACACCGGCGTGAGAGCAGCTCAGGACCACAGTCTGCTGTGCATCTACAGCTCAAAGACACAAACCTCCTCTGAAGAGAGTGAAGTTCAGATCTGAGCCAGAGAAAATAAATGGTTTGAGAGAAGTTAAAGAAGATATTTTTGTTAGGAAAGAGAAACCTTCCTTAAACAGGAGCCTGAGACATAATCTGTCCCTCGTCTACACCTCCATCCTCAGACCCAGAACAAAGAACAATATCAGGGTCGTTAAGGGCTGAATATGGTAGCTCCAGCTGAAACTAGAGACCATAGATGTTTACAGTTTCAGTGTTGTTAGCGCCCTCCTCCCTGCAGATAGATATAAGGCAGTGGGCTCCAGTATCTGACCAGAACTGAAGAAGAGACTTGGACGACGAGCAGAGAAACGTCTTCACTCCTACAACGATTTGTCCAGTGACAGATTTGAACTTCGTCTTTTTCAAAGTTGAGAGATTGTTACTTTTTTGTAACACAAGCACAAGTTTAATCTATGGTTCTAAATGAATATTTTTGTTACAGAACCAGCCGGACTTGGCCTCCCCTGTGGGTCCCAAGGCGCCTGGTTCAACAGGAGGTTAGTAAATGTCATTCCTGTCTGTAATTATTGACGTTTTATTGACTTTAACATTATTGTTCTGAATAAATGATTCATACATTGTTTTCTTGTAAGTTGAACACGGTTTTCTCCGTCCCTGTCGTCCTCTTGCCGTGCTGCTCGAGATGCACAAGATGTGTCCCTCTGACCTCGGCTCTGAGGAGGATGTGGTCGCCTTTCCTTTGGAAAAGAAGGTGTAAGCATCTCGTGCTACTCACTTATTGCTAAAAGTAAACACTCTCCTGGTCTGAGATCAAGTTACTTATTTATCCTTTTTTGTTTTAGACGTCTCAGACGAGGCGTCGCTGCCTCAAAGAGACGCCCCAGCGGCAGGTGAGTGTTAAGATATTAAATTAAACATATTTTCAAACATGTTTTGTTAATCCTCTTGTTGTCCTCATATTCTGTGTACACCCCGGGCTCCTCCGGGTCTCCGGGGTCCTCCGGGTCAAAATGACCCGTCTTCACTAAATCCCCAAAATAAGCAGTTTAATTGAATTTTAAACACCAAATTTTATTTAGCTTGAAGAAACATTCACCACAAAATGTGAATATTTGAGTTTTCCCTTTTCACCTGCATTTCTATAACTTTAGAAACAAAAGAAATGTGCAAAAGGAATTTAGAATGTATTTTTATTCAACCCAATGAGTCAAATTCTTCTGATTTTATTTATTTTTTTGCCAGTGAACAATGTAAGAAAATATAATACAAAAAAAAACAATATATTTCATTCCACTAATTAGCAGACGTAGGGCCGTGTGCAGATGCACGGCTCTTGCAGATATATTTCTTAAACACAGTGGGTGTTTTACAGTCCTTCTTTGGCAGAACTCACTTCTCCTCCTCTGACTTGCCTCGGCTCGGGCAGCGGCTGTGGCAGCTGATCCTCAGGTTGATCACGAGTTCCTGGACTCTGTTTCTCTGTTTAGCTTTGACCACTGCTGCAGACGCTTCTGTGCGAGGGACGTGCTTCCTTCTTTCAGTGAGTGGAGTTATAAGTGCCTTTCTTAGCTGCTCCGCCCTCCTCTTGTTCTGCTTACGAGGCGTCCAGGTTGGGTTGATCTCTCTGCAGATCACAAAGGCATTGTAGAAGGAAACATCAGTGATGTTGTGGAAGCTGACCAGGGGCCAGCGGGCATCGTCCTTCTGCAGCTGTATCTTCCAATCACCTTTTCTCTGTTGTCCACACCTCCTTTGTTCCAGTTTTAGTCTAGGATGATGGATCCTGTCCTCACGATCGCTGATGCCAGCGTCTGTGCAGTGTGCTCAGAAGTACATCATTCTTATTTTTCTTTGGGATGTAGGAAACGGGTGGTGGGTGTGAAGGTAAACTTTGATGAGAAAACCCCTCTCTCCTTTGTCCTTCCTTGCAGGGCAGTGGGAGCTCAGGCTTGTTCTTTTGAACCATGGTGATGTTCCTCTTCAGGAGCTGCTGTCCGAGTTCACAAGAGGTGAAGAAAGTGTCACATGTCACATTGTCACACGCACACCTCTCATCCCCGGGTTCTTCTCTGAGCCTCCACTGGTCTTCTCCCCGGTGTAGACTTGCATCTTCTGAGCGTAGCTTCATTTGGCATCACAATGACTTGATCACCCATGACTTGATCCCATATTTTGTTGGGTATATACTGACGACGACCTTTGGACAGAAGAGATTAGCATCAGTGATTTGTGTCAGTCACAGAAAACATAGAATTCAATAGTGAAAATCACTTTTATTAGAAATATGAAAAAAAAATTACCTCTAAATGGAACGAGCTGCACCTCGGGACCTGTAAACACCTGGACGAGCAGCTCTACGGCCCTCAGGTCAGTCTCATCCATCTTTGTCCAGCTGTCTCCATGTTTGTGAAAACCCTCCAGATTTGTCATCTCCAGGATTATTTTTTCTCTTGCTGGTGTGATGAACAGGTAGAAGGTAGAGACGATGTCCTGGGCATGAGGAACGGCATCGTGTGGGTCCTGGGGTCGTCTTTATGGCCTCCTGACACGTTGGTCATGTGCTTCTGAGAACCATGTTATTTTGTAGTCTTTTGAAAGGGAAGTCTCTCTTTCAGCTTCTTGTTTTCTTCTTCTGAAGATGATTCATCATGCTCTGGGCTGTATTCCTCCCCATCTTCTTCTTCTTCTGATACATCCTCCACTTCCTCCTCTGAATCAGACTTGTCTTGCTGGACACATCTGGAAAAATCAGCTCTAGAGCCTTTTGGACGTTCTAACCTGCACTCGTGGCCTCAGCACAGAGAGGATTCTGGGTAATGTCGTCTGCAGCACCTTTAGAACTTCTGGAAATCCACAGATCAAAGTCCAGGAGAAGCCCCTGGTCTCGTCTACGTCTGCTACTGATGTGAGACAGAACTAAAACATTCTCACTTTCTGTGACCGTGATTTTAATTGAATTTCACTTTTTGGGTCATTTTGGCCTTTGTACTTTTTTGTACAGCACGATAATGTGAATAAAGGAAACAGTTCACTTTCTCTAAAGTTTGGGTCAATCTAGGAAAAGTTATAAAATTTCAAGTTCAAACATGATCATGAAGCTCATCCTGGATACTTTCCTGGAGGATGAGGTTTGTTTGTGTTTTGTTTTATTTTCCAGTTTTCTTATCATTGTTAAACAGAATGTGGCTGTTTACATGTTTTTGTCGTCTGGAGATGTGGAAGTGACTCCAGGAGCATCACTTTCCAGGTCCAGGGACCAAACAGGGACGATGACAGACCAGGCGAGTTTATTTTTATTAGTATTATAAAGTATTATACTTATTCATAGTAGAAGTAGTGTTATTAGTATCATATTGCAGAAAAATGAAATGTCCAGTAACAGTCTGACTAGTTTAAAGTCACACTAATAATATATTTTCTTTGCATCTTTAAGTCCATGGACATCAGCCTCCTGTGACCCTGCCGCCCTGTTCTGACCTCTCTGCCTTCTGTGACCAGTCAGTCTTCACTTCTCAGCCCTCCAGCTCCAAGAGGAGAGAGCTTCAACAAAGATAAGTGTTGTGCACAGTGTGATGTTGTACCTGTCGATGTTCCTTCTGTCATTCAGGGTAGTTTCCATCAGGGCGATGCGAGGTTCGAGTATGGTGGTGTACAGTGCAGGGTGATATCTCCGGTGGCTTTAAGCAAACACTCGGGGTGTCATGTGTTTTCATGGGATCAGGCTCAGTTAGACTCTGTTTTGAATCTTGGTGATGCCCTGTTCACCGAGCGTCGTGATCAGGGCTCGACTCGTGAGTATTTACTGTTTGCAGATTTGCCTAATGAGTCAGTTATAGATGGACAGTAGTTTAGCTTTTCTTTCTTTCAGTCATTTAATGGGGCTGCTCACGTGGTAGAGCACGAGTTTATTGAGGTGCGTGGTGACCTTAGATGGGGCTTTAGAGCAGATGTTGCACAGTGCGACACATGTCTCATGACACTCTGTGGAAGTACTTGTGATGTTATTAAAGACAGTGGCAGATCTGCTGTGGTCGACTCTCTCTCACGTAGTGCTGAGGGTTTGGTCGATGTGGATGGTAAAAGTTTGGTCGTGTGTTTCATATTGATGAGTTGACTGGTGTTGATGTAGTTGCTTCTGATCCGAGTCTGAGGGGCTTAAAGCGGCAAGAAGCTGTAGAAGTTTCTTCTTCTGTTCCCCCAAACAAAAAGACAGAGGAGGACACTGAGATTGATTTAGATGTGAAAGTGTTTGTGAGGACTTGTGCAAACACATTAAGGCTGAGTTTGAGAAGCCTGGTGTAGCAGATCCTCAAACTGTAGGTCCATGAGGTGTACCGTGTCAAAATCCTTTCTCTGTCTCTTTCTCTCTCTCTGTCCCTATTTTTCTGTCTGTCCTGTTTTTCTCTGTCTGTCCTGTGTTTCCTTTCCTCCTCTCCTTGAAGCTTATCACAGTGGAGAGGTTTGCGTGCCCAGATGATCCTTGGAGCTGTTGTGAGGGGCTTTATGCTCCTGGTCGGGTCTCCCAGGACAAACAGGTTCTAGGTGATGGGTCAGACAAAGAGTGGTTCAAAATATTCAAATTAGCATTTACAGTTCACTTCACCTGGAGTTTGTTCATTGCTGTTCACATGTTGTCCCCTGTCCTGTTGCAGATCTCTGGCCGCTGACCGCCCGGTGATGACTGGACCCTAGATGTCGTCCTGTGCCCTGATCCTGGTCTGTGGACCTGGACCCTCCCTTCCCTCGCCTGGGTGGAGGGCCGGGTGCCTGGAGCTGGGGTGGGTCCCGCTCTGCCGTGGGTGGACCTCCCTCTGTCCCTCAGTTGAGGCTCTGGCCTTACAGACGTGAAACAGACGTGAAACAGACGTGAAACAGACGTGAAACAGACGTGAAACAGACGTGAAACAGACGTGAAACAGACGTGAAACAGACGTGAAACAGACGTGAAACAGACGTGAAACAGACGTGAAACAGACGTGAAACAGACTCGAAACAGACTCGAAACAGACTCGAAACAGACTCGAAACAGACTCGAAACAGACTCGAAACAGACTCGAAACAGACTCGAAACAGACTCGAAACAGACTCGAAACAGACTCGAAACAGACTCGAAACAGACTCGAAACAGACTCGAAACAGACTCGAAACAGACTCGAAACAGACTCGAAACAGACTCGAAACAGACTCGAAACAGACTCGAAACGTATCTGCATTGGAGGCACATGACTCCTGACCGAGAAGAAGGGTTCAGACAGACAGGGGGCGCTCTGGGACACTTCTCTTTGTTTGTTCCATTGTTGATTTTCTAACTTTCTGTTGGTTAAAGTCTCATGTTCAGAGGCGACTGCAGTTGGGATTTTGGGCTCTACAAAAATGAATTGAATATAGTTGATTATTTGTATGGAGTAAATGTAATTTTTCATTTCAAAGATTTGATTTATCTGTTATCTCATTTCTGTTTATGTAATAGAAAATGTATGTTAAATATTTCAGTGAATTAATTGGCTGTAAAATACAGAAGTTATGTAAAAAAAATGTTTTGGTGCCTTCTGATGTAATAATAACATTTAATTGTGGTTTTTTTTTTTTTTTTTTTTTTTGTTTTTTGTTTTGTTTTTTTGTCGGCAGGATTGGTTTGGATTAAAGACGATAATATTTCCTTTGAGGGCAGAATGTTCAGAACAGCAAAACACCCGAGATATTTTATGACTAAACACAGAGATATTGGGCTTTTTCACAGTTGGTTGAACATGTTTCGTCCATGATCAGAACTTTATTGTACAACCTTCTGATAAAGTGACATGACATGAATAAATAAAGCCAAAATGTTTGTGTGTTTAAAATAAAAAATAAAAAAAAGGTAAAAATAGATATAACATGTGATTTGAAACAGAAGTGAGCGATTTGGCAAAACATAGAACTTTTCTGGGAGTCAAATCACAACTTTATTTTATCACTTAATGTACGTTTCTGTCTCTTGCACAGACAATAATCTGGTTCGATATAATTCTAATCATTTTGTATGAAGATTTGTTTTCTCCGCCTGATGCATCCAGGCTGGCACAGAGTGGAGGTTCGATGACTTTGAGCTACGAAATGAAAAGTGCTGGAGGAGGAAGTCCTGGGTCGCCTCTTTTCTCCGACGTTTCACTCAGAGCAGATTTGGTTTTGTCAGATTTTCTTCACTAGTTTCAGTTTAAACTGTAAAGTCCTTTTAAACCTCTTGCTTTTTAAACGTGACTGAGTTTATCTTTGAATTTGTGCAAACACAAAAGGACACACACAGCTCACTGGTTGGACAGAGTGATAAGTCATCCGACTTTCACACGGGGGACCTGGGTTCGAATCCAGAGCAATGAGCAAATACCAACAACAACCAGTGTGGGTCCTTGGGCCAGACCCTTCAAGCTCCTGCCCACCTCACAACCAACAACACCACAAAACATCTGCTACGGCGAGGGGGAGCCAGGACGCCCGGGCCGAGGGAGTGAACAACAACTCCCCCCAGAGACACACTTCAGACACGACACGACATGACTGACATCAGTTTATACAACCAACAGAGAAAAGTACAAGTAGATCGAGGCCCGACCAGTGTAAGTGTAGATGTAGATGCTGAAGCAGATGACATGTCGGTGTTGTGAATGTGAGTTGAGGCCCTGACTGAATTTCTAAATAAATCATCAATATATAGTATGTATAATTGTGTGTATATATATATATATATATATACACACACACACACACACACACACACACGTATAATATAAGAAATAACCATGTGAAATAGTGTTTAGCTTACAAATAGTTAGTTACTTTTTGCTCAGTACTATTACTATATTAACTTATTATGTTAAAAGAATATAAAAACACAACAGATGTGAAGCTTTAACATTTATTTCACTTTCATTATAGCTATATTGTCAGATATGAATCAGTTTAAACAATAATACACTTGAGTCACAATTCAATTTATTTTGTTAAAGCCCAAAATCACGACAGCAGTCGCCTCTTAGGTGATGATTAACCAACAGAATTAGAAAATCCGCAATGAAACAGAAACAGACAAATTAATCAACAGAAAACAAGCAATGAATAACTGTCCCAGAACATCCCCTGTCCTCAGACCCTCCTTCTCCAAAGGAAAAACTCCAAAAAACCCAGTGGGAAAAGGAGAAACCTGGAGGAGAACCACAGTGAAGGAGAGAGATCCACTCCCATGGACGGACAGGCTGCAGATGTGTCCAGGACTAAGGCGCATCCAGTTCAAGTCTGTAGGGCCAGAGTCCAACGAGCCGCCGTCCATTCTAGAGCCAGAAGATCTAGAGTCGAGTCATCACCGGACGATCAGGAGGGGATCTAGAGTCCAGCCATCACCGGACGGTCAGCGGCCAGGCGTCTGAAACAGTTCCACTCCCCAGAGGGGAGCGGGGGGACAACATGTGAATAGCAATGAACAAACTGAATAGTAAATGTTGAGGGAAAACAGGAGGAAAAAGAGGGATAGTGCTCAGGTTACCATACTTCCCCCAGCATGACTATCCCTAGGCAGCCTGACTAAAACTACAGGGTTTATTTCTGGTCCTGACCATGAGCTATTTCAAAGAGACATTTTAAAGCCTGGTCTTAAATGTAGAGACTGTGGAGCCTCTTTAACATGGGAAGGAGCTGATTCCACAGGAGCTTGGTAAGTGAAAGCTCTCCCTCCTACTGTGCTTTTAGTCACTCTAGAACCACCAATAGTCCAGCATTTTGGGAGCGGAGTCTCTGTTTGGGTGGTATGGTACTATAGCATCGTGCAGATACAACGGGGCCACGCCCTTTATGGCTTTATATGTCAGGAGGAGAACTTTGAATTTGATTCTGAACTCGACAGAAGCCAGTGAAGGGACTCCAGCACTGGGGGTGATGTGTCTTCTCTTAGTTCCTGTTAGGAGCCTGGCTGCTGCATTTTGAACTAGCTGAAAGCTTTTTATAGAGCTTTTAGGGCAAGCGACTAGTCAGGAGTTACAGTAATCTAGCCTTGATGTAACAAATGCATACATAGTATGTAGTAACGGTAACGGCGTCGGGACGCTGGGAAAAGTAATGAGTTAAATTACTCCGTTAGTGAAAAAACAACACGTTAGTACCGCCGTTATTGTTTAACGCCGTTATTCCCAACACTACTTATTTACTACTTTTTACATGTATTTAGTTTTATTTTCTATATGGTTGGAACAGACTCTCTGCACAATGATTTACATAAATCGTGACTTTTCTTTTACATAAATTTGGAGTAAAACTTGGTGATGTCTGTGACATCAGCGACAAACAAACAGTTGGATTAGTGAAACTCTCACCGCGTCGTCCAGCCTGACTTCACCCCGGACGAGGTGGAGACAGTTGTGTAACGGCGTTTGACATCGTCTGATCTTAAAGCACATTACTCATGCTTACCCTGCGTTTCTCGTGTTGGTTCTGGCTCCTCGCTCCCTGCAGCTTCACTGTCTCAAAAGCCAAAGTGTTACATGTTATTTCTGTTCTTTTTTCCCCATTACGCTCAAGACACAACAAAGGCCGGAGTGAAGTGCCGGTGCACAAGAAGAGGCCCGACTAAATTAGTCATGGGTGAGATGCGAGAAGCGCTTTGAAAGAGATTCTTTAAAAGACTCTTTAATCTCGCTCTCCGTTCAGTCTGGCGGCTCGGAGACAATTAAAAGTGAATAAAAACGCACGTCGAAGGCCATCACCTCGGAGCCATTTCACTTTGGAACGAGGAGCAAAAATCCATCAGTTAAAATGAGGGTTTGGTGGTTTTTAAGAATGACCCTTCGGTATTTGAGATGAGAAACGGCGGCTCCAGGGTGAACGGAGACTCGAGTGTCAGAGTCTCAGTCGCACCGTTTGGTTTTTATAACTGAAAGATTCAAGAAAATACGAAGAAGAAAAGACATGTGAGCCGAGGGAAGAGGCAGAGCAAACATCCGGGTCTGAAGGAGGTGACGACACAGGAAACAGCTGATTCTTCTGTTTTTAAGAATCAGTTTTCAAGGATAAAGACGCTTAAACCAGCCCCGAGCTTGTGTCTTTATAGTTCTCATCTCTATAATTTACACATTTTAAATCACAAAATTCATCTAAAACCACGTCACAGAACAAACTGCAGCGTCCAGTGGAGCCGACGGCGCCGTAAACGTCATGACAAGAAAAAATCGTGTAGCTGTAGCGCCCCCTATGGACAGAGCACATCACACTAGAGACGAGAGAGGAGACGAGAGAGAGAGAGAGAGAGAGAGGAGAGACGAGAGAGGAGACGAGAGAGGAGACAGGAGACGAGAGAGGAGACGAGAGAGGAGAGAGGAGACAAGACAGAGAGGAGGACACGAGAGAGGAGACAAGAGAGTAGACGGGAGAGGAGACAGAGAGGAGACGAGAGAGGAGACGAGAGAGAGGAGACGAGGAGAGGAGGAGACAGGAGAGGAGACAGAGAGTAGACAAGAGAGAGGAGACGAAAAGAGAGGAGACGAAGAGGAGGAGAGAGAGACGAGAGAGGAGACGAGAGAGGAGACGAGAGGAGACGAGAGGAGACGAGAGAGGAGACGGAGAGAGGAGAGAGGAGACGAGAGAGGAGACGAGAGAGGAGAGGGAGACGAGGAGACGGAGACGAGAGAGGAGACGAGAGAGGAGACGAGAGAGGAGACGAGAGAGGAGAGACGAAAGAGGAGACGAGAGAGGAGACGAGAGAGGAGAGAGGAGACGAGAGAGGAGAGGAGAGAGAGACGAGAGAGACGAGACGAGAGAGGAGACGAGAGAGGAGAGAGAGAGGAGAGAGGAGAGAGAGAGAGGAGAGAGGAGAGAGAGAGGAGACGAGAGAGAGAGACGAGAGAGGAGACGAGAGAGAGAGAGACGAGAGAGGAGAGAGGAGAGAGGAGACAAGAGAGGAGATGAGAGAGGAGACGAGAGAGGAGAGAGGAGACAAGAGAGGAGAGGAGAGAGGAGACAAGAGAGGAGAGAGGAGATGAGTGGAGATGAGAGGAGATGAGAGGAGACGAGAGGAGAGAGGAGACGAGAGCAGATGAGAGGAGATGAGTGGCCTGCTGGTGGCGCTGTCGTGCTGCCTCCACCGTTTTGAAAACAGCGCCTGTTTAAATGAGCCGACCAATCACGTCACAGCATCATGTGACCACTGTGAGGCGCTAGAGAGCTCCAGACCCTCAGGATCAAAACAAACTAAACCTGGGCCTGAAAAAGTTGGTTTCTCTTTCACAAATGTTTTTACTTTTGTTCTTTTTCGTTTTATTTTAAATGTTCAGTTTGTTCGCTGCAGAGTCGAGAGAATTGATGAAATATAAGGATTTGAAAAACGGGAGTTGAACCGACGAGCTCTGATCGACTCGGGCCCACGCTGCTCGTGTTGTTCACTCTGCAGATTGGGTCTCGACGTGCCGTTGTGTTTTGAATTGAACATCGTCACGGCCCGGTGGCGCGTCCCCGCTCGGCGACAGCAGGGGGCGCCCTCCAATGTGCCCCCCGGTGGTTCAAAAACGCACAGAATGAAAGAGAGTTTAGTGTCGGGAACATTTCAGGTCGGACGCAGAGAGGAGAGAGGTGACGGCGAGAAGTGACGGCCCCGGAGACGCCTGCCACGGGTCACCTGGATAAAAGTGTTTTTACCACACGGGCCGGACGGCGGCGAGGAGGCGGCGAGGAGGCGGCGAGGAGGCGTGTGCAGAATCGGGACGTCCCACAGTCTTAAAGACATCCAGCCCCGAGCGCCGAGCGAGCGCCACACACTGTTTAAAGGCTCACGCTCCTCTGTCTCTGATCTGTTTTAATGTTTCCTCGTCTCAGACCTGGAGTTTGTTCTGTTTCATTCTCACATGTTTAACACAAACCTGCAGATTTAGGCTGAAAACACTCTGCTCCACCTTGTGATGTCATCAAGTGGTGATACAGGAAGTGCTCCACTGTGTTTTTAAACTCCACACATCTTCATTAGAATCATTTGGATCATTTCAGGTCCTGGAGTTGCCACTTATCTCGACTGAACTGAAGGTAAAAGGAGCTGTTAAACGAGTTGAAAACTACCACTTGATGACATCACAAGGTGGAGCAGAGTGTTTTGAGCTTTGGAGATGTTACAGACTCATAATAAAGCGAGACTCAAACGTGTCCAGGTCTGTTTTTGAGGAGGGAACATGGTTAGAACATGGATTAAAGCTGCACGAGTCAGTTCTGTGTCATGTTGGACCTTCTCGCTGCGACAGACTCGTTTTCTTCCAGCTCGACTCGTTCGTTCTACATTTATGTGTCGACTTTGTGGATGTGGATTCGTAACAAGCTCTAATTCTGCCAAATGCAGGGTGGGATTGTTCTAAGAGCGTTATGTGTGGATGCTTACACCGCGCCTGCTGGTTTCTTGACGGTGCACACGGAGCTAACGAGAAGAACGAGCCCCTCCCTCCTCGTCGTATCTCCGTCGATTATGAGGCTCGTCGTGTTCGTCTGGTTCAAACACATCAGATCCCATTAAGTTCGCCGTCACCTCTCCTAAAATCATCAACTCGAGGGGGGGATCGCGGCCTTTCACTCCGAGCGCCACAAATCCCCCACATTGCCCCGTGTTGCATCACCGTGTCCGTTCGCATTATGGCTCCGAAGATGACGCCGTTCACTCCTTTGTCGGCGAGGGATGAAAACGAGCGAGTCGGTGAAGGTAAAGCGACGTCAAAGAGGCGGCTTCCATTCAGGAAAGACTTTATTCAGAATATGAAACTCCAAAGGAAGAGAAGAGATTAGAAGGAAGGTTTCAGGATTTGTTTGTCGACGAATTTGAATGTCAGCTAAGGACCAAAAACGTGTTTGAAGATAATAAAACCAGGACTAAACCAGGACTAAACCAGAACTAAACCAGGTAAAAACCGGGACAAAACCGGGACTAAACCAGGACTAAACCAGAACTAAACCAGAACTAGGACTAAACAGGACTAAACCAGGACTCTAAACCAGGACTAAACCAGACTAAACCAGGACTAAACCAGGACTAAAACAGGGACTAAACAGGGACTACACCAGGACTGAACAAGGACTAAACAAGGACTAAACCAGGACTAAACCAGGACTAAACAAGGACTAAACCAGGACTAAACCGGGACTAAACCAGGACTAAACCAGGACTAAACCAGAACTAAACCAGGACAAAACCGGAACTAAACAGGGACTAAACAGGGACTAAACCGGGACTAAACCAGGACTAAACCAGGACTAAACCAGGACTAAACCAGGACTAAACCAGGACTAAACTGGGTACACCAGGACTAAACCAGGACTAAACCAGGACTAAACCAGGACTAAACCAGGTCTAAACCAGGACTAAACAAGGACTAAACAAGCTCTAAACCAGGTCTAAACCGGGACTAAACCAGGTCTAAACCGGGACTAAACCAAGACTAAATCAGATCTAACCCAGGTCCAAAACCAGGTCTATAACAGGACTATTTCAGGTCTAATCTAGGACTAATCCAGGACTAAACCAGGTCTAGAACCGGACTATTTCAGGTCTAATCCAGGGCTAATCCAGGTCTAAAACTGAACATTGTCCTTCTGTCAGTGGATCTAAACATCATGAACAGGACAAAATCACGTCTAAACTCGAGTTTCGGCTCCAGTTGAGACGAGCTCGTGTCGTTTAGTCGTTTCGTCGTTTAGTCGTTTCGTCGTTTCGCGTCGTCTCGTCTGGACCTGCTGTTCCACCACATCTTCTACTTCACTTCTGTTTAAATTCATTTTTGTGTTTCCTTTGCGAAGAAAACTGCACTTTTCCACACGCCAACAGTTATCAGCATCTCACAAACCCCAAACCAACTTTTCAATTTTCAAGTAATTTGGGGATAAGCATAAACGCACGAACGATAATGTTTGAATTAAAGAAACTGGGACGAGTAGAACACAAACTGCCAATCAGTGTTTTTGTCCCTCTTGTGCTGTAAACTGCTTTTGTGAAACTGAAATGGGAGTTTGACAGTACGTCTCTGAATAGGTCATCAGCGAATAATCAGAGAGAAACAGTGACATAATCAACCAAAACCAAAACAAAATAAAAACGCTCGGATTTCAACCTTCAACTCGTGATGAAAGCAGACTGTTCCCATTCGGAGAGGGAAACAAAAGGCGGCAAACGAGCGTGACGCCAGCAGATATATAAATAAATACAGGAAATTCAAAGCCGGCTGTTAACCTTGATCGTCGGGTTTGAAAAAATAAACAAAAAAAAGTGCGAGACAATACAATATCTCCAAAAAGTAATTTCTTCTCTGGCAACCTCGGCGTCTGGCAGCATTTCAAGGTGGGATTTGGATAAATTTATGACAAAATAGTCGCTAGCATGAACGGATTCCTTCGACGGCGAATCAAGAGGAGTTTAATAGCGCGTCCGGTGCAGAGCTGAATACCAAAGAAAGGGTCGGAGCCACAGCCGATTTGCACAAGAATATAACAGGAGAGACCATTATGCAGCCAACACATGCGCTATCATCGATTAGCATTCATCACGCCTAATCTAGCTCGAGCAGGAATGAAAAGCAGCACCGGTGTCCTCCTCCTCCTCCTCCTCCCGTGTGTCTCCTCCCACGGCGGCGGCGGCGGCAGAGGCGGCGGCCATGTTTTCGACAGAGGTTAATGGGACTGGTACGTCATGTCACACTATCTCATGTTTTGAGTAGCACGGTTCAGAGCGAGCCGGGCTAATCTAAAGCTAACTACAGCTAACGGCTAATAGTTAATGACGCGTGCCGTGTTAGCTAGCTGTCAAGATAATAAGGAGGTTAAATGGAGATAGATCAGGCGACGTTTTTTGTTTGTGATTGAAAGTGCCGCAGCAAAACGTGAACCGAGAAATGGGTCATTCCTGCTCCATCGACTCTGGCTCCAATTCACTTTCTATTGAAAACTGCTGCTGTCAGACTCATTTTGGTCTTAAATGTTCGTATTAACCCTCTACATGATCCTTTTTTTTTTTTTTTGTTATTTTGAGTTTGTTATTTTTTTCGTTTACGTATTTTGAGCTGAATTGAGAATTATTTTTTTTATTATTATTATTTTTTAGTTATTGTGTTTATTTGTTTATTCATTTATTTTTGTGTATTTTCTTTTTTATTATTATTATTTTTTTTTTTTGTAATTTTGAGGGGGTTTTTTTGTAGTTTTTTTTTTTTTTTTTTTTTTTTTTTGAGTAATTATTAGTTTTTGTTGTTGTTCTGTTTTGGGTTTTTTTTTTTCGTTATTTTGAGTTCATTTTTTTTTTTTTTGAGTTTATTTATTTTTTGTTATATTGAGGTATTTTTTTTTGTATTTTTTGAGTTATTTTGAGATTTTTTTCCTTTGTTTTTTTTGTAGATTTATTGTTATCTAGTTTTTGTTATGTTTTGTTATATTACATTTATTTATTTTTGTGTAATTTTGAGTTTGTTTGGGTTTTTTTTTGCCTCTTTATCTCTTCAACATCCTGGCTCCTGATTGGCTCTTTGGTTGCTGTGACACTTCAGATTGGTCTGTACACCTGCTCCAGCCTCGAGGAGCTTCATTTGGAGCTGAAGCTGTGTCGTTTCAGTCACTTCTTTAAGCGTCTGTGTGTTTCTCCCCCTCGTCTCTGCCACAGCCCTGTTTACTCCTTCAGTCCAGGAGCATAAATACTCAGGATCAAAGCCTTATTTACCCTCAGTTTGCATCAAAACCCTAATGGACGCATTTACCCATGTCCCAATCGAGCTTTCAATTATTTTCGAGTGAAGTAAACCACTTCACCTGGATCACACGTAAACGACGCCGGCTCTCGTAGCCTGCTCTCCACACGCTAAATTTGTGTAATTATTTCCATCATTTATCTGTATTTCTGCGTGAAAAGATGAAGCGGTAGAACGGGTGGAGCTCCGGGCTGATTCCGACCTCCTCCTCGAGGCTCTCGGTCGGTAATGGCCATCACAGAACACACAGGAAATCACACAAGAGGCGGATTATGGGCTCTGGAGGGTCACGGGCGACACGGCTGATTGCATTAAGGGCTCACAGCGGCAAAGAGGGGCCCTGACTCTGAACACGCCGAGAGCACGGAGAGGGCCAGCACACGCCAAGCACACGCCAAGCACACGCAACTTCAACATGTGATTCCACATGATTATGGAGGAAGAAAAGGAGAAGTTTTGTTTGTTTATTCTTGTTCAAACACAAAGGGACCAGAGTCGTACTTGAGCTCAACGAGAAAACGGCTATTTTTCAATTTACTCCAAGGTTTCAGACATAAAATCATGAGAAAAAGTAAATACATAAAACATAAAAAAGAAATACAATAATTACCAGACTCCTCTCTCCTCTCTCCTCTCTCGTCTCCTCTCTCGTCTCCTCTCCCGTCTCCTCTCTCGTCTCCTCTCCCGTCTCCTCTCCCGTCTCCTCTCTCGTCTCCTCTCTCCTCTCCTCTCTCGTCTCCTCTCTCGTCTCCTCTCTCGTCTCCTCTCTCGTCTCCTCTCTCGTCTCCTCTCTCCTCTCCCGGCTCCTCTCTCGTCTCCTCTCGTCTCCTCTCTCGTCTCCTCTCTCGTCTCCTCTCTCGTCTCCTCTCTCCTCTCCCGTCTCCTCTCTCGTTATCTCTCTCCCGTCTCCTCTCTCCTCTCTCGTCTCCTCTCTTGTCTCCTCTCTCGTCTCCTCTCTCGTCTCCTCTCTCGTCTCCTCTCTCGTCTCCTCTCCCGTCTCCTCTCTCGTCTTCTCTCTCTCGTCTCCTCTCTCGTCTCCTCTCTCGTCTCTCTCTCTCGTCTCCTCTCTCGTCTCCTCTCTCCTCTCTCGTCTCCCTCTCTCCTCTCCTCTCTCCTCTCCTCTCTCCTCTCTCCTCTCCTCTCTCGTCTCCTCTCTCTCTCTCTCGTCTCCTCTCGTCGTCACTCTCTCGTCGTCTCTCTCGTCTCCTCTCTCTGTCTCCTCTCTCCTCTCTCTTCTAACTCTCGTCTCTCTCTCATGAAATGATCGTCTTCTCTCGTCTCCTCTCTCGTGTCTTTCCTCTCCTCTCTGTGTAAATTATAGAGATGAGAACCATAGAGACTCACACTCCTCTCTCTCGTCACTTTCTCGTCGTCTCTCTCGTCTCTCGTCGAGCTCCATCTCTCCGTCTCGTCTCCTCTCTTCTCCTTTCTATCCTCTCCTTTTTCCTCTCTCGACTCCTCTCTTGTTTCCTCTCGTCTCTCTCTCCAGTCTCAAGGGGACAGTCTTGGACGGCGCCCCGAGTCTCTCGTCGACTCTCTCGTCTCCTCTCTCAATCTCGACTCGAACTCCTCTCTCGTCTCCTCTCTCGTCTCCTCCCTCGTCTCCTCTCCGTTCTCCTCTCGTCGTCTCCTGTCTTGTCTCCTCTCTCGTCTCCTCTCTTGTAACCTCTCTCCGAGTCTCCTCGTTTTATTTTCTTAATCGTTGATACAGCGTTGGATTCTGGCGTTGCGTCGTCATTTTGGTCCAAATGTTTAAAAAAAATGTGCTGCTGTGATGTGCTCTGTCCACAGGGGGAACGAGCCCAGCTCCTCCACGACTTTTTACCTCAGGAAAAGAGCTTACGGCGACGTCGGTCCACTGACGCTGCAGTTTTCTAACTTGAGGAGGTGGATGAAATGATTTTAGATGAATTTAGTGATTTAAAATGTGTAAACTATAGAGATGAGAACCATAGAGACACAAGCAGAAGACCACTTTATAATGAGTCTTTAATGATCTCGTTGAGCTGCATCACCGTCACGCTCTGGATTTCTTGTTTTATTAGATTTTTTTACTTCAGACTCATATTGTACGTGGCGTTTCTGAGCAGTAACAAGGGGACAGTTTGGACGGCGCCCCGAGTGGCGACTTAAGTCCAACACAATGCGACTACGAACGGGGCTGTCAATAAAACGGCGAGTGAGGTTGATTGCGCGGCGCTCCCTGCAGTGAGAGCCTTTAACGGCCCGAGCTCCACGATGACGGCAGCTGGGAACGGCCTCGAATTTATGACAAAAATAACAGAGAGATTCAAACACCACAGGCTGGAACGAGCCAACTCTCCTCCAGATCTGTACCTCAGGAAAAGAGGAGGACGGAGAGGAGGTGGAGGACTGAGGAGGTGGAGGACGGAGGAGGAGGTGGAGGACAGGGGAGGAGGTGGAGGACTGAGGAGGAGGTGGAGGACCAGGACTGGAGGACCGGAGGAGAACCAGGACAGGGAACCGGTGGGACTACAAGGAGGAGGTGGAGGTAATAAAAAGAGGTGGCAGGACTGAAGTGTGGAGGTTCAGGGGAAGAGGTGGAGGACTGAGGAGGAGGTGGAGGACAGGGGAAGAGGTGGAGGAAAGAGGAGGAGGTAGAGGACAGAGGAAGAGGTGGAGGTGAGGGGAGGAGGTGAAGGACAGGGGAAGAGGTGGAGGACTCGAGGTGCGGGTTGAGTGCGAGGAGGAGGTGGAGGACAGGGGAAGAGGTGGAGGCTGGGAGGAGGTGGAGTTGTGTTTCCAGTTGGAGATATTTAAGGCTCTAATCATGAGCTATTGAGCCGCTGTTGTGAGCCTGATTACAGATCACGTCGCCGGCTGCCATGTTGCCTTTGGGAGGTGCAAGGGAATTAGACTGTGGAGGACTCAGGAGCAGTGGAGACGAGGAGGAGTGACAGGTGCTTGAGGAGGGGGACAGTGTGCTATGGAGGAGGTGGAGGACTGAGAAAACATTTATAGGAATGTGGAGGTTTTGGACTGAGGAAAGCTGCGTTATGGAGCTTTTCTGGTGTAGAACATACACTGTGGAAGAATGGGGAATGGAGACCTGAGATATAACTCAAAACTCCATCCAAAGACCCAAAACAAAGAGAACAAGGGACAGAGGAGGGACTGGAGGTGGGAGGACAGGTGAGAGACTGAAATAGATGTTTACAGTTTCAGTGTTGTTAGCGCCTCGTTCAGACAGATTTAAGGCAGTGTCCAGCAGGAATCTGATCAGAACTGAAGAAGCAGCTTGAACGAGCAGCGAAACATTTTCACTCCTACAAAAATTTATCCAGTGACAGATTTAAACTTTGTCTTTTGCCAGAAACTGTATAAAAGGACTGTGTTCGTCCAGGCAAATGAAGCTCATCGAGGCTAAAGCGGTTACAGCGGCTAATCTGACCGTGAGTATCATAGCAACCAAAGAGCCAATCAGGAGCGAGGATGTCCACACCAATGGTTTAACAGGGAGCGAGTCCTTAGCAACGCTGTCAATCAAACCTGTTGCTAACGCTAACAGGAGCGACGTCGAGGAAAGAAGGACCTGATCTGTCTGTTATTAATGTTCTAAACCAGGACTAAACCAGGTCTAAACCAGGTCTAAACCAGGACTAAACCAGGTCTAAACCAGGTCTAAACCAGGACTAAACAGGACTAAACCAGGACTAAACCAGGTCTAAACCAGGACTAAAACCAGGACTAAACCAGGACTAAACCAGGTCTAAACCAGGACTAAACCAGGTCTAAACCAGGTCTAAACCAGGACTAAACCAGGACTAAACCAGGTCTAAACCAGGACTAAACCAGGACTAAACCAGGACTAAACCGGGACTAAACCAGGACTAAACCAGGTCTAAACCAGGACTAAACCAGGACTAAACCAGGACTAAACCAGGTCTAAACCAGGACTAAACCAGGACTAAACCAGGACTAAACCAGGTCTAAACCAGGACTAAACCAGGACTAAACCAGGACTAAACCAGGACTAAACCAGGACTAAATCAGGAGGTTGCTAACGCTAACAGGAGCGACGTCGAGGAAAGAAGGACCTGATCTGTCTGTTATTAATGTCTAAACCAGGACTAAACCAGGTCTAAACCAGGTCTAAACCAGGACTAAACCAGGTCTAAACCATCCTCAGTCTAAACCAGGACTAAACCAGGACTAACCAGGACTAAACCAGGTCTAAACCAGGACTAAAATCAGGACTAAACCAGGACTAAACCAGGTCTAAACCAGGACTAAACCAGGTCTAAACCAGGTCTAAACCAGGACTAAAACCAGGACTAAACCAGGTCTAAACCAGGACTAAACCAGGACTAAACCAGGACTAAACCGGGACTAAACCAGGACTAAACCAGGTCTAAACCAGGACTAAACCAGGACTAAAACCAGGACTAAACCAGGTCTAAACCAGGACTAAACCAGGACTAAACAGGACTAAACCAGGACTAAACCAGGACTAAATCAGGAGGTTGCTAACGCTAACAGGAGCGACGTCGGGGAAAGAAGGACCTGATGTGTCTGTTATTAATGTTCATATGTTGATTTACAGACACAGACGTGAAATAAAAACCCCAGGATCATGTAGAGGGTTAATACGAACATTTAAGACCAACATGACGATGGAGCAGGAAGTGCGCCGTGATCACTTCCTGTTTGTACCGTGGCGGCTAGCAGGTTAGCTACGTCCATTTATATACAAAAGTCCATGATAAGGAGCGATATCTGCTCAACACTATGATGTTTTCTGGAATATTCTACAGTTTGGATTCTGTGCATCTTCATGAAAAGGAGCAGGCGATGCCACAGTGTAATGTTACAGGTCAGATCTGTGGAGAGGCGAGCAGACACAATACTCAACAATACAACACTCACATTCTGTCGTTGTCGATAATAATATATATGTTTTAAAAGGCTGAATAAACCTCGTCCTTGAAATCAGGTTAATATTTATTTATTTTGCATTTTTATCCCGAAAACTATGCAACAAATTTATTAAAACTGAAATAATAAGTGAGAAATATTCAGTAATTTCGTGGAGAGTGTGTGGGTTTGACGACCGCGGTGTCATCGGCAGATTTCAAAAGTGAAATCATTTCCAAACTTCGAGCATTTATTAATAATTGTGCAAAATATTCTCAAAAAACGATCTGTGAACTGTGCCATTTAAAATAATATTACAAATTCAGACTGGAGCGCTCCGCCTGTTTGTTAGCCTCTCCACCTTTGCTACATGCTAATCCAAACACTGTCGAGATTGATTCGTGCAGTGATTAGGCTGTTTAGACAAGCAGCTACATCGACGCTCCACCGCACAGACAAACCAGGACAAATATTTGAAATAGCTTTATTAAACACGCCGCGGAGGGGAGGGGCCTCCTGAAAAATTGATGATCACAGAGAGGAAACAAAATTAAATTTACATGAAGCTATGAATCAATGATCTGGAAGAGACAGGCATCCGAGTCGTATTACAGGCAAAAACCATTACAAACCTCTACGGGAGCGAGCGATGATTTCAAGTGGGGGAATAAATCAAAACGGACGTCGGCGTTATGCTAAATGCTAACGCCGAGCGGCTAAAGGCGCTCAGTTTATTAAAGATACACAGGAAGTGCACAGACACGCCGCGGTTCAGGGACATTTTTCTCAGAGGTGAAGCACATGGAGGTTTGGGTCGTTCTTTAAGGCGACGGTGGAGAACAGCGGCTAAATCGAGCTAATGAGGCAGTGAAACGAGCGAACACCAGCTCCACGCTTTGTTTTGGGAGTTTTTCTTAGAATATCTCTCGCCGTAATAAGTTTTGCCTGGAATCCAAAACAAAACCTTCTTTAAAACTGTCTGAAAATGTGAGTCTGGTCCAGTGTTTCTGTTATTGTGTGTTATGCCCCTCCCCCTCACACACTCGCCGCCGCAACAGTAATAAAACTATTTGTCTATAAAATGTTACAAGTTCTACATAACAACAAAACAAAACAACAATATATAGATCAACTTACAACAAAAAATGACTTAATGATATTGTTTTTTAATCTGTATCAGAAAATATGTAAAATGCATCAATTCACAAAACATTTGTCCTTATTTAAACCATATACATTGTTTAAACCAGCTGATTAAACCATTTGATACTGAAAAAAACAAATTAAATACAATCAAATTTTATTAAACAAATATCAAATAAATAAATACAAAAATAAATATTAAATTAATATATTAAAATAAAATAAATATCAAAATAATACATTAAAATAAAAAAATATCAAGTCAATAAATTAAAATTCAATAAATATAAATGAATACATTAAAATAAAATAAATATCAAACCAATACATTAAATAAATATTAAATTAATAAATAAAAAAATAAATATCAAATGAATACATTAAAATTAAATATCTAAATAATACATTAAAATTATATAAATGTCAAATTAAAACATTAATTAATAAATAAATAAAATCAATAATTAATAATAATTCATTGATCAGTAACATGAATGATCACGTTTGATGGAGGACGAGGACCAGACACAGATCAGTCTGGATTTAAGAGGCAACGATAAGTCAAACACATAAATAAACACGTAAACATTATATAACCTTATTTTGTATTCGATTTGATGTATTTGCCAGTTCTGTCTCCGTCTGTTCCTCTTGTTTTTCTCTTGGATCTGGCCTGTTTTAAATCATCGTTGGCACATGATGTAAGTACGACGTGTGAGGTTAGAAGTGATTCAGTTCGTTCAAGTTTATTTCTATGTCGCATTTAAAACAACTTCAGCTGAACCAAAAATCTTCAACAAAAACCCCAAACAAAGCAAACATCCTGAATAGACCCGTCACTTGAATCACTGCATCGACTCTCCGCTGACAGACGACACACGGAACACGCTTTTTGGGGGTCACTATTTCTCGTGGGACTTTTTCTTTGCACTAGAGGGAAAATGACGGTTATTTTTCAGTTTTACAATGAGATTTGAGCTGTGGAGGATTGAATTATGAACTTCTATGGCTCATTTTAGACACAAACGCTCCACTAAAGCAGTTTTTCGACAGTATCGTTCATTTAGAATACTGCTTTATGGTTTAGTCTCAATATTATCGTTTATTTTATTTTATATTTAAATGTGTTACGTGACAGGGCTAATATTGAAGAAACATTCTGCAGTATGTGTGCTATTATTGGAGTGTAAAAAAGCACTTGAGAATCTTTGCTTTGGCATCTCCTGATTTAGAATTTAATATAACGATCATGTTTAGAACCAGATATTTTACAGCTCGCGTGCTCCCCCTACTGGACTCTTGTGTACGGCTCCATCCAGTTACAGCAGAGAGAAAAGAAAAATACAATATAATATAAACATGTGATCTGAGAGCGGAAACACTTTGCACGAGTCCAGCAATATTTTATTTTTTTACTTTTACCTATGACGCAACAATCCTGACCAAAAGAAAGTGTTTGGTGACAGCTTCAGCTTCATGTTTTTAATTCTTGGCTTGGCTCTGTAGAGTTTATAAAGAAGTGAAGTATTGGAGTGTGATGTCACCCACAGCGTTCGGCTCCAGTCAAACAGGAAGTGATCACGTCGCACTTCCTGCTCCATCGATTCTGGCTCCAATTCATTTTCTGTGTAAAATCTGTGTCCCCTCTCTCTGTAACTGCAGCTGTCAGACTCGTCACTTTGGTCTTGAATGTTCGTAAAATAACCCACTCTACATGAACCTAGGTTCTTTTTTTTTTTTTTTTTTAAGTAATTTTGAGGGTTTTTTTTTTTCCTTTTATATTAGTAATTTTTATTATTTATTTATTTATTTATTTATTTTCTTATTATTTTAAAGTTATTTTGAGGTTTGTTTGGTTTTTTTTTGGTTTTTTTTTTTGTTTTTTTTATTATTTTGAGTTTTTGTTGTTTTTTTTTAGTTATTTTGAGTTAAATTTTTTGTTATTGTTGTTTTTTTTTTGTTTTTGTTTTTTTTATTTACTTTTTTAGTTTATTTTCTTCATTTTTTTGATTAGTTTTTGAGTTTTTTTGATTTTTTTTTTGTTTTGTTATTTTGAGTAGTTGTTTTTTTGTTTATTTATTTATTTTTTTGTTTATTTTCTTCATTCTTTTGAGTTATTTTGATTTTTTTTTTTTGAGTTATTTTGATATTTTCTTTGAGTTATTTTGAGTTTTTTTTTGTTATCTTGAGTTTATTTATTTTTTGTTATATTGTATTTTTTTGTGTGTGTTTTTGTTCTCTCCTGGGTTTTTATTTCACTTTTGTGTCTGTAAACTGTGGCTAGCACGTTAGCTATGTCCATGTATAAATGTTCACTCTGTGGTCGGCTCTGATCATGTGACGTTGATCCTTTGCTGTTTTTAAAGTCTAAACGTGACTTTTGTGCAGTGAACTTTGTCAAAACGTTCACATAAATCCTCGTCTTACTTTTTCTCCTCGTTCTTGTCATGAGCCTTGTCACACACCTCCTCGGGCCATGTAAGGAACAGTCACCCGGATTATCTGCTTTTATTTGGTTATTTTGGCGCTCTGTGCATAAACTAACTCTTTTCTACACTTTGATTTATCTGTGATGTGCTAAGTTCATTAGCGGCGATCACTGAGGCTTGTCAGACGCTCACTAAAGAGATTCTGGTAATGACTCTGGAGATGGATCATTCTGATGTATGTAGGCGTCTCGCAAGGAAAACACACGATATGACTGAGCGAGAAACAGGCCATTTGCACACGGCTCCCACGGCTCCCACGGCTCCCACGGCTCCCACGGCTCCCACGGCTCCCACGGCTCCCACGGCTCCCACGGCTCCCACGGCTCTCTCTCTAAACTCTGGAGCCAAAGACATTTTATGAAGAAAAGAAGCAGCGTTTTCACTTCAGCAAAGCAAAACAAACATGACACGAGAGGCTCTGTGCACAACAGCGCCCCCAGCCTCACTGTTAGCGTCACTACTTCCTGTGCACATGACGGAAAGGTTTTTTTATTCTGTCTCTTCTTTTTATGATTTACCTGTGAGGTGCAGAGAGGGGAGGCAGGAGTCATCACAGGGAAAAAATAAATGAAATGGTTTTATTTATCCAACGATATAAAGTTATTTTCTACTTTTTTATTCAAAAAGGCGCCGGGTGAGGCACGTAGTTACCCTGCCTCATGTTAGGGGGCGCTCATGAACCCAGGGATTCATGTAAGTCCCGCAGAATAGGGTTAGAATTTAGAGTTAGAAAATCAACTTTAGCAATTCACTTTTTTCTTCTTGTCTGTTCTACTTTTTAAATGGAGGAAGATACATATTAAAGCTCAGTTTTCTAAACTGGACTTTGGGTCGAAGCAGGAGGTTAGAATTAAAGGACCAACGGAAAGGAGCTAAAGGAGCTAAAGGAGCTAAAGGAGCTAAAGGAGCTGAAGGAGCTAAAGGAGCTAAAGGAGCTAAAGGAGCTAAAGGAGCTAAAGGAGCTGAAGGAGCTAAAGGAGCTAAAGGAGCTGAGGGAGCTGAGGGAGCTGAAGGAGGTAAAGGAGCTAAAGGAGCTGAAGGAGGTAAAGGAGCTAAAGGAGCTAAAGGAGCTAAAGGAGCTAAAGGAGCTGAAGGAGCTGAGGAGCTGAGGGAGCTGAGGGAGCTGAAGGAGCTAAAGGAGCTAAAGGAGCTGAAGGAGGTAAAGGAGCTAAAGGAGCTAAAGGAGCTGAAGGAGCTAAAAGAGCTAAAGGAGCTAAAGGAGCTGAAGGAGCTGAGGGAGCTGAGGGAGCTGAAGGAGGTAAAGGAGCTAAAGGAGCTGAAGGAGCTAAAGGAGCTAAAGGAGCTAAAAGAGCTAAAGGAGCTAAAGGAGCTGAAGGAGCTGAGGGAGCTGAGGGAGCTGAAGGAGGTAAAGGAGCTAAAGGAGCTGAAGGAGGTAAAGGAGCTAAAGGAGCTAAAGGAGCTAAAGGAGCTAAAGGAGCTAAAGGAGCTGAAGGAGCTGAGGGAGCTGAGGGAGCTGAAGGAGGTAAAGGAGCTAAAGGAGCTGAAGGAGGTAAAGGAGCTAAAGGAGCTAAAGGAGCTGAAGGAGCTAAAAGAGCTAAAGGAGCTAAAGGAGCTGAAGGAGCTGAGGGAGCTGAGGGAGCTGAAGGAGGTAAAGGAGCTAAAGGAGCTGAAGGAGGTAAAGGAGCTAAAGGAGCTAAAGGAGCTGAAGGAGCTAAAGGAGCTGAAGGAGGTAAAGGAGCTAAAGGAGCTAAAGGAGCTAAAGGAGCTGAAGGAGGTAAAGGAGCTAAAGGAGCTAAAGGAGCTGAAGGAGGTAAAAGAGCTAAAGGAGCTAAAGGAGCTAAAGGAGCTGAAGGAGGTAAAGGAGCTAAAGGAGCTAAAGGAGCTAAAAGAGCTAAAGGAGCTAAAGGAGCTAAAGGAGCTAAAGGAGCTAAAGGAGCTAAAGGAGCTGAAGGAGCTAAAGGAGCTAAAGGAGCTGAAGGAGCTAAATGACACACGTCTCTGATCTTTATGTTTTAATGTTTTGTATTTTGATTTTAACGTCTTTCTTATTCTGTAAAATACACTTTGAGATACTTTATGGACCAGTTTTTCCGCCTTTTCTTTACTTCCTGCCCAGTTTTATTTCTAGGAGGTTTTTGCAGAGTCACGGTAAAACGTCTAAATATTTAAAGCGGCGGCCGTGGACGGGGAGCTGTGTGTGGATGTCACTGACAACATGTTAAACACTGCACCGATAAAACCAACACTTCACAGACGACTCGGCTCCAGACACACAGGCTTCAATACTTTATGAAGATCTGAGTCGGACCAATCTCCCACAGTTCAGAGGGGCGTGACTGACAGGTGGATTAGCCAATCAGGGACAAGCACGGACTGTCGGTATCAGAAATAGTAAAGTAAAAGAAATCTCACAAGGACTGAAAAACATGGAGGATGGAGGATAAAATGTGGTTTTATTTGTAAATCAGAAGCGACCAATGAGCTCCTTCGTCTCACACGTGTCACTAAAATAAACAGATCTGATTGGGCGATCACGTTTGACGGACGAGGGACCAGACTGACGTCAGTCTGTGTAAAACAGTCTGGATTTAACAGGCAACCACTTCTGTGTTTAGAAAGAGATGTGTTTGTGTATCAATGCTAACGCTAATGCTAATGCTAACCTTGAGGCGTTATAAACATTAAAAACAACACCACAAATTCAAGTATTCCTCACGTAATAATTACAGTTTTAATAAGTTGTTTATTTGATGTTTGATGTCTGATTTTAATAAACATGACCGTTAGCTTTGAGACGCAGTGAGCTAGCTAGCGTGCTACTGTGTTCAGAGCCGATTTCTGGTGTGATTTGTGTCTTTTTTTTTCCTCTTTCTGCCACAGTCAGTGACAATTCCACTGTCTGACGTGCGTTTATCCAGTGTAACGCACGAGTTGTTCTGGAAACGATTAAATCACATTTTGTATCGCCGTGACATCACCGTGACATCACCATGACATCACGGCGACATCACCATAGCAACGGGTAAACAAACGCTCGACTGCTCCGAGTGAAATGTTGTGATTAGCTTCATTTAAAACACCAAAATCACTCATATTTAAGACATTTACAGACAGTGAACAGTGTTTTCGCGCTCGCAGGTGACACGGTTCAGTTTGTCGCCGTGGAAACAACGAAATTAAACAACGAGGAGCCGAGCGTTCTGCGGTTTGACCTGTGGCTCCTCGTAGTTTAACGCTTACGTAGCTCCCAGATGTTCATTTAAGTAGAATTCTGTCTTCACAAACATTTACCAGTTTGGACAGCTAGCGGTGAAGCTAACAGCACCTAGCATGCTAACTGCACACTTCCTTATTGTCAGTAAATAAAATGCTGTATAACTGAGTTCAGACGGTCCACAGTGACACGTCTGACCTCCAGAGCGGCTCAGACGACTCCTCTGCTCCGGGACAGGGCACATTCTGTTCAAAAACGTGGCACAAATCAGCTCCAGGACCTTAAAGCTTCAGTTTCTTGTGGGATTTTTGTACTTTTGTTTATCTCTCGCTCCCAGGTGGCCATCTCAGTGCAACTCTTTCTTCACAAACAGTTATCAGTTTTCCTCGGCCAACTGGTCCAACAGAAACTTTAAACTGTCCGGCCTTGTGCGTTATCTTAATGACTCAGAACTGTCTCAGAAGAGTTTTTAATGCGCCCGATGTAAAAGACGGTAGTTTGAATCCCAGCTCGGGCCACGTCACACTGTTGTTTTGTCCTTGGGCTTAACACTGACGGGCTTTGGTTCGTTTAGTTTATTTTATTGACAGATACAGGATGACGTAGGAGAGTCATTGTGTGACTTGTTAAACTGAACTATTGCTACAGATATTTCAGTTTTGTCAATGTTTTACTGTCGCTGTGTCTCAAAGCTAATGCTAAGGTTTAGTTTTTGTAAAAGTGTAAAAGTTTAAAAGGTAAAAAGTAGCTCTTACAGTTGGTATCGCTGTTTCGTGGATTTTTTTGTGCAGTTTCATATGAATGTGGCTTGTGTTCTGCGTCCTGATTGGCTGAGGGACTGTAGACCATTGTGTTCTGCGTCCTGATTGGCTGAGGGACTGTAGACCATTGTGTTCTGCGTCCTGATTGGCTGAGGGACTGTAGACCATTGTGTTCTGCGTCCTGATTGGCTGAGGGACTGTAGACCATTGTGTTCTGCTTCTTGATTGGCTAGGAGACTGTAGACCATTGTGTCCTGCGTCCTGATTGGCTGAGGGACTGTAGACCATTGTGTTCTGCGTCCTGATTGGCTGAGGGACTGTAGACCATTGTGTACTGCGTCTTGATTGGCTGAGGGACTGTAGACCATCGTGTTCTGCGTCCTGATTGGTTAAGAGACTGTAGACCATCGTGTTCTGCGTCCTGATTGGTTAAGAGACTGTAGACCATTGTGTTCTGCGTCCTGATTGGCTAAGAGACTGTAGACCATCGTGTTCTGCGTCCTGATTGGCTAAGAGACTGTAGACCATCGTGTTCTGCGTCCTGATTGGCTAAGAGACTGTAGACCATCGTGTTCTGCGTCCTGATTGGTTAAGAGACTGTAGACCATAGTGTTTTCCAACTCCAGGTCTGTTTTTGAGGAGGAAACAACATTAGAACATGACTTAACGCTCACAAGAGTCCATTTTGTGTAATATTGGACCTTTAAATACAAAAACAGACTTGACTACTCCCCGCTGCACAACTTCCCTTCTGTAAATTGCCTCTTGTACCAACACGTCTCCAATATAAGGTTGTTATTGATTTGCAATGACACATCGGCCTCCACCTCCTCGTCTGATGGGCTCTCCGGTGTTATCGTGTTTGCTGTAAAGGCTTCAGCTCGCACGCCGCACGCCCCACCCTCAAACTCCCAACGCCGTCTTTACCCGGCGCTCCAGCCTCACCATTAGAGCCGCATTGATCCACTCTGCTCCATAATGGGCCGAACAAAGACACACGACGCGAGCGGCTGGTCTGAGAAGCATCCACTCCCACTAATGTTTTATTTATCTGAGCCGGTGATTGGGCTTTTGAACCGTTCAGGAGCTGTGTCCAAACTTTAAATCAGACGTGTTCTTCAAACTGTTCAGATGTTTCTCCAGGTTCTCGTTTCTTCTCAAGGTTGTATCTGAAGAGATTCGTATTTGAAGAGATTCATGTTTGAGTTTAATATTTTCAAGACTATATTTTCAAGACGCCATTTTGTCAATAAATCCTGTTTTTACCTCCACCTTGACACGCCCCCTGTGAGGTACACACTCACTTTCATCTCCTCTCTCGCCTCCTCTCTCTTTTCTTTCGTCTTCTCTTGTCTCCGTCTCTGGTCTCCTCTCTCCTCCTCTCTCGTCTCCTCTCTCGTCTCCTCTCATCTTCTCTCTCGTCTCCTTTCTCATCTCCTTTCTTGTCTCCTCTCTCTCTCTCTCGTCTCCTCTCTCGTCTCCTCTCTCGTCTCCTCTCTCGTCTCCTCTCTCGTCTCCTCTCTCTCCCCTCTCCTCTCTCGTCTCTCGTCTCTTTCTCTCTCGTCTCTTCTCTCTCAGTTTTATTTTCTCTCCTAATCGTTGATACTCGTTGGATCTCTGCAGCGTCGTCATTTTGTTTCCAAATGTTTAAAAAGCGTGCTGCTGTGACGTGCTCTGTCCACAGGGGGCGCTACAGCTACACCACTCTTTATTATCACAACATTTATGGCTCCACTGGACACTGCAGTTTTCTAACTTGAAATGTTTCTTTCTGAAGAGGTTTTAGATGAATATTATGATTTAAAATGTGTAAATTATAACAGAGATGAGAACCATAGAGACTGAACTAAACTGGACGATATCTGTGGTTTTGTTTTTTTGTTTTAGTTCAGCTGAAATTGAATTAAACGTGATACAAAAATAAAGTTGAATTGAAACTACCCACTTCGGTGTTTAAACTGAGACTTTCTTCATGAAAAGCAGATTTGCACAGCCTGGACTCACAGATCTGAGAAAACACATGGACTCAGGATAATCCCTCTAAACTTTTGCTAAACATGAGCTGCAGACTCTTACACACTTCAGTCCGTCACAGAAGTTTCTCATTTGACCCTCAGTGGCTCAAACCTTTTCATGCAAAATATAAGACGAGTTAAAATAAGCTTCTCCCACTTCATCCCCAGCATCAATCTTTCATTTGTGAGTCAATCTGAGACTTTTACAGACACATTCGTCTCTGGGCCACTTTGTTTGTTCTGCAGTTACATAACTCCAAATAAAGGCTATTTTTATTACTATTATTAAGACAAATTTGTCAAAAAAAAAAGAAAGTGCTCCTGTTAGCGTTAGCAACAGGTTTGATTGACAGTGTTGCTAAGCGCCCCTTGGCCTAAACCACAGGTGTGGGCTGAAGGAGCGTTTCAGCAGCCTCGCTCCTGATTGGCTGTTTGGTTTACTATGACACTCACGATCTGAATTCCAAATGCAGTGTTTTCAATATATCGCGGGTCACCTTTCATGGCCTCACTTTTCGCAGATTTTTTTATTTTGTAATTTTGCGTGTTTTTTTTTTGGCTGAGGGACTGTAGCCATTGTGTTCTGCGTCCTGATTGGCTGAGGGACTGTAGACCATTGTGTTCTGCGTCCTGATTGGCTGAGGGACTGTAGACCATTGTGTTCTGCGTCCTGATTGGCTGAGGGACTGTAGACCATTGTGTTCTGCGTCCTGATTGGCTGAGGGACTGTAGACCATTGTCCATCAGTCTCCTCCGTGTCTCCTGTACAGTACAGAATGTGTCAGACAAATTTACATAAATGTTGGATCAGTGTGACTCTGAAGTGCTGTATGTTTGCAAGTTTTCTCCCCGACAAAACCCACAATGTCGATGAAACGTTCTGCACCGACAAAGGCACCGACGAAGGTTTGAACTTTGTGTTTAAACGAGAGAGAAATGTGAGAAAATGTTAATGTGTGAGAAAAGTGTATAAAGTGTGTGGTGAGGGGTTTGACAGACGAGAAACAGAGAGAATAATGTAAAAA
This sequence comes from Periophthalmus modestus, assembly GCA_019594935.1. Classification (NCBI taxonomy): domain Eukaryota; kingdom Metazoa; phylum Chordata; class Actinopteri; order Gobiiformes; family Gobiidae; genus Periophthalmus; species Periophthalmus modestus. The sequence continues at coordinate 19,602,063 of JAIEZT010000198.1, read as the reverse complement.
AATAAAGCTGATACTTGGAGGGTTATTTTTACAACGAAACCCCCGAGATAAACCAGGGACCACTACATGAAACCTGTCTCCAGATCAGTCTCTACACCTGCTCCAGCCTCGATCAGCTTCATTTGGGGCTGAACACTGTGGTTGACGTCTCACTCCTTTAGTCCTCTCGTCTTTCCAGTCTGTGGCACACACGTGTTTACGTTAGCTTAGCATTTTAGCGATTATTAAAGAGGATCTGCTCTGAGTGTGTCATGTTCAGAAAGTGCAGAGGCAGCGCAGAGGAGCATCGATCCATCACTGCAGAGTTTATCAACTGTTTAATTTAAAGGCCCTTGTTAAAAGATCGATCGGGGCCCGGCAATCATAAGACCGAGATGGAACGTAAAGTGTCTGTGCGACGCTGCGGCGATAAACAGTTTAGACGAGAAGGTTTGAAATGACATTGATGATCCGATATTTAAAACTACACATGGTCACGTTTTTATACAGCGACTTTCCACCTTCAAAGCTCCTTACATCAGGGAATCACTCACACATCATACACAGACACTGGGGCCAGGTGGTTAGTGTCTTGCACAAGGACACGACAACAGCGTTTGTCTGTGGGAGCTGGAATCGCACCGTTAACCTGTGGGTCAGTGGATCTGACCGCTCGACCAACGATGTTTATGCTGAGAGCTGATAAAAAAACGTTCCAGTAATAAAAACGATGCGATTTTGATCCTGAGCTGCATTTTTATGTCGAGCGCAAGAATTGAACCATCAAACTCCAGGTCAGTGGGCAAATGCTCTGCCGACTGAGCCACGGTCGGCCATATTTGAAGAAGAAAACAAAAATCAAACGAAGAAAAGTAAGAACCAAAGAACCAAAGTAAGTTCACAACAGAAATCCATTTAACAAGAGTCGACCAAAAACTATTTTTAAACCTGAGGCTGAACATAAACCAAGACAAATGGAGCTGAACGGAGAAAGTTTCTGAAATTGTAAATTGAATCTTGGTTGTTAATAATTCAAACTCTGATTAGGAGAAAATACAGAATGAACTCAGTCTGACTAAATAAATAAAACTCGCGGATCACTTTGTGGAGTCAGATCTGGATTAAAAACTTTTAAAAACTAAACTTTTCTATTTTTGTTTTGTTTATTTTTGTATATTTATTTATTTTTTTATTTTATTTTTTTTTTTATTTTTGTATATTTATTTTGTTTATTTTGTTTGTTTTTGTAAAAAAAATGTTTGGTTTGTTTATTTTTGTGTTTTTATTTTTGTTTGTTTTTTTTTTTTGTTTGTTTGTTTTATTTTAACTCCGGGCGACTCGGGTCGTTCACGTCCTCAGTATTTTCCACCCGTCTCTTTTCAGATCTTTTCATTCTTCCGAAGTGGAGGTGACGTCCTCACACGGCGTGGAGCTCGGACAGCCTTCCTCGCTCAATTATAACCCTTATTATCGCGTGAATAAATGCGGCGTTGGCCCTTAGCACAATTAGAGCGAACAAAACGAGGACGAGGAGCGTCGTAAAGGGCAAGTGTTGGCCCAGTCCATGAAAACTAATTGGCTTTACACTTTTCCTCCATTTACGCACAAAGAACCAACCACACATCGTTTATAGGAAAGGACCGAGCTAACCTGCTAGCGCCGCGCTACAAACAGGAAGTGATCCTGGACGCAGTCTCTGCTCCATCGACTCTGGCTCCAATTCACTTTCTACTGAAAACTGCTGCTGCTGTCAGACTCATTTTGGTCTTAAATGTTCGTATTAATCTGCTCTATATAATTCTAGGTTCTTTTTTTTTTTTGAGTTTGTTATTACTACTTTTTTTAAGTATTTTTTCTTTGTTTGTTTTTTGTTATTTTGGGTTTAATTATTATTTTTTAGTTGTTTTTTTTTTGAGTTATTTAGATAATTTTTTTCTTTTGTTACTTTGAGTAGATTTTTTGTTATCTTGAGTTTATTTAATGTGTCATATTGAGTTCAGGCACCTTCTTTCCCCGAGGTCTTTCAAACATTTACTTTAATACTTTTACTTGAGTAACTTTTTTACTTCTGAATCTCTTTTCTTCTTTGGAAAATTATGAACATTGCATTAAATTCCTGCTATAATTTCACAGAACACTGAAATATCCACTTTTTATATTTTAACCCTTTATTCTCTAATTTAGGATCAGGGCCAAATTTGACCCATTGGGCTCACTAATTTATCTAAAAAGAATAAACGTACTTCTAGATATTGTGCAAGCTGTTATTGAAAAGATTAACAAAGAAAACAACCGCTGGTTTCCTGAGAAAACGATTTTGTTTGGGGAGTTTTCCAGCTTAACAAAACAGCACGTGGTCGGCCATCTTGAATTTTTTGAACTGAAATTTGACATTTTTTGTTCATTTTGAGTAGCAGCAATTAACAGCGGCCAAATTTGACCCTGTGGGTTCTTCAGAGCGGCCTGGGAAGCGTCATCTCTTCAGCTTCTCTTTACACTGAAGGACACAGCGTTAGTTCTTTATGCCAGATGCCCTTCCTGACAAACTGACCGCCTCCTCCTGACCCTCTGTCCCTTCGCCGCCGTCTCCTCGTGGACAGCGGATGCTTATATGACTAGTTTAAAACCCTGGCTCACGTTTTATCGAGAGTCGGCGGCAGCTCTGGGGTTGGTGGGACCTCGGTTTCCAGATTGCATTTCAAACAGAAGCGGTCGAGTCGCACAAAGGCGCCGTCCCTCCGTCGCTCACTAATAAGGCACAAAGGACGACGACACGACTGCGGCGGGGCATCTGACTTGTAAAGTAGAGCCTTTGAACATATTTCACGAGTTTCTGAGCCCGGAGCCGCTCGGTTCCCTTCCCCTCAGCAAGGCCACGGCAACACGAGGAAATGAAAACATCGCCAACGCCACGACACGGAAGGTTTTCATGAGTAAACTGCAAAAAAGAAGAAAAAAGAACATGCACAACACAGACGAAAAAAAAGAAGGAGGAGTGAGAGACGTCGCCACAACTTCAGCTCAGGGACAGGGGCCGCGAGTGTCACAGCAACCAAAGAGCCAATCAGAGCGAGGATGTTGAAGGCCACGCCCCTTCCCGCCCACACGTCTGGTTTTAACGCTAACAGGAGCGACGTCGGGGACAGAAGGACCTGATGTGTCTGTTATTAATGTTCATATGTTGATTTACAGACACAGACGTGAAATAAAAACCCCAGGATCATGTAGAGGGTTAATACGAACATTTAAGACCAACATGAGTCTGACAGCAGCAGGGACAGAGAGAGACAGATTTTACACGGAGTCAGCTCACATCTGTGGGCCACTGGGCCAACCAGCCTGTCGTGGATGGGCCCCTCTCTGGCCCAACAGACTTACACTATCTGCAAATGGATGTGTAATAATCCTGGACACATCTGCAGCTGCTCGTCCAGGTTTAGACCTGGTTTTGTCCTAGTTTAATCCTGGTTTAGACCTGGTTTAGACCCGGTTTAGTCCTGGTTTGGCCCTGGTTTAGACCTGGCTTAGTCCTGGTTTAGTTCTAGTTTAGTCCTGGTTTAGTCCCAGTTTAGTCCTGGTTTAGCCCCGGTTTGGCCCTGGTTTAGTCCTAGTTTAATTCTGGTTTAGACCTGATTCAGTCCTGGTTTAGTCCCGGTTCAGTCCTAGTTTAGTCCCGGTTTAGTCCGTGGGAGTCTCTCTCTCCTTCACTGTTCTTCTCCTTGATGTTTCTCTTTGTCCATGTTTTTTTTTTTTTTTTTTTTCTTTGCTGAGGAGGAGGGTCTGAGGACAGGGGGCGCTGTGGGACGGTGCAGGAGGAGGGTCTGAGGACAGGGGGCGCTGTGGGACAGTGGGAGGAGGGTCTGAGGACAGGGGGCGCTGTGGGACAGGTAGGAGGAGGGTCTGAGGACAGGGGGCGCTGTGGGACAGTGCAGGAGGAGGGTCTGAGGACAGGGGGCGCTCTGCTCTGGGAAACTTCTCCATTTTCTTGTTTTCTTTTGATTCGTTGGTTCGTCTGTTGTTGATTCTCAAACTTTCCGTTGGTTAAATCATTTATTTCTTTTTTTCAGCCCAAAGAGGCGACGCTGCTGCTGTGATTTTGAGCTTTACAAAAATTAGTTGAATTGAAGTCGGACGCCGCAGTTTTGTAACGTGGAAGTCAGCGGACATGTTCTTTTATGTCGTCGTTTTAGATGAATATCGTGACTTAAAATGTGTAAGTCAGAGGAGGTTTGAGAGAGAAGCAGGTCTGATCTCTGGAGACCTGCTGCTCGTTCCTGCTGCTCCTGGTGATTCCCTCGAGCTCAAACTTCCCCACGGCACAAACTCCACATAAACAGACGCTATAGCCTCTTATGGAAACCAAGCTAAGCGTTCGTATATATATATTCCACATTATTCATTCAGACAAACATCCACGGCGCGGTTGCTATGGCGAGTCTCCTGGTTTCACATCGACATTGTCTCCGTCTTATACAAAAACCATCACAATGAGGAAATATGATGCTTCTGGTCGTCCTTGAAGTCAAAGTGTTTCTGTACAGTCCCACTCGCAGCTGCTGCTTTTGTTGTGATGCTAATTTCACCAGCCTGAAATACAGCTGAGGCACGGAGCGAAGTGATGCAGACGGAGGAGAAGAAGGAGAGAAGGAGGGATGCGAGAGAGGAGAGAGCGTTACTTATGCAGCGCAGCGTCTTGACCCATTTTGTTGAAGATTTGGGAGGAAGGCTGATTATCGTTATGTGCTGCGTTTGTAATTAATTCTGTTGCTTTGAGAGTAAAGGCCAGACTTTACGTTGGGTTAGATTTAAGGGATTATTGGGATTAAAAAGGTCTCAAACTATTTCGACCAAACGCTGCCAGTTTGTGAGTCGTCGTCTAATTTTGTGTTTTCAGAGCCGAGGGCGATTCATTCTGTCGTGCTTTTATAATTTTTCAAAATGTGTTTATTTTTATGAGTAAATGTGTTCTGCAAAATCACCTTTTCAGACATTTAAATAATTCTTCCCGTCAACATGTTCTCACCGAAGTGATTCATGTTTGAGATTTATCTTTAATCCACGATTTTTAACACAAAATTTTGTCGGTCCGCCTCCGTTTAACCTCCACCGAGACACGCCCACTGTGCCACGCCCACTGTGCCACGTCCACTGTGCCACGCCCACTGAGACCGCCCACTGTGCCACGCCCACTGAGACTTGCACAACTCCTTCCAGCACATGTCCCTCACAGCAGCAGCAAAACCACCAACCACCTCAGCCTCTCCACCTCATTTTCACCACTTTCAGAGCCTCGCCAAGTCTTTTCTGGTTGAAACATGCAGTTTATCGACAAGAGAAGTTCGATTTTTAAACCAAAGCTGCCGATGATGCTCATTTTATGTCACTACTAGCATCACCGTGTAACTGCGTGGTCAGGTCTGGTCGTTTTCACACCTCTAAACACTTTAGCATCATGAGTGTTAGCCACAGTCGGGGGAGCGAGGAAGAAAAGATGCTAGCAAGAACCTCGCGCAAAAAGTCCTCCAACGAGATCCGAGTCCAACAGCGAAAAGGAGAGACAAATGGAACTCATGAAATTCACTCTGCAGCTACAGAAAAAAAAAAAAACGCTGATTTGTTTGTGTTTATTTCGCTCGGTTTTCACTTAGCGCAGCGAGTTTGTGAATCAGGAACAAGTCTGAACTGGTAGCTCCGCCCCCTTCGTCGCTCTTTTTCTCCGAAATCGCTCCATGACGACACAGAGAAAACCGCCAGGCTCATAGTCGCATGGATTTGTTGTTTCTGTGTGGTTCTCATCAGTCTCCGCCCACCTCCCGACAGACAGAGCGACGCAGCGTCACACAGTTGTTTTCCCATGATTCTTAGCAAACGATGCGTCGGTTTGAAGGAAAAGCGCCGTCTTTTAGTTCATGTTCCTCAACCTCCTGCATGATTTATTACAACACAAAGACATTAAGATCTACAACTAGAGCTTTAAGTAAAATAAAATGTATATAAACATTTTTAAACTACATTTTGTCATTGCTAGCATAGATGCTACTTTGATTAGCCCGTTTTGTTTTGTTTGGACCTTATTTAATCTTTAGAAAACACGGACGTTAGTGTCACTTTGCTCAGTTGGTAGAGCGTTTATCCACTGATCTGAAAGTCGCCGGTTCAAATCCTGATTCCAGCCCCACAGACGACTTCTGTTGTGTCCTTGAGCAAGACACCTCACCCCCAGCGTCTGTGTAAACTGGTATATGTCTGTGCGACTGGTTTCTTGGCTCTTTTTGAGTGACTTAAAGTTGGAAAAGCTCTACATAAAAAGTGTCCGTTTATTCTGAATTGTAAATGGCGTCGTAAAAAAGCGTGTCTCGAGTACAGGCCCCACATAACGAGAGCGCCGCGTGGTTTGGACCGCCGTGCCACACTTTCACTTTACAATTAGGGGCTGTTTGGGGTTTTTGTGGGATCAGAAACGACAGGGAGCCTCTGGATGGATGCCACAGCGCCTGGTTCGCCGGAGCCGTCACGCCTCGATCGGGGCCGCTCCTTTCGGGCTGTGAATCTCTTTAGCCGTGGAGTTAGCTCTGTGTGGGAGGGAGGGATGGAGGAGCGTGTATTAAATGGTTTTGCAGTTCTAAGAGGCTTTTTAGGGTCGAAACGCCTTTAGGAAGAGTCAGCGTTTGGCTTCTTTAAGACATCACTCTGGAGTCGGGCTGTAAGTGAAATGTGGAGCTTCCTCTTCGATGTTTTCGGTCTAAACATTTATATGATTTAACTTTGGTTTGTACAAAAAAAACCTTTAAACTGTGTGTAGTTTAAACGCTGGGGCTGGTCCAGACTCGCAGATTTTGAGTCTTAAAAAGCTTCAAATGTGGCGATTCTGATAAAGGTTTGAGCTGATTTTCAACAGAAACAACTAACTAGACCATTGTGTTCTGTGTCCTGATTGGCTGAGAGACTGTAGACCATTGTGTTCTGCCTCCTGATTGGCTGAGAGACTGTAGACCATTGTGTTCTGCGTCCTGATTGGCTGAGGGACTGTAGACCATTGTGTTCTGCGTCCTGATTGGCCGAGGGACTGTAGACCATTGTGTTCTGCGTCCTGATTGGCTGAGGGACTGTAGACCATTGTGTTCTGCCTCCTGATTGGCTGAGAGACTGTAGACCATTGTGTTCTGTGTCCTGATTGGCTGAGGGACTGTAGACCATTGTGTTCTGCGTCCTGATTGGCCGAGGGACTGTAGACCATTGTGTTCTGCGTCCTGATTGGCTGAGGGACTGTAGACCATTGTGTTCTGCGTCCTGATTGGCTAAAGACTGTAGACCATTGTGTTCTGCGTCCTGATTGGCTGAGGGACTGTAGACCATTGTGTTCTGCGTCCTGATTGGCTGAGGGACTGTAGACCATTGTGTCCTGCGTCCTGATTGGCTGAGGGACTGTAGACCATTGTGTTCTGTGTCCTGATTGGCTGAGGGACTGTAGACCACTCCCCGTTCGCTTGATGTTGGTTATTTTTAGAACATGGCCCCCGAGATAAACGAGGGGCCGGTGTATTTCCGTCTTAACTCTTCGGCGTCCTCGTCCTCAGGTCTGTTCTTCTTTTCTTCTGAGGAGAACGAGGCTGAAATTCGCCGGCGCCGCGTCTTAATAAAGAGAAAACACGAACGCTCCGCCGCCCAAAATAATTATGTGAAAAATACCTGTAGCGAATCCTGTAATTACCTCCCCCTCAGTTCAACGAGGCTCAGACTGTGCTCCACGCTAACGAGTATAAAAGTACACAGGACCGCCGCAGTACTGCTACTTCTCCCTCAAGAATACAATACTCTGACTCCTCTCGTCTTCGCCCAAAAGCTAAACTGGAGGCACTGCTCTCTCTAGTAATTACCACGATGGATTCTGCTGAACAAATGAGTTTTTGGATTTACAGACGAGAAAAAAAAAGATTTAAGTACGAAAACGCTTAGTACGACTTCACTTCATGATCAGAGTCACATGGAGATATTTGTACTTTAGAAACATAAAGAAGCACTTCCTGGATTACCACCTAGTGATGTCACAAGGGGGAATCGTGGGAATCGTGGGAATCTTGTGCCCATGAGCAATGCACTTTTACTTTACACTTCTCCATCAACAAGTGAAGTTCTTCTCTAAAACTGAAAAAAAAAACTAAAAAACACTCTGTTCCACCTTGTGATGTCATCAAGTGGTGATACAGGAAGTGCTCCACTGTGTTTTTAAACTCCACACTTCATTTGCAGAATCATTTGGATCATTTCAGCCAATCTGCAATTTTACCTTAAAAACTCCTCTCCTCCTCCTGTCTCCTCATCTCGTCTTCTCTCCTCCTCTTCTGTCCTCCTCGCTTTTCCTCATCTTTCCCTCACCCCCTACTCTTTTCTCCTACCCTTCTCTCCTTCTCTCCTTTTCTTCTCTTCTCCTCCTCTTGTCTCCTCCTCTCCTCCTCTTGTCTTCTGTCCTCCTCTCCTTTCCTTCTCTTGTCCTCCTCTTGTCTCCTCTCCTTCTCTCCTTTCCTTCTCTTATCCTCCTCTTGTCTCCTCCTCTCCTCCTCTTATCTCCTCTGCTCTTCACCTCCTCTTCCCCTCTTGTTTCCACTTCTCCTCCTCTTCTTTCCTCCTCCTCGTCTCCTCTCCTCCTCTCGTCTCCTCTCCTCCTCTCGTCTCTCCTCCTCTCTTTACTCCTCCTCTCTCCTCCTCCTCCTCTCCTCCTCCCTCTCTCCTCCTCTCCTCTCCTCCTCTCCTCTCCTCCTACCTCCTCCTCTCCTCTCTCCTCCTCCTCTCGTCTCCTCCTCTTCTCTCCTTCTCCTCCTCCTCTCGTCTCCTCCTCTCCTCTCCTCCTCTCCTCCTCTCCTCTCCTCTCCTCCTCTCCTTTACTCCTCCTCCTCTCGTCTCCTCTCCTCCTCTCGTCTCCTCCTCTCCTTTACTCCTCCTCCTCTCGTCTCCTCCTCTCGTCTCCTCCTCTCGTCTCCTCCTCTCGTCTCCTCCTCTCTCTTTAGTCTGACCTGTTCACTTGAAAACTCCCACTTGATGACATCACAAGGTGCACCATCATGTTGAGTTTTGTAGAAGTTCCAGATGAATAGTGCGACTCAGACGTGTGAGTGAAACACGTGACTCCAGGTCGGTCTGTGACGTCGTCCTGACGCCGTTTAAACCTCAGACTCCATTTTTCGCCGTGACCTTTGACCTCGCTCACTTTGTTCCGCTGAGTGAATCTCGTTTGTGAAGCTCTCGCTCGACTCCACCAGGTGCTGTGGGTTTTCCTGCCGCTAAGTCACTAATGGACATTAATTTAAGGTGTAAATAGTGAGTGTCACCGTGAAATTTGGTGCTCATCCCTTTAATTACGCCGTGGATAAATTTGATACGGGGACGTTATTTATCTTATCACCTTTAATCAGGAGACGTGTGATGTTTTCATCGCGCCCAAAGCTAACGCTATCCGCGGCTACTACGGCTAAACACTCTGACACTGCAGCTGCGTGATTAAAACAGGAGAGACCTTCCCCCTCCCCAGACGCCTCGCTCTCATCTCCTCTCTGCTCCGACACTCAGATTCTTTGAAGGAGAGATTTAATTGGATCTCCTCAGAAGGTGCTGTCGGATTAACCAAGCAGAAAAACAGACTCGGGCCTGGTCATGCTTGTATCGCTGGGTCCTGGAGATAGTTTCCGACAAGATAGTGATCCCAATAATCTCACGGAAACATGATAAAGGGAAGAGAGCGACGCCGGATCAAAGACGAATATGCATTTTTCACTGGGGCTTTTGATGCGAGGCGATTCGAGGAGCAGATACGTTTCACTTAGCTCCGAACGAGACGAAGAAACCAGAGAAGGAAGAAGTGCTTTTATTCTCCTTCTGTTCCAGTTGTGTCCATAGACCTTAACATCCCACAATGCACCACAGCGCACTCACTAAACCTCCCTCTGATCTGCTCTAATGTCGTTTCCTCGTCTCAAACAGACCTGGAGCTTTGTTTCATTCTCACATGTTTAACACAAAAAACTGCATCTTTAGGCTGAGTTCTTCTCTTATTGTACCAACGGCTAACGGCTAATGGCTAACAGCTAACGGCTAACGGCTAACGGCTAACGGCTAACGGCACAGAGCTGTTATGTGTTACGTGACCAAATTAGCTTATAATATTATTTTAACACCAAATTTCAGCGCACATTAATGTTAAACTCCATAAATATTACTGTACTATTTTTGCTTTTTTTTTTTTTTTTTTTTTTTTTTTTTTTTTAAACAATATATTATTTCACTGTCAGGTTAAAGGTCCATTTTACAGAATTTCCTGATCAGTTTTAATGTTTCCTCATCACAAACAGACCCAGACTTGTGTTTTGTTTCATTCGCACGTGCGGATTTAGGCCGGAAAACATTCTGTTCCACCTTGTGATGTCATCGAGTGGTGATACAGGAAGTGCGCCGCTGTTTTTAAGCTCCACCCACCTTCATTTCTAGGATCGTTTGGGTCATTTCAGCTTCTGGAGTTGCTAATCTCGACTGAACTAAAGGTAAAAGGAGCTGTTCACTTGAAAACTACCACTTGATGACATCACAAGGTGGAACAGATGGATTGAATCATTTAAAATGACCAAAATTCTTTATCAAAATCACATTTGACGCTTTGATAGTTCTAAAAATCTTTGCAAAAGACTTTTTTTACTCTTTAACTGCATTAAATAGAAAATGTAAATACTTTTACTTAAGTAGATTTTTTCATGTGATACTTTTACTCGAGTAAGTCTGTGTTTGTACTTTTACTTAAGTACAAAAATGGAGTACTTCTGCCACCACTGAAAAAAAGTTACTATGTGGATATTTTTCTTAAATAAAAAAATAAATAAATCCTGATAAATCCAAAAACATTTAATTTTATTTTAATTATGACATTATGAGATAAACTAATAAATTATCCATTTACTGAAGAAAAAAGGAGATGTTCACTTGAAAACTACCACTTGATGACATCACGAGGTGGAACAGAGCGTTTTGAGCTTTGGAGATGTTACAGATGAATAATAAATGAAACAAACCCGACTCCAGGTCGTTTCTGATGCACTTACATCGTTCTAACATGGACTAAACCTCAGAGTCCGTTTTGTGTCATATCTTTATTTCCATGGACATTTTGCTCGTCGTGTTACAGACTCGTTTTTGCACGAATCTGACGGATCTGACGGATCTGACGGATCTGACGGATCTGACGGATCTGACGGATCTGACGGATCTGACGGATCTGACGAATCTGACGGCGCGGCGGCGTCTTCAGGCTCGACTCAGATGGACCAGAAGAACATTTGGAGCTGGTGTATTTCCCTGGATGTTCGAGCTCGTCCCTGTATCGTCCGATTAGACACATTTACACACATCTGACCTTGTGTGTTCGTGTGTGTGTTCGTGTGTTCATATGTGTGCTTGTGTGTTCGTGTGTGTGTTCATGTGTGTGCTTGTGTGTTCATGTGTGTGTGTGTGTGTTCGTGTGTTCATGTGTCGTGTGTTCATGTGTGTTTCATGTGTGTGTCTAAACGGCGAGTGGAATAATGATTCTATTTACGCCAAAAAGCCCCGACACATAATGAATAAAACATGTCGGATATGATTTCGCCCTGAGGATGGTATCAACATTTTAATAAAGAGAAACATATGGACGACGAGTCAAACACATGTGTGAGCGGCGGATGCTGAGAGTGAGAGAGGAGATATATATATATATATATATATATATATATATATATATATATATATATATATATATATATTTTTTTTTTTTTTTTTTTTTTTTTTTTTTTTTTTTTGGGTTTATTTTTTTTTTTTGTTATCTTGAGTTTATTTATTTATTTTTTGCTTATGTTATTATTTTGTTTGAGTTTTTTTTTTTTAGTTGTTTTTTTTGTTTTTAGTTAGTTATTTTGAGTTTTTTGGGGTTTTTTTTCTTTAGTTAATTTTTTTTTTTTTTTTTTGTTATTTTGAGTTTATTTTTATTTGTTTGTGTCTCTCTGTAACTGCTGCTGTTAAACTCGTTTTGGTCTTAAATGTTCTTATATAACTGGCCCCTGTAATGGCCGACCTCCATGAGCTTTTTTTTAAAAAAATTTATTTATTTTTTTTTTTTTACCTCCATGAGCTTCATGTGGAGCCAAACGGCGTGGATGACGTCACAGTTACGTGGCGTGGGGGTGTGGGGGTGTGGAGGTGTGTTGGAGTATAGTGTGTCGCATGGGCTGTATTGGTGTGGGGGGTGTGGAGGCGTATAGTGTAGAGCGTGTGGGTCTGTGGGGCGTGGCTCTGTGGGTGTGCAGCGTGTGGCGTGGGGGCGTGTCTCGTGGCTGTGTGGCGGTGTAGAGCATGTGGCGTGGGGGCGTGTCTCGTCGTGGCTGTGTGTGTGCCTCGTGTGGCGTGGGGGCGTGTCTCGTGGGTGTAGAGCGTGTGGCGTGGGGGCGTGTCTCGTGGCTGTGTGTGTATGCAGCGTGTGGCGTGGGGGCGTGTCTCGTGGGTGTGCAGCGTGTGGCGTGGGGGCGTGTCTCGTGGCGCCGCAGATTACACTGCCTCGTGTTGACATATCTCACACTGTGATTAATCCGTCCGCTCACGGCTCGGATTATAAACCTCCGACTTCATTGTGATTCAAACAATTATCGTGTCGTTTACAGCCGAGCTTTTCTAAACAGGGAACGACGACGAGACGCCGCGGGACAAACAGTCGATATCCGAGGAGCGTGAAAACCATCTGTCAGACGAGCCGCGGCGCTAAAACGATAGCACGCCGTATTTATGCCGCTTCAGACGTCGCACCCGGACGTTTCCTCGGTAAATACAGAGAACGACGAGCGAGCGCAGAAACACGCCAGCAGTTTGTTATCGAGGCGGCGGGATCCATAAGAGCAACGGTTCTCAATCAGAGGCACCAGGACGAGGAGGAGCGAGGAGGAACGAGGAGGAGCGAGAAGTGAGGAGGAGCGAGGAGGAGAGCGAGGAGGAGCGAGGAGGAGCGAGAGGAGTGAGGGTCTTTGGAGGTCTTTGGAGCTCCAGTTTTTATTCTTTTAAAAACTCCATGACGTGACGTTTCAGGAGCTGCAGATTCTGGAACTTTCTCTGTTCTTGTCACAGTCACAACTTTATCTCCTGAACCTGAACATATAAAACTCAAATCACACACAAGTCCAAACCTCTTCAGATGCTTCTTTTAAAGTGGATTTCCTGTTTGATTTTCAGAACATACCAATGAAAACTCAGAGGTACAAGGACGAGCAGGAGAGCGAGGAGGAGCGAGGAGGCGAGCAGGAGCAAGGAGCCGCGACACGTCGAGCCGCTGAATCTTTTACAAAAGACACATCACAAACCTTTGTAAATTAATCTTTTGAGGCTCTTGTGTTTTGCAAAAGGTCAAAACAAAAATGAACAAAAGTGGCTGAATGTTTGGAGCTGCCACACCGGCCCGAGTCACTCCGCTGTTGTGTCCTTGGGCAAAACACTTGAGCCATGTTCCATGTGACAGTGGAGTGACTGGAGGAGGGGCCTGTGGAGGAGGGGCCTGTGGAGGAGGGGCCTGTGGAGGAGGGGCCTGTGGAGGTTTCCAGACTTTTTATGACTGACCATCGGTTCAAGCCCCTGTACGGAAGACACGCCCACTGAGACACGCCCACTGAGACACACCCACTGTGACACGCCCACTGTGACACGCCCCCTGTGACACGCCCACTGTGACACCTCTACTGAGACACGCCCCCTGTGACACCTCTACTGAGACACGCCCCCGTGACACACCCACTGTGACACGCCCCCGTGACACGCCCACTGTCTCGTCTCCTCTCCTCTCTCGTCTCCTCTCCTCGTCTCCTCTCTCCTCTCTCGTCTCCTCTCTCCGCTCCTCTCTCTCTCTCCTCTCTCGTCTCTCTCTCTCCTCTCTCTTCTCCTCTCTCGTCTCCTCTCTCCTCTCCTCTCTCCTCTCTCTCTCCTCTCTCTCGTCTCCTCTCCCGTCTCCCCCTCTCCTCTCTCTCTCTCTTTCGTCTCCTCTCTCTTCTCCTCTCTCTCGTCTCCTCTCTCTCGTCTCCTCTCTCGTCTCCTCTCTCCTCTCCTCTCTCTTCTCCTCTCTCGTCTCCTCTCTCCTCTCCTCTCCTCTCTCCTCTCCTCTCCCCGTCTCCTCTCTCCTCTCCTCTCTTTCGTCTCCTCTCCTCTCTCGTCTCCTCTCTCGTCTCCTCTCCCGTCTCCTCTCTCCTCTCTCCTCTCTTTCGTCTCCTCTCTCGTCTCCTCTCTCTCTCCTCTCTCTCTCCTCTCTCTCGTCTCCTCTCTCCTCTCCTCTCTCTTTCGTCTCCTCTCCTCTCCTCCTCTCTCGTCTCCTCTCCTCTCCTCTCTCTCGTCTCCTCTCTCGTCTCCTCTCTCGTCTCCTCTCTCTCTCCTCCTCTCTCGTCTCCTCTCTCGTCTCCTCTCTCTCTCCTCTCCTCTCTCCTCTCCTCTCTCCTCTCCTCTCTCTCTCCTCTCTTTCGTCTCCTCTCCTCTCCTCTCCTCCTCTCCTCTCCTCTCTCTCTCCTCTCCTCTCCTCTCTCGTCTCCTCTCTCGTCTCTCTCTCGTCTCTCTCTCGTCTCCTCTCTCGTCTCCTCTCTCTCGTCTCCTCTCTCCTCTCTCTCGTCTCGTCTCCTCTCTCCTCTCTCGTCTCCTCTCTCTTGTCTCCTCTCTCCTCTCTCTCGTCTCCTCTCTCGTCTCCTCTCTCCTCTCCTCTCTCCTCTCCTCTCTCGTCTCCTCTCTCCTCTCCTCTCTCGTCTCCTCTCTCCTCTCCTCTCTCGTCTCTCTCTTTTATGACATGTTTTAGATGAATATTGTGATTTTAAACGTGTAAATTTCCACACAGAGATGAGAACCATAGAGACTGTTGCGTTGGTTTTACGTTGGTCACATGACAAATCCACAGTTGAATATTTAAAGAGACGGTGCAGATTTGTTTCGTGGGTTTGGCCTCGTCTCTATTCATAGCAGCCTCGGTGTAAGTGATACAGACGAGTCACACGAGACCCGCCATGTTCCACATTTACATTTCCCATCAGCCCAAACTCCACTTTTCCACCGGGCGGACGCCTCAGTTTCTCCAGGAGTTTAACACGAGCAGGATTATATTAAACTGGTTATAACTTTTAAAGGTGCAGTCGCAGAATGACTTAATATTTCAATTTTGTCATTACTCTCGGAGACGACGGAAACTGAAATGAAACTCTACTTTTTATTGTAATTAAACAATTCTGCAGCGGATGTGATTTAAATCAGACGGGAGGGTTGAGTTCTTCTCTCAAACTCTGACTCAAACTGAAAAAAAAACACTCAGTTCTACCTTGTGATGTCATCATGTAACACAGGAAGTGCTCCTCTGTGTTTTTAAACTCCACGCACCTTCACTTCTGGTCAGATTTTGAGGAGGAGCAGATTTAAAACAGATTAAAGCTTCATAAGAGTCAGTTTGTGTGATTCAGGAGCTTTAACTACAAACACAAAAGTTAAACCTTGTATCTGTTTATGTACATCCTGCGCAGTTACTTCCATGTGGTTCTCATCCTTTCTTCTTCTACATGTGATGCTCCTCCAGCGTGTTCTAAAGGCGTGTTCTGAAGGCGTGTTCTGAAGGCGTGTTCTGAAGGCGTGTTCTGAAGGCGTGTTCTGAAGGCGTGTTCTGAAGCCGTGTTCTGAAGCCGTGTTCTGAAGCCGTGTGGCGTGTCCTTGTGCATTTTAATCAGCTCTAAAAACATGAGAGTGGCTTTATTAATTATACAGGATAATGGCACGAGCAGCTTTAAATGAACCAGATACAGATCAGAGTGTCTCTGCACTTACCCACTGTGTCCTCTGTCCTCTCTGTCCTCTGTGTCCTCTGTGTCCTCTACTGTCCTCTGTGTCCTCTGTGTCCTCTGTGTCCTCTACTGTCCTCTATGTCCTCTGTCCTCTATGTCCTCTATGTCCTCTACTGTCCTATGTGTCCTCTATGTCCTCTACTGTCCTCTGTGTCCTCTGTGTCCTCTACTGTCCTATGTGTCCTCTGTCCTCTGTGTCCTCTACTGTCCTCTATGTCCTCTGTCCTCTATGTCCTCTATGTCCTCTACTGTCCTATGTGTCCTCTATGTCCTCTACTGTCCTATGTGTCCTCTGTGTCCTCTACTGTCCTATGTGTCCTCTATGTTCTCTACTGTACACTACTGTCCTCCACTGTCCTCTACTGTCCTCTACTGTCCTCTACTGTCCTCTACTGTACGCTACTGTCCTCTACTGTCCACTACTGTCCTCTACTGTCCTCTACTGTCCCCTTTGTTTGCCTCTGTCTCCTCCGTCTTTCACTGTCCCCTCTATCGTCTCATCTTCTCCATGTCCTCTGTCCCCTCTCTCACTGTCTCCCTATGTCTCCTCTGTCCTAAGTCGACTCCTCCGTTTAAAGGCAGGAGGATGAGTCACTGGCTGCTCTGTGTGTGTCCATCATGTGTTTGTCCATCGTGTCTTTGTTCATCGTGTCTTTGTCCATCGTGTCTCCATCGTGTTTGTCCATCGTGTCTTTGTCCATCGTGTCTTTGTCCATCATGTCTTTGTCCTTTGTGTTTGTCCATCGTGTCTTTGTCCATCGTGTCTTTGTCTATCGTGTTTGTCTATCATGTCTTTGTCCATCATGTGTTTGTCCATCGTGTCTTTGTTCATCGTGTCTTTGTCCATCGTGTCTTTGTCCATCGTGTCTTTGTCCATCGTGTCTTTGTCCATCATGTCTTTGTCCTTTGTGTTTGTCCATCGTGTCTTTGTTCATCGTGTCTTTGTCCATCGTGTTTGTCCATCGTGTTTGTCCATCGTGTCTTTGTCCATCGTGTCTTTGTCCTCGTTCAGCGTGTCCTCAGCTCGAGTCTCAGGTCGAACTCTGGTCTTTAATTCTCTCAAACACTGTGGAGTATTTCACAGTATTTTAAAAAATAACGTCGACTTTTGGAAAACTCACTTTTTAAACGGCGCCTCTGTTTCCTCTGAGGTGTTTCGCCGCTGGTCAATCGCTGTCAATCAATTTTTCAATAAAAAGTGAAATGGAGCCAGAGTCAGTGGAGCTGGAGGCAGGTATGATCGCTCTCTTTTTGGAGCGTGGCGCAGCAGGTTAGCTACGTCTACTTATATAAACAGTCTGTGGTTTTACCTGTGACACAACAATCCTGGCAACAGTATTTTTAGTTCTCAGAGAAAATTGGTTTGTATTTGATGAGAGGACAACAATAAAACAGGGTTAAAACGTAAAAAAAATAATATAAATGTGCCTTTAACCACAGACCAAACACGACGATCACAGACCAAACACGACGATCACAGACCAAACACGATGATCACAGACCAAACACGACGATCACAGACCAAACACGACGATCACAGACCAAACACAACACGATCACAGACCAAACACATCGATCACAGACCAAACACGACGATCACAGACCAAACACAACGATCACAGACCAAACACGACGATCACAGACCAAACACACGATCACAGACCAAACACAACGATCACAGACCAAACACGACGATCACAGACCAAACACGACGATCACAGACCAAACACATCGATCACAGACCAAACACGACGATCACAGACCAAACACGACGATCACAGACCAAACACGACGATCACAGACCAAACACGACGATCACAGACCAAACCAACACGACGATCACAGACCAAACACACAACAGACACATCGATCACAGACCAAACACATCGATCACAGACCAAACACGACGATCACAGACCAAACACGACGATCACAGACCAAACACATCGATCACAGACCAAACACGACGATCACAGACCAAACACGACGATCACAGACCAAACACGACGATCACAGACCAAACACGACGATCACAGACCAAACACGACGATCACAGACCAAACACGACGATCACAGACACAACCACACGACCAAAGACGATAAACACATGATCACAGACCAAACACGACGATCACAGACCAAAAACACGACGATCACAGACCAAACACATCGACATCGACACAGACCAACCACACATCGAGACAAACAGACCAAACACGACGATCACAGACCAAACAGACGATCACAGACCAAACACGACGATCATCACAGACCAAACACACGACGATCACAGACCAAACACGACGATCACAGACCAAACACGACGATCACAGACCAAACACGACGATCACAGACCAAACACGACGATCACAGACCAAACACATCGATCACAGACCAAACGCATCGATCACAGACCAAACACGACGATCACAGACCAAACACGATCACACCAAACACGACCAAGACAAACACGACGATCACAGACCAAACACATCGATCACAGACCAAACACACGATCACAGACCAAACACGACGATCACAGACCAAACACGACGATCACAGACCAAACACATCGATCACAGACCAAACACATCGATCACAGACCAAACACATCGATCACAGACCAAACACGACGATCACAGACCAAACACAACGATCACAGACCAAACACGACGATCACAGACCAAACACAACGATCACAGACCAAACACATCGATCACAGACCAAACACAACGATCACAGATAACCCCCCAACCCCAGGTTTGCAGTTTGATCGGGTGAACTCCCAGGTACATACTGTAGTTGTGTCCATGTGCAATACACTGAACCTGCTTTGCCCCTGTCTGTGCACACTGGTGGTTGCAGATCGTATATTTCCTAGATGTAACCTGAGTCTCTTTGGAGAACAGCTCTGTTGGTAAAGTGTTGTCATTATCCTGCTGTCATTGTGTCTTTGGGCAAGACACTTCACCCCCCTCGCCCCCAGTGTCTGCGTGCGCTGGGGTATAAACGGGGGAGTATTTCCTTGATGTAAGGAGCTTTGAGCCTTAAAGGTGGAAAAGCGCTGTGTAAAAATGTGACCATTTGCCATTTAAATGTTACCAAATACCATTTAAAACACAACTCATAAATTATATAGAAATGTCCCATTTAGCTCGAATTAGCTCGAATTAAAGCCAGTTCAGTTAAAACCTAAGGACACAGATGATGAAATATTGAAGAAAACATCAACCCACACAATTATACTCATGTTATGGAAAATACATCTTATATGAATCCATTTTTGTAACAGTACATTTCCAAGTTAGTTCCCAAATCCCCCGTTTATATGAAGTGGATGTGAGCCTGTCTGTGTGATCCGCAGCAGTGGCACAGTTGGATTGCTCTGACTGGCTTTTATCACTGGTGTATATCTGAAGTCAGGCAGCTCCTTCTGTCAGCCGCAGACAAGCTTCATGCTTTTATTTCCCCCGCACTAAGTCACTCCTCAGCACACGCACGGAGCAGCTGTTAAGTAACGAGGGCTGGTTCAGAGAGCAGCTGCAGCGAGGGCCGAGTCAGGGGCCGATTCAGGGGCCGATTCAGGGGCCGGCACATGCATCGACATGAACAGGATCCTGTGCCATTGACTGAGAGATGAAAACTGTCCAAAAATATACCTCAAGTCAAATGTTTACAGAGATATGTAATGTGGGTGTTTGGTTGCTATGGCCGTGCGTGAGGGGCGGAGTTATTCAAAGGTTTCCCGCTGTCCGAGTGACCGTATTTTTCGTTGGCCGCACATTTTTTGTGTAGGCTACGAGAGTCAGTTTCTCACAAACAGAAGCGAGTCCGACTGAGACTCTGAACCCGACCTCCTCTCTGAGCGACAGAGGCTCCGGGTCGATACATGTGTTCTGCATGTGGATTATGCTAGCTAGCGGATGTAGCTAATATGTATGGTTATTCACAAGGAACTAAACAAGGAACTAAACACCTAAATCAACATATGAACATTAAAAACAGATGAATCAGGCGCTTTCTTTCTCCGAGGTCGCTGTGATACTCGTGGTCAGACGTCCACATAAGTATCTCTGCTCTAGATCGACGCTGCACCGGCTCGAGCGTCGATGAGCTGCATTTAGCTCAGTCTCGACCTGTGTATCTTTGTTTATTGATTTAACTTTTACTTTTGACTGAGTGGATCATGGAGTTTATTGGATTTGACGATGCAACATGTGATTGTGAGTTTTTTACTAGACGTTATCTTCGTCTTCTCTCCGATAATAATAAAAAAAACACGTTACTGCGACGATTTCCGTCTTCTACCTTCAGAATGACAGAACTGAACCGATATGTGGAGCCTTCAGTCCGAGAGCGAGACACGAGAGGACGTCTCACCAGGACAGACGGGCTTCAGGTTAAACTATTTAGTGTCTCAATGTTTTAGTTTCCATTTTTTTTGTTTGTTTTTTTTAGTTTTTAGTTTTAGCGAAGCCCCTTTGAAACAAGACAAGTCGAAGTAGTAGTTTTATCTCTGGGTTTATATTTAAATATATAATGATCATTAGTACTTCTTATTATCATAATCATGTTGTGTTTTTTCTAATCATCCACATATTATTATTATTACTTTTTTATTTTCTCATTACATTATTTATATTATGTAATAGACACAGTTTATTCTGTTCATTAATGTTCAGCTCAGTCGTCATAGTAACAGTTAAACTACTGCTCCATATTTTTCTATAATTTTAAATTTATAAATGTTTTTGAATAATTGAACTCACAACGTTCAGTAGATCAGGGTCGAGGCTTTAGACGCCGCTTTTCAGCCAGATGCAGCCGTCGTACACACTGGAACATTTAACTCCAGGTCACATGATGCATGAGGCTGAGGACGAGCTGCAGCAGAACTGAGACGAGAAAGAGGATTTTAACAGTTTTGCTTCAGAAAAATGGAAAACACTCCAAGGAAAAGCAAAACTGGACACGTTGGTGAACTTTCTCCACAGCTGCACGTGTTTGTGATGTTTTTTATATGGACTTGTTTTGTTCTTCAGTTTTGTGTTTTATTCTGGACAGTTTGCCCATGAAGAAGAGTCTCCGCGCTCTCCTTGAGTCTGTCTGTACAAATAAAGATAAATGAAAATGAAACTCGCTGCATGTCGGACTCACACGGCGACGTCTGACGTGTTTCACCGACTCCGGAGCGAACAGCCTTATATAAACTTTTGACATATATTGCCAAAAACAAATCTTGACTAAAGCCTGTTATTATTTATCATGGTTTTCAATCACCCACGTAATCGCACAGTAATTAACCTTTTCACAGGCGAAGATGCACGGCCAATTACCCGGCAGACTGGCACCGAGCGCTGTCAGACGACGTCTCCAGTGAAGCTCCGGAGCGTTTCCAGTTTTCCGAGCGTTCCGTCCGAGGAGCTCGCGGTCTGGAGGTGTAAATTTACTTTGGAGAAATAAGTAAAGAAGTGCGTTAAGCGTCGGTGAGCTGCGCCGGGCCCGTGCGGGGTGATAAACCGCTGCGTTGGAAATTACTTTTATAAAGGTCAAACGGTTAAAGACTTGCTGGATACTGCGGACATGTTTAATTTTCAGATGACTGCCTCAGCTGCTCTGGTCTGCAGGGAAGTGACTATAGCAACCAGGAGGTGTCCAGTTCGAGCCTTATTTGGTCTGATGTGTCTGTTATTAATGTTCATATGTGATTTACAGACACAAAAGTGAAATAAAAACCCCAGGATCATGTAGATGGTTAATACAAACATTTAAGACCAAAGTTACAGAGAGAGGGGCATACGGTTTAGAAAAATAAATCTAAATAACGTAAAAAACCCAAACAAAAAACTCAAAGCAAAAGAAAAAAAAAACAACTAGAAATAACAAAAGATAAATAAACTAGAAATAACACAAAATAAATGAACTCAAGATAATAAAAAATAAAATTTAATGAATTAAAATAACTAAAAATAAAAAAATAAAAATTTAAAAACTCAAAATAACTAAAAAAATAAAATTAACTCAGAATAACTCAAAAATAAATAAATAAATAAAATAAAAATAAATAAACTCAAAATAAAAAATGAACCCAGGATCATGTAGGTCAATACGAACATTTAAGACCAAAATGAGCCTGACAGCAGCAGGGACAGAGAGAGGAGACAGTTTAAAAAAATTAAAATAAATAAACTGAAACAATCCCCCCCCCCCCCCCCCAAAAAAAAATTTTCTCAATCTCAAAATAACTTAAAACAAACTAACAAAAAACTAAAAAAAAAAAAAAAAAAAAAAAAAAAAAACAATTCGAAATAACTAAAACTAAATAAACTAAAAAATAAATAATCAACTCAAGATAACAAAAAAAATTAAATGAACTCAAAATAATGAAATAATAATAAGCAAAAAAAAAAAAGCAAAAAAAAAATACACAACAAAAACTCAAAATAACTCAAAGAAAAAAAAAATCTAAATAACTCAAAAAATATAAAAAATTAACTCAGAATAACCCCAAAAATTAATAAATAAATAACTCAAATTAACTAAAAAAAAAAAAGAACTCAGGATCATGTAGAGCGGGTTAATATGAACATTTCAGACCAAAATGAGGAGCTGTGGTGTGAGCGAACACGTCGTTGTGTTTTAAGTATCGTGGATGAATTTTTCCTGTGCATTCGGAGAAGTATCTGAGAAGTATCTGAGAAGTATTTGAGAAGTACAAGGCTGTGGTTTGTTTGTTTGTGGAGCTGTTAATTCGAGGCCGTTTAACCTGTTTGAATATTTGATTTTTTAATAACTAGAGTCATTTTTGAGGTATTGTGCAGCCTGTTTCTGCTTTTGCGTCGGCCTGGATGAAGGTCAGATCTGCTGAATAACTCAACTTTGTAAAGAAACGTGTGAAAATTGTGCAAAGCGCAACTGAAATTCTGGTTTTGATTTAGTTAAAAACGTGTCACATGTGGAAGCAAAAAGCATTTGAATTGGGTCCTTTTTAATTATTTTACTAGTTTCAATGTTGTTGGTTATTTGTAGAAAAAAAACAATACAAGCAAACTGCAAAATATCAGACAAAATGGAGTCTCGCAGCTTTAAGTCGGGAGCGTCAAACTCAAACTGGGCCAAAGTCAGTATCGAAATATAGACTGCACCTGATCTGTAAAGTTTAAACTTTTTACATGGAAACAAACTTTAGTTTTGCTGAACACAAAATCTGGGACAACTCAAGCTCGATATTACAAATTTATGGGAAATTAAATCTGAAATAAAAACACATCAGAAGTATTTATTTCTTATTTAAATAAATGATTTATTTTTGAATAAATCTGCCTCCCACGTGTCCTGTGAGTTTTCCATCTTTCGTTTGTCTGTTTTTGTGGAAGTTTGGACTAAATTTGGCCGAGGTCATTAGTCGTTTGGTCTAATGAGCGTCAACAGAAAAGGAGGGAGGGGCACTTCCACTGCAGCAAAGCATTCTGGGATGTGTAGTATTAGTGGTGCAGGTGAACTGGACTCAAATGCAACACAAAGAGAACAGGAAGTTCTACACAGAACAAAAACAAAAAAACTCAAAATAACTCAAAAAAAACAACTCAATATAACAAAAATTAAATAAACTCTAAGTAAATAAAAAAGACAACAAAAACTCAAAATAACCCAAATAACAAAACATAAAAATAAAAAATGAAGAAAAAAGACACACAAAAAAAACTCAAAGTAAAAAAAAAAAAGAATAATAAAAAAATAAAAATAAAAACCCCAGGATCATGTAGAGGGTTAATACAAACATTTCAGACCAAAATGAGTCTGACAGCAGCAGAGACAGAGAGAGACAGTTTATCAAGAGACAAAATAAATAAAAAAAATAAAAAAAATAACTTAAAAAAAAATTTAAACAAAACAAAACAACACATTAAAAAAATTCAAAATAACAAAAAACTAAATAAACTCTAAATAACTCACAGAAAGTGTCCTTAAACAGATAATACAGAATATGGTAAATCAGACAAAAAAACAACTGAGGAATAATGTTTTATTTAATATCAACGAAACTCTCTTCCACACTGGGGATTCAATAAACTCTGGAAATAAACTCAGGACAAATGGATAAATGCAGGTTCAGAGTTTCGCCTGGTCAACAATCTCTACAGAACCGACAGAACAGGAGCAGAACGAACAGACGACCCTGGAGTCACAAAACGAGAGGAAGCTGCAGGAAAACAGGGAGGTGATGAAAGAAGATCCGGAACAGGCTGTAAACCGGAGCCGGACTGAGGAGAAACACGATACACAACATTTAAACCATGTTCTAATGATGTTCCCTCTTCAAAAACAGACCTGGACCATGTGTGAATCAAACAGAACACGACTCCAGGTCTGTGTGTGCGACAAAACAGATAAAACACAGAGTAACGCTCACACGACTCGGGTTTGTGTCATTCTGGACCTTTAGAGTCACAACACGGCACTAAACCTAATTCCCAGATGGTTTCAAATGCGTCGCTTTTGTTGTGAGACATAAAGACTCTCACACGTGCCCCGTCTGCATGTTCGCCTTTGATTCCGCTCTTTGTAAAATGTATTTAACCTTGTGTTGTGTTTGTAGTTGACGGTGGGAGATGGTGGCGTGGATCAGAGCAGCTCGTGGACCCCCCGCGGGCCCCCGTCTCTGCTCCGTGACCCCGGCCGTCTGAAGGGTCCCTCCTCCCTGCGGACTGCGTTCCTTTGTAGTCGTGTTCGTGTCTAACCGGCAAAGGAAATCCATCAGGGTCGACTTTGGTGCTGTGTTTGAAAGACGGAAAAAAATGTGAGAAAAGCTGAAACTGGGATGTGTCCTTTAATGATGCGCAGCGGGTGGAGGATTCATGTCGGTCTTTGTGTTCGACTGTAGCAGAGGTTTGGAGTCACTTTGAAACGAGCTGGTACTTTTAGCGTCGTTGGAAGGATCGGCGCGGAGTACTTCCTGGTGTTTCACTACTTCACCACTCACAGAACAACATGAACGGAACAAAAAAGAGGATTTATGTTCTATTTACTCACAGCTTCAGCTCCAAATGAAGCTCATCAAGTGTCATAGCAACCAGAGAGCCAATCAGGAGCGCCTAGCAACGCTGTCAATCAACCTGTTGCTAACGCTAACAGGAGCGACGTCGAGGAAAGAAGGACCTGATGTGTCTGTTATTAATGTTCATATGTTGATTTACAGACACAGACGTGAAATAAAAACCCCAGGATCATGTAGAGGGTTAATACGAACATTTAAGACCAACATGAGTCTGAAGCAGCAGGGACAGAGAGGGGGACAGTTTAAAAAAATAAAAATAAAAACATTAAAAAAAAAAAAAAGAACTCAAAATAACTAAAAAATAAAAATGAACTAAAAATAAAAACTTAAAAAAAATATCCAAATGAACTCAAAATAACTTAAATTAAATAATAAATAACTCAAAATAACTCAAAAAAATAAACTCAAAATAATAATAATAAAAAAAACAACAAACTAAAATATCAAGAAAAACAAAACAAAAAACCCAGGGTCATGTAGAGCAGGAGTGTCAACCTCAAATTCACAGAGGCCAAAATTAAGTGTGTCTAAGTCGTGGCCAAACTAAATATTTATTGAAAAATTTCAACAACATCTGCATGTTTTTCAAAAGGGGTGGATTCAATTTGATTTGATTCAATGTGACGCGACAGGAGCAGATGCTCATAAGTGTCGACAGAAGTGTTGGGGTTCAGCACCAACACATTTGTAAAGAATTCTGGGAATTCATAATATTAGAGGTGCATGTGACGCGACGCCCAGTGGGCCACGTCTAGTGCACGTTTGATATGATCTCTCGACCAAATGTATTTATATCAAGGGCCAAATTTGGCCAAAAACAACAAATAAAATAACCTCAAAATAAAAAAAAACAAAAACAAAAAAACCCTAAAACCTCAAAATAACAAAAAAAAAGACCTAACTTAAAATAACAAAAAAACAAAAAAAACAAAAAAAAACAAAACCTCAATATAACTTTAAAAAAAAAGAATAATAATAAAAATTAAATTAAATTAAAATATAAAATAAATCTAACTACTTTTTAAACTTATTAACTGTGTCTGTATTTATTACTTATTCAAGTTATAATTATTATATATGCATTTGCTCAGATGTAAAAACACGGCTGTGTAACTATCTCCTGATAAAATTACATTCTAAGATCATTATAACTTTTCATTTCCTCTGTCGATGGCGACGTTACATGATGTGGAGGGTTTGTGTTTTCTATTTGTTGATTTATAATATTTTTTTTTTTTTTTTTACTATTGTGTTAAACTGTCAAACCTAATGAAACAAATTACAAAACACTATTATTACCGACATGACACGTTTCCACGGTGACGAAAAACAGGACCAATAATTATTTAGGAGAAAAAACAAAGCTTTGAAATAGAAATGAACAAAACAGTGAAGCGGCTGGACTTTTGTGCCTCGGAAAAACACTTTGAAGTTTGAACTTTACATGTAAATATTCGGCAGATAAACGGTTTGTTCAAGGAAAACGAGTCAGAAACGCCGCAGTGGGAGGAGCCATGATATGAACCGGGTTTTAGCGAAGAGCCAGAGCGACGTGGAAGTGTGTTTTAAATTTGACCAGGCCTTTACCTACAGTCATCTTTAAAATCCGGCACTTGAGGGGCCGGGAGCCGCTCTGCGAGGAGTCGGGAGCCGCTCTGTGAGGAGCCGGGAGCCGCAGAGACACCGGCCGCAGCTTTTATCCCGAGAAATGACTTCGCCGCCGTCTGGGAGTCAAAATCCACTGAGTTAAAACTGTCAAGTCGGAGCCATTACTGTAATGGAAGCACATCCCTGAAGAGGAGGAGGAGGAGGAGGAGGAGGAGGAGGAAGGAGGAAGGAGGAAGGAGGAGGAGGAAGAGGAGGAGGAAGGAGGAAGGCCGCAGAGACTCAGGCTTAGACCTACTTTTAATAAACTCCTGGCTGTACGGAGCAGAGTTTTAATGATGTAAAACTGCGGCTCAGGATCAAAATCACATAGTTTTTTTTTATTGGAGCGGTTTATTATCGACTCTCGACTTAAACGTCGCTGGTTGGACGGTCAGATCCACTGTCCTCCTACAGATGAATACTGTTGTTGTTGTGTCCTTGGGCAAGACACTTAACCTCCTCAGAGTCTGTCTGTGTGAACCTGGAATTATGTTTCTGATCCAAAAGTAAGAAAAGTTCTTCATCCACAGTAGAACGATGAGACCAGGACTGGAAAAGGACCAAACTGAGTCTACGTCAAGATTAAACCGTCCAAAGTTCTTCTCTCAAACTGAAAACCCTCTGTTCCACCTTGTGATGTCATCATGTGGTGATACAGGAAGTGCTCCACTGTGTTTTTAAACTCCACACATCTTCACTAGAATCATCTGGATCATTTCACTCTGGATTAGCCACTTATCTCGACTGAACTAAAGGTAAAAGGAGCTGTTCACTTGAAAACTACCACTTCATGACATCACAAGGTGGAACAGAGCGTTTTGATCTTTGTAGATGTTACAGACTCATAATAAAGTGTTACTCAAACATGTGAATGAAACAAACACGACTCCAGGTCTGTTTTTGAGGCGTTAGACCCTGGGTTAAAGCTCAGAGTCAGTTTTACGTCATGCGGCTCCTTTAAAGGCTCATTTCTTTTGTTCATTTCCACTTGACCTTCAGTTTAACTGGAAACGTTTGAATAAAATCAAACCTTGTTCTGTTTGAGGTCACATTAAACTGAGTGAAGTGCAGTCGCTCTTGTTAAAAGTAGCTGAACTCAAACTTCAGGAAACACGTCCCATTTAAACCATGATCGATGAGAAATGGGCCGGACCGCGGCCCAACGTCTGTGGGCCGGACGAGAAATATTTATCTGCCTGAAAAAAGTGAAAATAAAAACCTCACCAACACTCGGCAAAGAGTTTATATAAACGGACATCGCTGACCTGCTACAGCAAATACGAAGTTAGCACGAGTGTGCGTCCCCTCTCCGTCCGGCGTCCCCCCTCTCCGTCCGGCGTCCCCTCTCTCCGTCCGGCGTCCCCTCTCCGTCCGGCGTCCCCTCTCCGTCCGGCGTCCCCTCTCCGTCCGGCGTCCCCTCTCCGTCCGGCGTCCCCTCTCCGTCCGGCGTCCCCTCTCCGTCCGGCGTCCCCTCTCCGTCCGGCGTCCCCTCTCCGTCCGGCGTCCCCTCTCCTCCGTCCGTCGGCGTCCCCTCTCCCGTCCGGCGTCCCCGATCCGTCCGGCGTCCCCCCTCTGTCCGGCATCCCCTCTCCGTCCGGCGTCCCCTCTCCGTCCGCGCTCCACCCCTCTCCCCTCTCCGTCCGGCGTCCCCTCCCCGTCCGGCGTCCCCTCTCTCCATCCGGCGTCCCCTCCCCGTCCGGCGTCCCTCCCCGTCCGGCGTCCCCCTCTCCGTCCGGCGTCCCCCTCCGTCCGGCGTCCCCTCCCCGTCCGGCGTCCCCTCTCCATCCAGCCTCGCTCTGATTGGCTCTTTTGTTGCTATGATACTCGTCTGTATTTCTGCTCTAACCTCGTTTCTCTTCACGTGGAGCTGAAGCTGTGGTGACGTCTCACTCTGTTGTTTATAGAGTCTGAGTTTCGCTCGTGTTCGTGCTGATTTCTGTTGAATCGAGGTGATGGAGTTTCAAATATTTAAAGATAATTCTCGATTCGGGACCAGCCCGTGACTCCCTCAGAGCGACGCCTGAGGTCCACGTGTTTCCTTCACAACTTTAGGACGATTTCACTGAGATAATCACATTTTGGCTTGAGGAAAATGAAAAAGTTGTGAACTCGCTCCAGAAACTCACAGCCCACACGAGGAACGCTCAGATCAGATGAATCAATATCTGTTGTGCTGTTGTACTTCGAGTATTGATTCAGAAACGCTGCGTTTGAGGAGCAGGTCACACTTCACATTATTCACACCGAGCTGCGAGTTTCTGTGAGAAAAACTGTGGGTTTGGACACATCACCAGCTCAAGTTTTACTGCCAATCAAAACATTTTTATATTATTTTATTTATCCAGTCGGTGCCTCAGAGGGAAACGAAACAGAACAAACACAATTTATACATTATTACAAATATTTATACAGTTTTACTCTAATATTTTCACCTTTCCAAACATTAAACGCTCGAGTCACAGGTCAGATCTGTGGAGAGGCGAGAGCAGATTTGTTTTGTTTGTTGAAATAAAAACCTTGGGAACTGAATAAAGGGCAAGATAGATGTTTAAAGTCATTCTGAAGAACATTTTGAACATAGAAGTAACAGCTTCCACCAGAAAAGTTACGCAGTGAAACTTTAAATTCACAGTTTTGATTTATTCTGTTGTTTCCTCGTCACAGACAAACCTGGAGTTGTGTTTTTTGTTTCATTCTCACACGTTTAACACAAAAACCTGCAGATTTAGGCTGGAAAACACTGTTCCACCTTGTGATGTCATCAAGTGGTGATACAGGAAGTAGGAAGTGCTCCACTGTGTTTTTAAACTCCACACACCTTCATTTCTAGAATCATTTGGATCGTTTCAAACCTGGAATTGAACTAAAATCTCTTCTGAACTAAAGATAAAAGTTAAACCAGTTGAAAACTACCACTTCATGACATCACAAGGTGGAAAAGAGCGTTTTGAGCTTTGGAGATGAGACGAAAACCCAACTGCAACTGTTTTTGAGGAGGGAACAGTGTTAGAACATTAAAGCTCAACACCGTACGAGAGGAGATGTTAGACTTACAGACTTCGCTCTGTCTCTCGTCTTTACTCCATATTTTTCATTTTTTTGTTTCCAAACCGAGCTCAGGACAGACGTGAGACTGTGGACGTCCCGAGTGTCTGTAGCTGAACGTCGTAGGGTTAATGGAAACTCGTCTCGCTCTGTCTCGTCGTTGACTCTCACTGAGGAGCCGGTGTCGGACTCTCGTTCTTCTCGTTCTTCTCGTTCTTCTCGTTCTTCTCGTTCTTCTCGTTCTTCTCGTTCTTCTCGTCGGCGTCGCCTGAAACGCCTCGTCCGACTGCGTGACTCTCGTCTCTTTGACCTTGACAAACCTGCGGACGTCTGTGGGGTAAAAGTCGTGACAGTTGCCGACGGCGAGGCTTGTTTTTGTTTTCATAACCGTAAAAACCATCATGTTTGTGACAGATTATTCCAGGGGGCGCCGCTCACAAACGCTTCTGTTTGTTTTATTCCAAATGTTGAGTATCTGAGTTAATCTCCATCAGCCGACGATTAGAATTTACAGACACAAAAGTGAAATAAAAACCCCAGGATCATGTAGAGGGTTAATACGAACATTTAAGACCAACATGAGTCTGACAGCAGCAGGGACAGAGAGAGACAGTTAAAAAAAAATACAAAAAATCAACAAAAACAAAAAATTAACTCAAGATATCAAAAAAAAAAAAAAAACAAAAAAAAACTAAAAAAAAAAAAAAAAAAAAAAAAAAAACAAAAAACTCAAAATAACTGAAAAAAGGAAAATAACTCAAAATAGCTAAAAAAAAAAAAAAAAAAAAAAAAAAAAAAAAAAAAAACTCAAAGTAACAAACAACCCCCCCCCCGCCATCAAAATAACAAAAAAAAAATAAATAAATAAGTTAAAATAAATAAACTCAATATTACAAAAAATAAATAAAGTCAAGATAAAAAAAAAATAAAATAAACTCAAAATACCTAAAAAAAAAAACAATAATAAAGGAATGCAGAATAGAAATTAGAGTAAAATCAAAAAAAAAAACACTCAAAATAAAAAAAAAATGAATAAAATATTCTTAAAAAAAACAAACAAAAACCAACAACAGCTCAAAAATGCAGAATAGAATTAGAGTATTGATCGTGGAGTCGTGTCTCTGTGAATGTTCATAAAACGGTGGATCATTGTGATGAATCAGATGAACTTATTTCCATAACGACGAGTCTGTGACGGGTTTAAACGAGTTTAAATATTCACCACGAGTCTGTGACGGGTTTAAACGAGAGCAGTTAAATATTCACGTCTGAAGTGTCTGTAAATCACAAGCTGCAAATGTGTCGCAATTAAACACAAACTGATTCATGTCAGAGACAGAACAGCAGCAGTTCGTCTCTGCTTTGTGTCTCTCTGTCTCTGTGTGTCTCTGTGTCTGTCTGTGTCTCTGTCTCTCCGTCTCTGTGTCTCTGTGTCTCTGTGTCTCTGTGTCTCTGTGTCTCTTTGTCTCTCTGTCTCTTTGTCTCTTTGTCTCTCTGTCTCTGTGTCTCTGTGTCTCTCTGTGTCTCTGTGTCTCTGTGTCTCTGTCTCTCTGTGTCTCTGTGTCTCTGTGTCTCTGTGTCTCTGTGTCTCTGTGTCTCTGTTAAAGTCTCTGTGTCTCTGTCTCTCTGTCTCTCTGTCTCTTTGTCTCTGTGTCTCTGTGTCTCTGAGTCTCTTTGTCTCTTTGTCTCTCTGTCTCTCTGTCTCTCTGTCTCTGTGTCTCTGTCTCTCTGTCTCTGTGTCTCTGTCTCTTTGTCTCTGTCTCGTTCTTTGTTCCAGGCTCTTAAACTTTTATGTGCATTATTCCTGAGGGAAATTATGTCTCTGAACTCAAACTAAATCCATCCAAACGTCGACAGTTTATCTTTGTAAAACTCATTAGAAACTTTAAGAAAATAAGGCAAAGGTTTTAGATTTTCACGACCAACTAGAGCTCACGGTGTTTAAAGAAAATAAAACTAAAATAGACTAATATAGACTTAGTCCTTAATGAAGCGAAAGCATCAAAACCAGACACTCGACAAACTCGTCCCTGAGGCTCAAGGTGTGAGCCCAGTTTAGTCCAGACGTAGACCTGGTTTAGTCCAGACGTAGACCTGGATTAGTCCAGACGTAGACCTGGTTTAGTCCAGACGTAGTCCCGGTTTAGTCCAGACGTAGACCTGGTTTAGTCCAGACGTAGACCCGGTTTAGTCCAGACGTAGTCCCGGTTTAGTCCAGATGTAGACCTGGTTTTGTCCAGATGTAGACCTGGTTTAGTCCAGACGTAGACCTGGTTTAGTCCTGGTTTAGTCCTGGTTTAGTCCAGACCTGGTTTAGTCCCTGGTTTAGACCTGGTTTAGTCCAGATGTAGACCTGGTTTAGTCCTGGTTTAGTCCTGGTTTAGTCCAGACGTAGACCTGGTTTAGTCCTGGTTTAGACCTGGTTTAGTCCAGATGTAGACCTGGTTTAGTCCTGGTTTAGTCCTGGTTTAGTCCAGACGTAGACCTGGTTTAGTCCAGATGTAGACCTGGTTTAGTCCTGGTTTAGTCCTGGTTTAGTCAAGACGTAGACCTGGTTTAGTCCTGGTTTAGTCCAGACGTAGACCTGGTTTAGTCCAGACGTAGACCTGGTTTAGTCCTGGTTTAGTCCAGACGTAGACCTGGTTTAGTCCTGGTTTAGTCCAGACGTAGACCTGGTTTAGTCCAGACGTAGACCTGGTTTAGTCCAGACGTAGACCTGGTTTAGTTCAGATGTAGACCTGCTTTGGTCCTGGTTTAGTCCTGTTCTAGTCCTGCTTTAGTCCAGATGTAGACCTGGTTTAGTCCAGACGTAGACCTGGTTTAGTTCAGATGTAGACCTGCTTTGGTCCTGCTTTGGTCCTGGTTTAGTCCTGTTCTAGTCCTGCTTTAGTCCAGATGTAGACCTGGTTTAGACCTGTTTTAGTCCTGTTTTTTTTCCAGATGTAGACATGGTTTAGTCCGGGTCTAGTCCAGATGTAGACCTGATTTGGTTGGTTTTTTTGTTTTTTGTTCATTGTGTGAAAACTCACTGGAAAAACAGTGAAATAAAACAAATATCTGAACAGTTTTCGAATGAACCTGCAGTAAAAAACCTGATTTTTAGTTTGTGAAATCGCATTAAATTTCATAAATAAATAAATAAAACTTGGCCTTTTCCCTGGTTTCAGAATCAAGATGTGACATTTGAATATGTTGAGCCTTAAATAGACCCACACTCCTCCATAAAACACTTCAATCTCTGGAAAGTTACCTTCACATTTTGTATATTTACTTGTACAAAAACATCCCGGAGTGAGAGCGCCGGCCCCTCACCCGCCGCGGCCCACACGACCGAGCTCTTTAAACTGACGCTGAGGGCGACTCCACTTGAAAGAACGACGCCTCTGAAGACACTTTGATGTCCTTTGGTTCGCCCCGAGTCCCAAACCAAAGCGTCGGCTCACTCCCGCCCTCGCCGCCTGAGACACTCCAGGAGCCACAGGTCAGAACGATACAAACGCCATCGAAATGCACGACTGATAATGTTTAAACACTTAAGGTACAAAGCATTATGGGATGCATCGTGGAGATATAAACGACTCGGGAGATAACCTTCGTGTTTATCCAGCAGAAATAAACCTTTTGCCAAACTGTGGAGGAGCCTAAATAATGCAGCAGGTTTCACATCTGTGGAGACGTCTGAACAAAGCAACTGTCCAGAAAGACGTTAAAATGGAAATAAACACGAAATAAAACTGAACAAAATCCACGTTTCTGCTGCTAAACCGTGTACATCGTGTTTTTAAAAGATTTATTTACTGTCCCGGGTCGTTTTTGGCAGCTTTAGTGCACACGGGGTTCAAAAAAAAACACAAAAAAACACAAAAAACGTCCAAATCCTCTGCAGTTTCAAGTAGCTGGTGACATAACAAAAGACTAAAGGGGCAGAGTTTGAAGTGGAAGTGAAAACTCGACCAATCACACTGTTCCTTTTACCTCTAGACCCCGCCCCCTCACTCTCCCCTTTACTCCTCCAGACCCCGCCTCTTCTCCTCCATCACTCGCTCGTTTAGTCCTCTAGACTCCGCCTCTTCTCCTCCATCACTCTCCTCTTTAATCCTCCAGACTCCTCCTCTTCTCCTCCATCACTCTCCCCTTTACTCCTCCAGACTCCTCCTCTTCTCCTCCATCACTCTCCCCTTTACTCCTCCAGACTCCGCCTCTTCTCCTCCCTCACTCGCTCTTTTACTCCTCCAGACTCCGCCTCTTCTCTTCCATCACTCTCCTCTTTACTCCTCCAGACTCCGCCTCTTCTCCTCCATCCTCTCCTCTTCTCCTCCAGACTCCGCACTCTCCTCTCTTTTACTCCTCCAGACTCCGCCTCCTTCTCTCTCCATCCGCCTCTTCTCCTCCATCACTCTCCCCCCTTACCTCCCTCCTCCTCTTCTCCGCCACTCTCTTCTCCTCCATCTCCTCCTCTCCTCTCTCCCCTTTACTCCTCCAGACTCACTCCTCTCACTCCTCCAGACCAGACCCTCTCGCCTCTTCTCCCTCCTCCTCCAGACACTCTCCTCCTCTCCTCTTTACTCCTCCAGACTCCTCCTCTCTCTCCTCCATCACTCTCCTCCTTTACTCCTCCAGACTCCTCCTCTTCTCCTCCATCACTCTCCCCTTTTACTCCTCCAGACTCCGCCGCTCTTCTCCTCCATCACTCTCTCCCTCTCCTCCAGACTCCTCTCCCTCCCTCCGCCTTTTCTCCTCCCTCACTCCTCCGTTTTCTCCTCCATCACTCTCCTCGTTTACCTCCACTTTCTCCTCCTTCTCCTCCATCTCTCCATCGTTTACTCCTCCAGACTCCCGCCTCTTCTCTCCCATCACTCTCCTCTTTACTCCTCCAGACTCCGCCTCTTCTCTCCTCCATCCTCTCTCCCCCTCTTTACTCCTCCAGACTCCTCCTCCTTCTCCTCCATCTCCCCTCACTCTCCCCTTTACTCCTCCAGACTCCGCCTCTTCTCCTCCATCACTCTCCCGTTTAGTCCTCCAGACTCCGCCTCTTCTCCTCCATCACTCTCCCCTTTACTCCTCCAGACTCCGCCTCTTCTCCTCCATCACTCTCCCCTTTACTCCTCCAGACTCCGCCTCTTCTCCTCCATCACTCTCCCTCTTTACTCCTCCTCCTCCTCCAGACTCCGCCTCTTCTCCTCCATCACTCCTCCCCTTTACTCCTCCTCCAGACTCCGCCTCTTCTCCTCCCTCACTCACTCTCCCCTTTACTCCTCCAGACTCCGCCTCTTCTCCTCCATCACTCTCTCCCGTTTACTCCCTCCAGACTCCGCCTCTTCTCCCTCCATTACTCTTCTCTTTACTCCCCTCCCAGACTCCGCCTCTTCTCCTCCCTCACTCTCTCCCCTTTACTCCTCCAGACTCCGCCTCTTCTCCTCCATTACTCTCTCACTTTACTCCTCCTCCAGACTCCGCCTCTTCTCCTCCCATCACTCTCCCCCTTTACCCCGCCTCTTCTCCTCCATCACTTTACCTCCTCCAGAGACTCCTCCCTCTTCTCCTCCATCACTCTCCGCCTTTACTCCTTACTCCTCCAGACTCCTCCTCTTCTCCTCCATCACTCTCCTCTTTACACTCCTCCAGACTCCAGACTCTTCTCTCCTCCATCACTCTCCTCCTCCAGACTCCTCCAGACTCACCGCCTCTTCTCCTCCACACTCTCCCCCCATTACTCTCCCCAGACTCCTCCGCCCGCCTCTCTTCTCCTCCATCACTCTCCCCTTTACTCCTCCAGACTCCGCCTCTTCTCCTCCCTCACTCTCCTCTTTACTCCTCCAGACTCCGCCTCTTCTCCTCCATCACTCTCCCCCTTTACTCCCTCCAGACTCCTTCTCTCCCTCACTCCCCCCTTTACTCCTCCAGACTCCGCCTCTTCTCCTCCATCACTCTCCTCTTTACTCCTCCAGACTCCGCCTCTTCTCCTCCATCACTCTCCTCTTTACTCCTCCAGACCCCGCCTCTTCTCCTCCCTCCACTCTCCCTCTTTACTCCTCCAGACTCCCCTCTTCCCCCGCTCTCCTCTTTACTCCTCCTCCGCACTCTCCCCTTTCTCCCCTTTACTCCTCCAGACCCCGCCTCTTCTCCTCCATCACTCTCTCCCCTTTACTCCTCCTCCCTTTTACCCCCGCCTCTTCCTCCTCCATCACCCTCCCCCTTTACTCCTCCAGACTTCCCAGACTCTCTCCTCTTCTCCTCCCTTTTACCCTCCAGACTCTCCCGTTTCTCCTCCAGACTCCGACTCTCCCGTTTACTCCTCCAGACTCCGCCTCTTCTCCTCCATCACTCTCCTCTTTACTCCTCCAGACTCCGCCCAGTTTACCAGCTCTAGTTGTGGGCGGAGTCTAGATATTTTGCCACTTTATCCTCTTGTGTTTCTTGCGTTTGCACAAAATGACCAAATCCAAAAAAAAACTTGGTGTTACTGATTCAACATTTTCACCCCGTAACGTGGAGGACGCTGGTTCGATTCCCGTTTCGTTTCCTTCGCCGCGGTGACGTCATCCTCGTCAAACACATTTAAATAAATCTAAAGTCCCGCCGCGGTTCCGTTTGGCTCCCTCGCCGAGCCGTAAACTCACCTGTCACTCATCGGGCAGGTTCAATACTTTGATGGATGGTTTGTTCTCGGGCTGAATAAGAACGACCCGAGCGACTCCCGTTTCGTCTGCTCTCCAGGCTGACCAGCTGCTTATCACACTCCATAGACGCTCGATACGTCGCTCTCAATTCTATCAAAACGCTTTTTTTTAATACGTTTTGAAGTTGAGGTCCGTCCGGCTCCTTCGACTGTTTCTTTCGCCGTTTTGTTGGAAGGTTTTAGGATTTCTCGGCTTCTATCTGGACGTTTTCAGCTCTATTTTCCGCCGTTGTTATGGTAATGCTCATTCCGAGGTCGTTTTGGTCTTTTTACAAACATGAATTTTGAGCGGGCGCTTTGACTCGAGGCTCGCTCTGTTGCAGACTTTCTCGTCTCCATGGAGATGTTATTGATTCGCCTTAAATGTTGAACGCCGGAATGTCACCGAGCCGAGTTACAGGTCAGATCTGTGGGGAGGCGAGTCCGCTCACAGAACAAATTTGTTTTGTTTGTTGAAATAAAAACCTTGGGAATTGAAAAAAAGGGCATGATAGATGTTTAATGCCATTCTGAGGAACATTTGAAACATGGACGTAACAGCTCCCGCCCAGAAAAGTTACGGAAAGTTCAGGAACGACTCATTTTCTTTCTTCTCCATCGTGAAAAAATAGTTTTAAAAGGCCATATTACGCCACTTTCTCTGTTCTAATGTCGTTTCCTCGTCACAAACAGACCTGGAGTTGTGTTTTGTTTCATTCTCACATGTTTAACACACAAACCTGCAGATTCTCACTGAAAACACCCTGTTCCACCTTGTGATGTCATCAAGTGGCAATACAGGAAGTGCTCCGCTGTGTTTTTAAACTCCACACATCTTCAGTCTCTCACTAGAATCATCTGGATCATTTCAGCTTCTGGAATTCTCAATCTACCGAACAAAAATTAGCTTTTAAATTGAAAACTACCACTTGATGACATCACAAGGTGGAACAGAGCGTTTTCAGCTTTAAAAAACACAGCTCCAGGTCTGTTTTTGAGGAGGAAAAGTGTCAGAACATGGATTAAACCTCACAGAGTCCACATCTCCTGCTGGTATCTCGTGTGATGTTGTGGTTTCATAATCCCGTCGTGGTCGTGGCCCTTTGGGAGCACAGCGCCTCCTGGTGTTGTCTGATTGCACCTTTAGAAAGTACTTACCATGTAGTTCAGGACACTTGTGACTCCCGCTGTGCCCCAGTTCACCGCTGAGTCTCCATTTTAAAACAAAGACACTCCAAAGTTTGGCCTAATTCTAAATAAATATCCTCTTTTTCTCTCATAAAGCAGGACACACGCGGCGCAGTAATCTCATTTGGCAAACGCAGTTATAATGAAGTACTTTCTCAGCGAGGAGCCGGATTCTTGGACTTATTTTCTCGAAGTTTTCCTCTCGTGACGATCGATTAGTGAGACGTAATAAAACGGTAAAGGTTTAAAAAGGCTGTAAGGCTCTGAAGGTCCCACAGTGTTTGACTCTGAGCTGCAGGGAAATATTAGAGAAACTGGAGGGCGGGAGTACTTTTCACAGTACTTTTCAAGCATAGTTTTACTCCTACATGTCATATTTATTGAAGTAACAGTACTCTTACTTGAGTAAAAGTTGAAAACAGGCTCTGAATGTCCCAAAGTGTTTGATTTAAAGGATAAATGTGGAGTTTCACTGATCTTTGGTTTATCTACGAGAAAATAGGAAGCAGCGGTGGAAGCAGCTGTGGGTAGGTCCTTTTCAGAGTACTTCAGAGTTCTAGCAACATACTTTTACTTCTACTCTACTTGAGTCATATTTTTACTGCAGTAACAGTACTCTTACTCGAGTAAAAGTCATGTTCTTCTTCTCTCTGTGAGTCTAAAATATCTGGAGCTTTTGTGTTTCTGGCTCCTTCAGACGTGATTCAGTTTGGCTCATTTTTGTGGAATATATTTTAACACAGTACAGCAGAAAAAAACTCATAACTCTTTTGTTTCGAAATATTTGTCTTTTATTTTCTCAGAGCATTTAGAACGACTCTTCCCACATTAATCTGAGCAAATCCAGCACCGAGGAACGAACCCTCATTGTACAGTGGTACTTTGAGTCACATGGGTCAAATTCACAAACCCAGCGGTGTTACCGTCCACGTTTTAATACCAGAGATGCCCCAAAAACAGAACACAATGGTCTACAGTCCCTCAGCCAATCAGGACACAGAACACAATGGTCTACAGTCCCTCAGCCAATCAGGACACAGAACACAATGGTCTACAGTCCGTCAGCCAATCAGGAAAAAAAAAAAACAACTCAACATAAAAAAACTCAAAAAAACAACACAGTCCCCTTAAAAAGCCAAAATAAATAAGATAAAAAACACAAAACAAACAATGGTAACAAAAAAAAAAAAAAAACACACCAAAAAACCCTGAAAATAATTAATAAAATACACAAAATAAACAAAAAAAACACAAAAAAAACAAACCCTTAAAATAAAATAAAAAAACAAACAAACAAACAAAAAACAGAACACAATGGTCTACAGTCCTTCAGCCAATCAGGACGCCTGCTGTTTGTATGTCCACTCTTCTGATTTCAGATAAAACTTTCTTTCTTTCTTTTTCTTTCTTTCTCCTCGTTCACCGTGACGTGGTCCTGGAGCAGAGGTTCTCATCGT
Source organism: Periophthalmus modestus (assembly GCA_019594935.1). Classification (NCBI taxonomy): domain Eukaryota; kingdom Metazoa; phylum Chordata; class Actinopteri; order Gobiiformes; family Gobiidae; genus Periophthalmus; species Periophthalmus modestus. Next base: position 19,563,177 of record JAIEZT010000198.1, on the reverse strand, counting down.
GTGGTGCGGGTCCTCCTCTCGGTCCATTTCTCCGGCGCTGACTCTGATCCAGGCTGTGAGCGGCTGATTCTAGCTCTGCTTTGCCAAATAAGGCCGGTCCACATTTGGGATAAAGATCGGTTCAGAGTAAATGTCGATCCAAACCCATGATTTGAGCTAATAAACAGGAAGTGTCTCATTCACTCCACTGCCCAGTGAGAGTCGTCCAAACGTTCTCCCATGAAACGCAGATTTCAGACACATTTTAGAGTCAGTAACGCTCTGACCAGCTGGAGCGTCGGGGATTTCATTCAAAAAATAAAAAATAAAACTAAGTATATGATTTTTAAATGGTACAAACATAAAACGAGTCACTACTTTCGGTTTTGGCTTGAAAAATGTGTCTTTTAAATCTACAACTCAGAGTTATGTAAGAGTTTAAAATCTAAATTATCGTTTTATTACAGAAATTAATCTTGAATCTCACTGAATTACTGAAAAAAAAAAAATAAATATATTCCTTCTATTGTTGAGTTTTTAATCCAAGATCTCATAACTGCCTCCGTCTAAACCCGGGCCACACTAGAATCTGTTCGCCCGACGGGACCCTCCCCTGGACCGGACCCTCCCCTGGACCGGACCCTCCCCTGGACCGGACCCTCCCCTCGTCTGCCCGGACCCTCCCCTGGGGCGACGGCGACCCTCCCCTCCCGTCACCGGACCCTCCCTCTGGACCGGAGCCCTCCCCTGTCCTAAAGACTTGAACCAGTATCTGTAAATGTATGAGCATCAGTCCTGTTTAGTCCCGGTTCTGGGGTTTAGTGGTTTAGTCGTTTAGTCCCGAGTTTAGTCCCGTTTAGTCCCGGTTCAGTTCTGCTTTAGCCGAGCGGCTCTAGTCCCGGTTTAACTGTTCAGTTCTGTTTAATGTAGTGAGCATCAGTCCTGGTTCAGTCCCGGTTTAGTCCCGATTTAGACCCGGTTTAGTCCCGGTTTAGTCCTGGTTTAGACCCGGTTTAGTCCTGGTTTAGTCCCGGTTTAGTCCCTAGGAGTGGCTCTCTTCCTCAGTTCTTCTTCTCGACGTTTCTCTTTTCCCACAGTTTTTTTTTTTTCGTTGCTTAGAGGAGGGTCTGAGGACAGGGGGCGCTCTACACGGAGCGCTCTACAGGGGCGCTCTACACGGGGCGCTCTACACGGGGCGCTCTACACGGGGCGCTCTGCTCTGGGACACTTTTGTATTTGCTTGTTTTCTGTTGATTCATTTGTTTGTCTGTTTCTTTGTAGATTTTCTAACTTTCCGTTGGTTAAATCTTGTCTCTTTTTCAGCCCAAAGAGGCGACGCTGCTGCTGTGATTTTGGGCTTTACAAAAATTAATTAAATTGAAATTAAATAAACAAAAAAAAAGCTTTTGGTCATTCTGCCTCATAAAAATGGAATTCTACTCCTGAAATGTCTAGTGAAGGTGTGTGGAGTTTAAAAACACAGTGGAGCACTTCCTGTTTTACATCACAAGGTGGAAAAGCGTGTTTTTAGTCTCACTCTTGTGTTAAACATGCACAAATAAAAGAAAAAACTACTTTGCATCACCGTAGAAACACCCGAGTTCCTCAAACGCTGCAGAATTCTCCGGCGATTGTCATTTCCCATAATGCATCCTGATAAATCCAGATGAACGCACATCTCCTCGGCCTCGACGCTTCTGTTTGGGGCATTTCTGATCTTGTAATTACAGCTGGTCTTTTAAAAATGATTTACAGTGGAGGGGCCGGCGGCTCTCGTTTATCTTGGCGGCGTTAATAGGTTCTCGTGTCCCCGTCTCGCGCTCGGACCCGGAGGTGGAGCGGCGGACGGTACCGGCTGGAGAGGGATTAATGTGGAGCGATCGTGTGTCATTACTCAAGAGGACGCCATCACGAGCACAACCTCGAACTATGAGGATTATAATATGTGACTGACTTAAATCTGCATCAATCACACGATACGGAACAAACTGTGGATCTGGTTTAGATTCAACGACTGGATTTAAATCTTAAAAACTGTGTAAAAAAGTGACTGAGTGAGTCTAACGTCATGAAACTCACCGAGGCTATGCTGTCAATCAAACCTGTTGCTAACGCTAACAGAAGCGACGTCGGTGAAAGAAGGACCTGATTTATTCATTTATTTACTGAATTATGTATTTGTGTATTTATTTTATTATGTATTTATTTATTCATTTATGTATTCATGTATGTAATTATTATTATGTATATTTATTTATTTATTTATGTATTTATTTAATTATTTATTTGTATATCTATGTATTTATTTAATAATTTATTTGTTTAATTTTTTAATTATGTATTTATTTAATTATTAGTTCATTTATTATTCATTTATTTATTTGAATGCTTGTTAATGAAGACACATGATTCAACATGAACATAAACACGGCGGGTTATAGTCAAAGCCTGATTTCCATCTGTCCCAAGAGCTGGGGTCAGAAAAGGGTCAAAATGAAAAATTCCACACGACACTGGACATTTCACCATCCAAAATAAATAAAACTGTCTGTTATTAATGTTCATATGTTGATTTACAGACACAGACGTGAAATAAAAACCCCAGGATCATGTAGAGGATTAATACGAACATTTAAGACCAACATGAGTCTGACAGCAGCAGGTACAGAGAGAGACAGATTAAAAAAAGACAAAAATAAACTCAAAAAAATATTAAATGAACTCAAAATAACAAAGAAAAACGAACTTAAAATAACAAAAAAATCTAAATAAATTCAAAATAAGTAAAAAAAAAACCAACAACAACAGCTCAAAATATCTTAGAAAATAAACTCAAATAAATAAATAAATAAATAAAATAAAAATGTACCCCAGGATCATGTAGCGGGGACTATGACCAAAGAGTTATTTAAAAGTGCACTATGGAACTTTTTTTCCGGTGGATGGAGACGTTACGCCTCAGTCGCTCGTCCACAGTTTGGTATTAAACCCGTCGTCTCCATGTGGACAGGTCAGCTCTGTGGACAAGCGAGCCTGCTCACGTCAAGAATGTGGGTTTTTCAATGTATTTTATAACATTATAAAACTAAAATAAATAATATATAATAAACAAATCAAGACATGAGTTTAATGCCACATTCTGGGTAAAACATCTCCCAAAAGACCAACTAAAAACGACCCACAAGAGCAACGTTTACACAGTGTTTAACTACATATGAAGAAATAACGGACGATGGGAAAAGTGTCTTGCTTAAGGATACAATGGAAGCTCTTTGATCAAACCCCAAACCCTCTGGTAAGTGGGCAAACAGCACAGCGAACAAGTGGCACCTCATTAGTGTCGAGGAGGACACGCGATCGATATGTTTTAGCTCAAATCCTACGAGCGAAACGAGTCCAACGTCTGGAGTTTCGACTTTTGCTTCGTCTCGTGTTTACTTCAGTCTTTTGTGTTTCGCCGCATCAATCTCGTTCTCTTTGTTCGTCAGCGCCGCGGCTCCTCGAACACGACCATTACATCTGATCTTCTAAACGGGAGAAGATGTGCGGAGAGAGTTTTATTTGTCTGGAGCTTTGGGCGTCGTCTTTTTGTGCCGTGTTCTGCTCAAAATGAACGATCGTCGGACTGATATTTGTCAGAGCGTTTCAAAGACTCTCAATAAAATAAATAAATTAAAAGAAAAAAGCAGGAGGTCCTTTCCTTCTGGCCCTTTCGCCAACTTCCCTCCTCCAAACTTCATACTTCTCGAGCTGCACAAACCCGATCAATCAAACTCCTGGAAAGTGATTTTGCTTTTCAATTTTCTTACATAACGTTGTTTACATCTGCTGTAGCATTCGTGCGTCTGCCATTGACGATCATGGCGAAAACTTAGAACTTTTGACTCGGTTTTAATGGAAACACCATCACCCCTTTCAGCGGTTTGATCGTGGTGACCTCCACCGGATTCACGCTCTGAACTGTGAGCGATAGAAGCCCACGACTCCAGACGTATGAAAAAGACTCGTTTTCAGACTCAGAAAATACAGAGAAATCCTGTGTGATGAGCGTTATCAGAGGGTTATGTAAGTGCGCGGTTAGCATGGTGGTTGTTGTAGCTTCACTGTGAAGGAAAAACTCCGTTAAAGTCTTTAAAAGTCGGGGAAGGTGATTTTAAACTCGTCACTCGGGCTGGGAATCATTACGAAGTTTATTCGATATATTTCAAATCGATTTGGTCTAATTCTGTGAAAAATAAAGGTTTTTGGGAACATTTAAAGATCAACTGCATTAAAAAAAAAAAATAAATATTAATTTTTTTTATTTTTTATTTACCTTCCATTTATTGAAGAAGAGTGAACATAATGCTGCATTTTGTTTTGAGCATTTTAAGCTAACATCTTTTATCAATACGTTTTTTGTCATATTTTATTGTATTTATATGTAATTTTATCTTGTTCAGTGTCATTGGGTGTTTTGAAAGGAGCTTTTAAATAAAATGCATTATTATTATTATTATTATTATTATTATTATTATTATTAACCTCCTCGGACCTGGGGATAACACATTTTCGTTTGTCGAGGCCACAATCCAAATTTTTAGAAGAAGAAGAAGAAGAACAGCAACAAAGCAAAAATGTTCAATTTAGAATATTTACTTTTTTTTTTGTACATGGTTGATTTTTGATTGATTTTAATTTATTCTTGTGTCTTACACAGAAGAGCCTTTTAAGGACCTAGAACACACAAAAATACAAAAGTCCAGACGTGTTACAACGAAAAACAACAATAAACTCATTTAAAATAAACTCGTCTGACGCGTCTTTACATAGAAACGATGCAACTTATAAAAATCAGAAAGAAACAACCACCTCATCTGTCGTCATCACAGCAGAACATTTCACCAGAACATTTCACCAGAACATTTCATCAAATAAAGGATTTATAAGTTCATCATAAAATGGACAATACAACAAAAAATGAGCTTCACTCTCCACTTCACCAACTCACATAAAACACAGAGTCTTTTCTTCTTCAGGGGTTTGAGAAAATCTCCAGTTTGTGCAGAGGAAGGATCCTGTATGAGCCTCAATGATCTTTGTCCTGCTCAAACTCTGACATAAAACTCAGTCTTAAACGTGTCTTTTAATTGAACATATGTTTGTAACTCAGGTTTAGCCGAGATCAGCCTCAGCTCTTCAGAATTACACTTCAGTTTTGTTCTTATTTTCCTGGTACCTGTCTGCAGATCGTCACGAGACAAACTCAGGCACATTTTTGTTTCTCATTTAGTTTTTACTCAGGACAAATGTTTCAGACACTTAATAAACTTAAGAACAATTTTGTAAATCAATCCTCATGTGTCACTTTTATCAGAAACGACAGAACGTAAAAAGGTGATTGTTTGTTATTTGAGCCGAGTGCGACGTGAGGAGGTAAAAAACTTGACTGTAAAATGAATAAATCCATGAATGAGTCGGGTTCAACTATAAAAACACATGAGACTGTTCCACGTGTGATTCATCCACAGTTTAAACCAGCTGCACATTTACATTTAACAGAGACACGTGTTTAACGAAGAAGAACCACAACAGATCGACTAAAACAACCGAGACGAAAAGACTTAAACCAAAGTTAATATGAAATAAACCTGTTTTATCATCGAAACAGTCGATCAGATGTCAAATGTCAAATGTTCTGAAGAAACGACTATTTCCTCTAAACAAGCCTCACAAATGTAGAGCTGTGACAGAACAATGTGGTAAAATGTACAAAAAAAATACTCCTGGTGATTTATATCGATACAGCTGCCCACGATATCAATACTCAATAATTCTGACGCTCTGATTGCATAAGTGAGGAGTAACTTCGACCAACTGCAAACTGTGTCTCGTTTTTGACACTTTAACCATCGACGACACCGCAAAGAATCATGGGATCAACACGAACATTTAAGACCAAAATGACGAGTCTGACAGCAGCAGGAACAGAGAGAAGAGTCACGGTTTTTCAATAGAAAGTGAACAGGAGCCAGAGTCGATGGAGCAGGAAGTGCGACATGATCACTTCCTGTTTGGAGCACGACGCTAGCAGGTTAGCTACGTCCATTTATATAAACAGTCTATGGTTTATATAATAATTTAGAATGTTCTTTAAAGTTCGCAGTGAGATACAAAACGCCACATTCGCTGGTGCTGCCATCTTGAGGACGAAAGCTGCCATGTCGTCTGCTTGCCTCAAAAGAAAGGATTACTCTTCTATAACATCCGTAAAGACTCTGTTCGTCGCCATCAGGGGGCGTCGGTGGACTCCTGCGATTCCCCACAGACAGTACACAGAGCTAGCGTAACGTTAGCTTGTTGCTAGCAGCATATTTCCCTAATGCTATTTATAATTTAGCTATTGCGCACCTAGCATCAAAACTGCTCGTATCTATTTTCTTTGGATGTTCTTAAGTTATTCATGTCACTGTGGTGTGTGTGAATGCTAACACGAGGCACTTTAATGTCTAAAGTAGCGTCTGTTAAACGTTGCCTTTGTGTGTTTTTAAATGTGAGTCAAAATTTTTCAAAAAGCTTTTATAAAAACCTTGTTGCTAGCAGCTGTGATTAGCGTCAGGCAGCTATGTGTGTCCAAATAACGTTAGCATTAGCATAACTATTTTATCAAAGGTAATTTGGTCATAAGAAAAAAAGCCCAAAAAACTCTTTTCTGGTTAAACGGAGCAGCGCGGCCTTCGCTCCCTGAATGAATAAAAGTTGCTCAAGGATGGAAATGCGCAAAAACTTTTTATCAAGCTAAATTTTTTTTTTTTTTTTTTAAATAAATTTAACTTTTACTTTCTCCATGAATAAAAACACACCCATTAAAAATAATCAGGCTAATACAGCAGTGAAAATGTGAAAACAATAATTAAACTGGACACTTTCAGATTAAAAGCGCGGCTGAATTATTGAAAATTTTAACATTTATTTTGTAATTACCTCTTTTTTCTCTTTTTTCCCCGACAGAAATCTCAACGGGGCTGTGGAAATAATAATTAGCCTGGTCTTTTTATTTCAGATTAAAAGAGCCGTTGGAAGAACTTTTGAAACAATTCTTAAAATAAAAAACTAAATTCCAGCTCCGCTTGCGTCCTCGTGTTTTATATTTAGCTAGCGCGCTCCCGTATGTTTAGAACTGTTCCCGGCGCGTTACGGGGTCATTAAGCCCCGAGTTATTGGCTAGCGCTCCGGCTAAAGTGCTAACAGCTCTGGGACGTCCCGCTGAGAGTGTGCACCTTTGAACAGCTCTGCGTGGGGCGACCGGAGCCTTTTCATGTCGACAGTCACATGACACATAATCATAAAAGTGAACTGCCCGACAGGAAAACACCGCCCCCTGCTGGTGTGGGCTAAATGACTTTAATATAACAAGATGCGGATCAGGCAGAACAATACGGCCACGGACAGACGCGAGAGGAGCCCGGGCCGAGCTGCCAGCGAGGTTCAGACGGAGAACGACGGGATCTGAGACGCCGAGGGACCAGTCTGTCAGATTTGAGCTTTATTTTCAATTTTATTATTTCAGTTTGTGTTTTTGTCCATGTTCTAACACTACTCCCTCAACAAAAACACGTCTGAAGAGGCTCTAGACGTCATCCATGTGTGTTTGAGTCATCTAGAGATCTCTCCAAACCCTCCTGTGAGATTCTGTACGAGTAAGCCTACATCACCCACACGACAATCCTCCAAAAATATACAAAAACGTGATACAAACTGTGCGCTATGACGTGACAAACCTGGTGTGATTGTGTTGTGATAGTGGCTCTGAAGGGGGAGGGGCTTAGCACAGAGAGAGAGTGAAGCGAGGAGAGACTCAGAGCGTTAAAAATGAAAGTGAAACTGATAAAACCTTCTCTTTAATACCCCCACAGGAGTAAATACCTCCCCTTTAAGTCAGGTTTTATTGGTTAAGATCAGATTTAAACCACTTTTATGAAGCTGTTCTGGACAACAACAAAAAATGTATCTGTCTTGTGGATCACATATTACATATTTTAATCATAAACCTCGCCAAAACATGTGCATTTTGACAGTTAAAATCCCAAAATTACCAAAAAAAAACTGTCTGAAATGAACTGAAATGTGAGTCGGGCCATGATTGACAGATGGATTAGCCAATCAGGAACAGGCAGAGTCCACACATCAGAAAAATAAAGAGAAAAAATAAAATATCACAGAGGCTGAAACACATGACGACTGTTTGAACGAGCTGGTATCAGTCTGAAATATATCTGGGTTTGACAGGGAATCATGGGATTTGACCTTTGACCTTGAAATAATCCAGGGTCATCGTGTTTTTTTTGACATTTAACTCTCACTTTTCTACATTTTAAATCTAAAAAATAAAACTTGACACAATAACTGAACTAAACGACTGTTATGATGTTTTTAAAGGAAACATCAGAGTCTCTAGTCGTCGCTCCAGCCTGTGGTCGTATTGTTTTGGCTGATCAGCGTTCTCCAGCATTCTCCAGAGTTCTTCAGCGTTCTCCAGAGTTCTTCAGCGTTCTCCAGCGTTCTCCAGTCTTCTCCAGCGTTCTCCAGTCTTCTCCAGCGTTCTTCAGCGTCCCCCAGTGTTCTCCAGCGTTCTCCAGCGTTCTCCGGCGTTCTCCAGTCTTCTCCAGCGTTCTCCAGTCTTCTCCAGCGTTCTCCAGTCTTCTCCAGTGTTCTCCAGCGTTCTCCAGCGTTCTCTCCAGCGTTCTCCGGCGTTCTCCCTCGTGACCCGCTCGTGTCTGAAGCTCGTTTTCCCCGCTACAAGGAAACTGCATGTTCTGCTTCATTAAACATTACAGTTTAAAAACTCCGCTTCCTTTTCCCTCCCATCTCTGTGATTTAGGCCACGGTTTAGGAGAGACTGGTTCATAAATCAGTTTTTACACCTCGTCTGTTGGACTTCAGCCCAGAGCCGACACTGACAGACTCCTGGAAGAGAGACTGCAGCCGCCGCTCGGACACGTCTGACTGGAAACGAGAACGAGGCTGAGGAACGAGAACGAGGCTCAGGAACGAGAACGAGGCTCAGGAACGAGGACGAGGCTCAGGAACGAGAACGAGGCTCAGGAACGAGGACGAGGCTCAGGAACGAGAACGAGGCTCAGGAACGAGAACGAGGCTCTGGAACGAGAAGGAGGCTCAGGAAACGAGAACGAGGCTCAGGAACGAGAAGGAGGCTCTGGAACGAGAAGGAGGCTCAGGAACGAGAAGGAGGCTCAGGAACGAGAAGGAGGCTCAGGAACGAGAACGAGGCTCAGGAACGAGAACGAGGCTCAGGAACGAGAACGAGGCTCAGGAACGAGAACGAGGCTCAGGAACGAGAACGAGACTCAGGAACGAGAAGGAGGCTCAGGAACGAGAACGAGGCTCTGGAACGAGAAGGAGGCTCAGGAACGAGAAGGAGGCTCAGGAACGAGAAGGAGGCTCAGGAACGAGAAGGAGGCTCAGGAACGAGAACGAGGCTCAGGAACGAGAACGAGGCTCAGGAACGAGAACGAGGCTCAGGAACGAGAACGAGACTCAGGAACGAGAAGGAGGCTCAGGAACGAGAACGAGGCTCAGGAACGAGAACGAGGCTCTGGAAACGAGAACGAGGCTCTGGAAACGAGAACGAGGCTCAGGAACGAGAACGAGGCTCAGGAACAAGAACGAGGCTCAGGAACGAGAACGAGGCTCAGGAACAAGGACGAGGCTCAGGAACGAGAACGAGGCTCAGGAACAAGGACGAGGCTCAGGAACGAGGACGAGGCTCAGGAACGAGAACGAGGCTCAGGAACGAGGACGAGGCTCAGGAACGAGAACGAGGCTCAGGAACGAGAACGAGGCTGAGGAATGAGGGACGAGGCTCAGGAACGAGAACGAGGCTCAGGAACGAGGACGAGGCTCAGGAACGAGAACGAGGCTCAGGAACGAGGACGAGGCTCAGGAACGAGAACGAGGCTCAGGAACGAGAACGAGGCTCTGGAACGAGAAGGAGGCTCAGGAAATGAGAACGAGGCTCAGGAACGAGAACGAGGCTCTGGAACGAGAAGGAGGCTCAGGAACGAGAAGGAGGCTCAGGAACGAGAAGGAGGCTCAGGAACGAGAACGAGGCTCAGGAACGAGAACGAGGCTCAGGAACGAGAACGAGGCTCTGGAACGAGAAGGAGGCTCAGGAAATGAGAACGAGGCTCAGGAACGAGAACGAGGCTCTGGAACGAGAAGGAGGCTCAGGAACGAGAAGGAGGCTCAGGAACGAGAACGAGAAGCTCAGGAACGAGGACGAGGCTCAGGAACGAGAACGAGGCTCAGGAACGAGAACGAGGCTCAGGAACAAGGACGAGGCTCAGGAACGAGGACGAGGCTCAGGAACGAGAACGAGGCTCAGGAACGAGGACGAGGCTCAGGAACGAGAACGAGGCTCAGGAACGAGAACGAGGCTGAGGAATGAGGACGAGGCTCAGGAACGAGAACGAGGCTCAGGAACGAGGACGAGGCTCAGGAACGAGAACGAGGCTCAGGAACGAGGACGAGGCTCAGGAACGAGAACGAGGCTCAGGAACGAGAACGAGGCTCTGGAACGAGAAGGAGGCTCAGGAAATGAGAACGAGGCTCAGGAACGAGAACGAGGCTCTGGAACGAGAAGGAGGCTCAGGAACGAGAAGGAGGCTCAGGAACGAGAAGGAGGCTCAGGAACGAGAACGAGGCTCAGGAACGAGAACGAGGCTCAGGAACGAGAACGAGACTCAGGAACGAGAAGGAGGCTCAGGAACGAGAACGAGGCTCAGGAACGAGAACGAGGCTCTGGAAACGAGAACGAGGCTCTGGAAACGAGAACGAGGCTCAGGAACGAGAACGAGGCTCAGGAACAAGAACGAGGCTCAGGAACGAGAACGAGGCTCAGGAACAAGGACGAGGCTCAGGAACGAGAACGAGGCTCAGGAACAAGGACGAGGCTCAGGAACGAGAACGAGCCTCCGGAAACGAGAACGAGCCTCTGGAAATATGAACAAACGAGCCTCTGGAAACGAGAACAAACAAACCTCCGGAACGAGAACAAGCCTCAGGAAACGAGAGTGAGCCTCTGAAACGAGAACGAGCTGCGGGAAACGGGAATAAGTCTTGGAGATGAAACAAGAACAAAGGAGCCTCAGGAAACAAGAACGAGCCTCCAAAACGAGAATGAGCCTCTGAAACAAGAACGAGCTTCGGGAAACGAGAATGAGCCTTGGAGATGAAACAAGAACAAACGAGCCTCCAGAAACGAGAACGAGCCTCTGAAATGAGAGCGAGCCTCTGAAATGAGAACAAACCTCTGGAAACATGAACAAACGAGCCTCTGGAAACGAGATGAATGTGAAGAACATAACGTGACACACGAGGTTTTGGTCTGACGTTTGTTTGTATCGGTGACGGAGAAAAACACATTTGTGGATGAAGTTCTCTGCGATCTGGAGATGTTATTTTGAGGATTTCAAAATATACTTTTTTCATCGCTATGGCAACAGTCCAACAGCGAGACTCTAAAATCCATGAATAAAGGTTTTTGTCTGAGAGTCGCAGCAGAAAGAGAGAAAAACACAGGAACAGGCACAGAGCAGTATTAATACTATCATAGTAACAGCAGAGGTATTTGAAATAGTAGTAGTAGTACTAGTAGGACTCATAATAATAGTAATGGTATTAGTGGAAATGGTAGAAGTAGTAATATTACCAGTAGTAGCAGCAGCAGTAGTAGCAGTAGTAGTAGTAGTAGTAGTAGTAGCAGTAGTAGTAGTAGCAGTAGCAGTAGTAGTAACAGTAGTAGCAGTAGCAGTAGTAGCAGTAGCAGTAGTAGTATTACCAGCAGTAGCAGTAGTAGTAGTAGTAGTAGTAGCAGTAGTAGCAGTAGTACTAGTAGCAGTAGCAGTAGCAGTAGTAGTAGTAGTAGCAGTAGCAGTAGTAGTAGCAGTAGTAGTAGCAGTAGTATTCGTGGTAAGTAGTCCCTTTTCGCTCTCGTCCTTGATCTTCTTCTTTCTCTTGGATCTCTTTTTAGTGCTGTGGGTCAGTGGGGCGCCCCCTGCTGACTCCTCCTGTCTCCTGCCGTTTCCATTTCAGTTTCGTTTCCAGAGGCTAATGACTCTGTTGTAATGAGGAGCCTTTAACTTTAAAAAAACCTCACACGGACGGCGTCTGCTGCGGCGCTGGCTTCATCATCAACATGTCCCTGTGTGTTTGAGGTCGATGTGATTTACCATAACCAGCAGGAGGCGCCGTCATCTCTGCATTTTAAAGACTCTCTAATGTTTCACATGAACGTTTAGGGGTAATTGTTAGCACTTAGCATGCAGGTGAGCTAAGTGCTCGCAGCGTAAATGTCGCTGAATTTAATGTGGTATTTAAAGTGCTATAAACCCCGCCCCCTCTCGACCTATGACCTCAGACTGAAGCAGATCCCACGATAATGAATACACAAGGTACACAGAATACACAGAATACACAAAATACACAAAGTACACACAGGCCTCCATCAGGTGACCTCACATATACAAACTGTTTTCCATTACAGACAGGACTAGGAGTGTTACAGTGTCCAAACTGTGTGAAATAGCACAACTACAGACAGAATTCTTTCATCTTAGTACTATGTGACATCACGCATGACTGCTCTGATTACAGCAGGAGTTTTTGATACAAGAAACACCTGCGTCTCCAAGAGTCGATAGAGCTGAACAACGCTCCAGTGACAAAGTGACGTCATTATCTGGAAAAAGTAGAAAAGCCACAAACTAACGGCAACAAAATCATGCAGATGCACCAGCTAGCATACAGGCTAATCACAGACACGCCGCCGCCGAGCCGCTCACGTCTGCTGATGGTTTTATGTAATAAATCCACTAAAGTCCCTCTCTGACCCCGTGTTGCAGCTTCACAAAGAGACAAGGAAAACAAAACATCCATGAGGAACTCGCAGAGATCAAGACGCCCCCGACGTGAAGAGGCGTCCGAGCGGAGGCGTCCGAGCGGAGGCGTCCGAGCGGAGGCGTCCGAGCGGAGGCGTCCCAGCGGAGGCGTCCCGAGCGGAGGCGTCCGAGCGGAGGCGTCCGAGCGGAGGCGTCCGAGCGGAGGCGTCCGAGCGGAGGCGTCCGACCGGAGGCGTCCCGACTACAGGTCTACTGAAATATGGGCGGAGTTCCTGTGTTTAGTCCGTCTGTAAGTGTCAAGTTTGTTTATTTTTCTTCACTTTTTATTTATTCTTTAACCTTTATTTAAACTGAAAGTCAAAAGTCAAACACATAATTACTCAAATATTTAAAAAAAAAAACCCTCTTTAACCATTGTGTGTTATCTTATTGTCCAGCTAAAGCCCTTCTCGCTGAAGCGCTGACCACGACTCCTCTTGGAAACATGACTCGCCTCCCGGGGGCGGCTCTAATCTTCATAAAACATTCTGCGCGGCCTCTTTTATTGTGAAGGAGTGAGTCAGCGACCTTAGCATGCCGCGCATTAGCATAAACCGTCACGAAAATAACCAAAGTACATTTGATTTCACAAGGTGCAGCGTCTCTGGGACTTTATTATAAAAGTAAAATGTGTCTACAGGATCATGTGACCTTTAAGAGACCCGATTACGCCGACGCCCGTCAGAATCGATAAGAGTCACTTAAAGGGCCCACGACACGATTCTGTTCAAAGGGGCCGTATCACTCTGTTCTAGACCTGGAGTTGCGTTTCGTTTCATTCACACAAACCTGCAGATTCTCAAACTGAAAGCACTCTGTTCCACCTTGTGATGTCATCATGTGGTAATACAGGAAGTGCTCCAATCACAATCTGTTTAAAGCAGTGGACTGAGTGAATGTGTGTCGTCACCCACAGCTCCACATGAAGCTCATCGATGCTACAGCAGCTATAGTGGCTAATTTAAGCAGAGTTCTGACCTCGAGTATCATAGCAACCGAAGAGCCAATCAGGAGCGAGGCTGTTAAAGGTCACGCCCCTTCAGCCCACACGCTGGTTTGGCAGGGAGCGGGCACTTAGCAACACTGTCAATCAAACCTGTTGCTAACGCTAACAGGAGCGACGTCGGGGACAGAAGGACCTGATGTGTCTGTTATTAATGTTCATATGTTGATTTACAGACACAAGAGTGGAATAAAAATAGACAAAAAAATAAATAAATAAAACTAAAAATAACTAAAAATAAATACATAAACTGAATATAACAAAAAATAAATACATTAACTCAACTCAAAATAACTAAAAAAAAACAAAAAAAATTAAAAACCTCAAAATAACTAAAAAAAAATTAAGAAAAAAAATTATATATATCAACTCAAAATAACTCAAAAGAGAAATACATAAAAAAATAAAAAATAAAAAAATGAACCCAGGATCATGTAGAGGGTTAATACGAACATTTAAGACCAAAATGAGTCTGAAGCAGCAGAGACAGAGAGAGGGGTTTTTTTTACACAGAAAGTGAATTGGAGCCAGAGTCGATGCAGCAGGAAGTGCAACATTATCACTTCCTGTTTGAAACGAAGCAGCTAGCGGGTTAGCTACGTCCATTTATATAAACAGTCTACGGCTTGTGAACAATGTACAGATATAATACTTTGCTTATAAAACATTCTGTTTCCCATAGAACAGTGTCATTTCTCATAATCACAGAAAACTCAAAACTGTGACATTAGACTTTGCATTTGGTTCAGTTTGAACTTTGCTGCACGCTGCTTTTAACCCGACTGTACAATAAAGATTTACAGAACGATTTTTTAAACTCCACACACCTTCACTTGAATCATTTGGATCATTTCAGCTCTGGAATTGCCCAATGTTCTACTGAATTAAAGCTGTTAGTTACATCTACTTTGCGTTTTTTCAAATAACTCATGTATAAGCGTGTTCTGCTGGCATGTCTCTCCACAGATCTGACCTAACGCCCCTCTGTGGAACATTACAGGAACAAACCGTGCACCATTTTGAGGTTTGGAGGCCTGAGCACACAGAGCACACAGCCCTGCAACAGTAGAATATAAAAATCCAGATCCATTTCCATTTGCAGACGGCCTGATTGGACGGCTCGTGCGCGGCGTTGCTTTTGCCCACACACACTAACCCTTCACGAATGAACAGCTCATTTATTACACAGGTACTTCCTCAGGAGTCATTGGAAGGAAACATCTGCTTGATAAATGTCTTGCATGAAATTAAACTGCAAATGAACACGGAGGGTATCACGGCTGATCGCTTAGCACTCCTACGGCAACGCTCGCCCTGAAAAGATGGATTACACGATATTTGGGCGAGGTGGGTACATATGCTCGTCATTTGGGGTGTGTTGTTCTGCGCTACAAGGTGAGAAAACACTTTGGGCTTTTTCAGGAGTTTAAAGGGGAAATACTTGGGGAAACTTACGACTGTATTTTCCAGACGATAAGTTTGGTTGAAGGACTTTTTCTCAGATGCGAAATATGTTTTTTTTCTTCGTTATTATGTATTTTTTGGCTGGTGCGAGTTATACGCTGGAAAATACAGGTTAAGGTTTGACTCTGTTAAGGCTCAGCTGGTTGAGCGTTTGCCACTGATCTGAAGGTTGGCAGTTCAAATCCCGCTCTTGATATAAACACCTAACTCCGTAATCAATCGTGCTTCGTGTAAATTCAAACGTCTCACAGCAGAGGCACGAGGCTCTTTAGATATTTTACCGTCATTAATCTGCCTCTGTCCCTCGAAGACGCCGGATGAGAGGCAGGAGCCGCGGGGATTTTCCCAGACGCTTCTTCAATGCATCAAAGAAAAAATATGGATGGATTTGTAAAATAGAGGTAGTTGTGTGAAAAAATGCAGTTTATTCTGATACTTTAACATGATTTTATGGATAAAAAAAAGAATAAAAGTCTAGGTGAGATGTTCTGGTTTATAATGAGCTCAGGCCTTAAGGTTTAAGTGAAAACAGGATGAATATCACCAACAATCATCCACTTTAATGTCACTTGAGTAAAACCAGCAGCTCTGGAGTCATTTTGGTTGTAAGTTGATCTATATTTATTTATATTTTTTTTGTTAAATAGTACTTACAACAATTTTATAGACACATTGTACTACACAACAGAAAATAACTGAGAAGTACTTCCTTAAACCAATGTTCTGATGTTGTTGTTGTATATATTTACCTCTATTTTATTTTTAAGCAGATCTTTTTAAACTTCACGCCTGCTCTTATTTGTACTTATTTGTGTTTTTATGTTGGACTTTATCACCAAAGAAAGTTCTTAGTTTTTAGTTTTAGACAAAAAAAAACTCTTCTGATTCTTCTGATTCTGATTATTATTATCCTCTGATCCACAGGTTGGCAGTGCGATTCCAGCTCCCACAGATGAACACTGCCGTTGTGTCCTTGGGCAAGACGCTTAAACCACCATCGCTTCAATGTCTGTGTGTGCCGGTGTGTAAATGGGTGAGTGGTTCCTTGATTTAAAGTGTTTCGAGTGGTTGAAAAGTGCGACCATTCTGTTTTCTGATTGGAAAACCAGCTCAAGAAATAGTAAAATAAACAACAAGGACATTTCATTGTATCTGGCAACACATTTGGGTCACGTTTTGGAATTAAAAATCTAAATCTTACATGTTTATTCTTTCTAATTGAGAGTTATTGTCTGTTCGCAGATACGGCTGTGGCTGTTTTGGTTGACGACTTACACAATCGTTAAAAGATTCCAGACTTTTCCCAAACATCCCGTGTGCTTAAAGTCTCTGTCTTTGAACGCTGGAGGATTGTGTCTATCGTGCATGTTTTGGGTTAAAAAAAAGTAAAGAAATAACAGATTCCTTGGTGCCTCAAATGTAATAATCTGGTAGCGAACATCTATAATCTCACCTGCTCCTGTGTTTAATGTTTTCCATGGACTTATGTGTTTTTTGTTTGTATTTTGGCGCTCGTGAAAAGTACAGTTCTCTCCCTGGGCTCTGTCTGGAGAAATAAAGATAAAAAATACATTTACAAAAGTCGTTAGCTCATTTTAAAACAAACTTATTAAGGCCAAATAAGGGTAAATATTGTACTACATTTGACGCGTCCTTCAGTGCTTCTCGGGCAACCTGTCAGGAGGACCCACCTCGGGGGATTAGCCTCGACTGTAAATGGTTAATGGAGGAAACTAGAACTTCAGAAAAGGCAGATTTAATCTATTTTAGCAAAACCTTGATACATATTTTCACTTTCATACTGCGCTTTTCCACCTCCAAGGCTCAGAGCTCTTTACATCAAGGAACCTCTCACACATCCACTCACCAGAGACACAGACGCTGGGGCGACGTGGTGAAGTGTCTTGCCCAAGGACACAACAACAGTATTCATCTGTGAGAGCTGCTCCACCAATGATGTTCACGTCGAGATTCACAGGAAACAAATCACTGACTTTCAGATCAGTGGACGAACGCTCTACCGACTGAGCCACCGTCACCTCGGCAGCTCCTCGCTCCAGACGACGACGACGATGATGATGAGACTGTTCTTCATCTGAACCATCGTCGGCCCTAATGGCGTCTGCAGAGTGGAGTTTTTATGCACTGACGATTCACCGACATTATATAAAAGACACAGACGACACAGGACGGAATCACGGCGCTCCGGGACGAGTGCGAAGGAACGCTGTCCAACACAGGAACGCTGTCCAACACAGGAACGCTAAGGAACGCTATCCAACACAGGAACGCTATCCAACACAGGAACGCTAAGGAACGCTGTCCAACACAGGAACGCTAAGGAACGCTATCCAACACAGGAACGCTAAGGAACGCTGTCCAACACGCTAACGCTAAGGAACGCTATCCAACACCTCAGCGCCAAGGAACGATATCCAACACATGAACGCCAAGGACCGATAGCAAACACATGAACGCCAAGGAACGATAGCAAACACATGAACGCTAAGGAATGCTGTCCAACACGTGAGCGCGAAGGAACGCTATGAAACACATGAACACTAAGGAACACCATCCAACACGCAAGTGCGAAGGAACGCTATCCAACACGTGAGAGCTAAAGAACACTATGAAACACGCAAGCACTAAAGAACACTATCCAACACGTCAGCGCTGATGAATACTATCAACCACACTAACGCTAAGGAACGCTGTCCAACCCAAGAGCACTAAAGAACGCTATCCAACACATGAACGTTAAAGAACGCTATGCAACATGCTAACGCTATCCACCATGCTAACACTAAGGGACACTATGAAAAATGTCTGCGTTTAGCTCATGGGTATAAATCCTCCTCATGGTTTTTAATGACAGAGGCACATTAGAAGAGACTGAGGAAGAGGAGGATTCAGGTTTGGATTCACAGCATAAACACAAACACGAACAAACAGACACTCACACAAACTCACACTCACACAGACTCACACAAACACACACTGACTCACACAGACTCACACACAGTTAAAGCATGACACGCTCTCTATATAATGTGATTTGTTGCCACTAGGCCTTTGGGGGTTTGTTTACCCCTGGAGCCTTAAAGACAAGAGAAAGGGAAGAAAAGAGGGAGAAAAAATAAAAAGTAACTGGAAAGTTTCGCCGTGGACCTTTTGTCACTGTTTTGTGTCTTCTGGCGTTTGCAATTAGCGCTCGCCGCCAACCCACATGAGGAAGTGTCCATCGTTCCTCTTTCTTTGTGGCGTTGTCGGCGGGATTCTAGCCCGAGGATTTCGCCGCTGTGGCTTTTGAGCTATGGATTCCTGTAATGAGAATATGACTTCTTCTTCTCGCCTTCGACTGTTAATTATGCCTCTCCTTATGGCGTGTTATATTGTGTGTTTGTGTGGCCAAGAATGAAAGCGACAGAACAAAGATGGCGGTATAATGCGGCGCTCCGAGGAGGCGAAGGAGATCAAATGAGGAGTGGAAACCGTTCTGCGACCCGTGACACACACGTGATCGGGTCAGCGTGCAGAGGATGAAAAGATACTCGCCAGGCATTCTGGGAAATAAATTGAAGTGTCAATATTTTATTCAGCCGTCCAACCAAAACCATAAGGAGATTTGGAGCCGGGATAATGACGGCGATGGATTCGAGAGCGAGGTGAAAATGGAGGTGTTTTTTTAAGTATTTAACAGAATCATATCAGTCAGATTTAACAACACGAGCAGCGACCCAGCTCCACACGCCATAAATATCTCATGAAACTAGCGTTAGCCTCGTCAAGTTGAGCCGCTCCCCGACCGTAACCGCGACGTGGCCGGGTCAGCGTTCACAGAAAGGCTAGAACATGTTTTATTCATGTCGCTGTAATCCCCCAGTCCAGGTCTGAGCCAAAATAAAAGAAAACTTCAAATCTGTCACTGGACAAAAGTTTGAGAGTGAAGACGTTTGGCCGAGTTTCCTTTTTATTCAGCTGCTTAACCTCAGATCACTTTATGTTTCAAAGTTTTTTAGTCACACAGGATCAGAAGTAAATATTAAGATTAAATCCATCTCGGTCAAAGAAGAGAATTATCACAAAATGGCCGAGTCAGACCTGTAAATGTGTCTCTGTGGAGATAGATCAGTTTTAATGCCCTATTACGGAGCATAGACTTAATGATTCTTTTTGTCAGACTGGAGCGCGTGTTTTTCGGAAGAAGCAGGTAAAACAAACCCTAATTCTAATAAAACGAAAGACAGGATGAAGTTTTACCAAGTTCATATGGAGCAGTTTAGGTAAAAGACGAAGTTTAAATCTGTCACTGGACAAATCTTTATTCTTTGCTCATTTCCTGGCAGTATTTTCCAGCTCTTTTGTCAGTTTGACGGTGTTGGTTCTTGAGAAGACGTCTGTGTCGCCCCTCAGTCGTCCAGGTCTCAGCCAAAGCAAAAGACGAAGTAGCAAAGAATAAGAATCACTCACGGTTTAACCTCAGACGTCGACAGAATCAGTTAATACCCAAAGTCAGATGAAACTGGAGACAATAGATGTTTACAGTTCCAGTGTCGTTAGCGCCTCCTTCAGACAGATATAAGTCAGTGTCCAGCAGGAATCTGACCAGAGCTGAAGAAGAGACTTGGACGAGCAGAGAAACGTCTTCACTCCTACAACGATTTGTCCAGAGACAGAGTTAAACTTTGTCTTTTGCTCTGGATCAGAGCTGAACTGAGGGTTTACACAGACAGAGTAATAAAATCTCCTTCGAGACCTTCCACCAAAAAAGTGACATAGTGCATCTTTTCAGGCATCTCCCCCAGCCCCTGACCCCTGACCCCTGGTTCACTCCACTGCCCCTGACTCTTCATCAGACTCGTTCACACACACAGGTCATGTGACTCAGGTCATGTGACTCTGGGTCTGGGTTAAAAAAGGCTAAAGTTTAAACTCTGATAAAAGTTGGTTTGTGTCATAAATAAAGATCAGATTGTTCTGGCTCAAGTTTTTATGGACGAATAATAATCAGACACGTTTATGTCAAACTGGATCTCAGCAGAGACAGAGAGAGGCACAGTTTAATTTTATGTTTTTTAAATCGCCAAAAAAAAAAAAAAAAAAAAAAAAAAAAACCCAAATCAAATTAAAAAAAGATCAACTCAAAAAAATAAATAAATGAAAAAAAACTAAAAACCTTAAAATAACTAAATAAAAGAACAACAAAAATAAGTCAAAAAATAAAGAAAAATAAATGAACTAAAAAAAAAAAAAAAAAAAAAAAAAAAAAAAAGACAACAAAGCAAATAAAAACACACACACAAAAAAAACCCTCAAGAATAACTAAAAAACGAACCCTGGATCATGTAGAGGGTTAATACGAACATTTAAGACCAAAATGAGTCTGACAGCAGCAGAGACAGAGAGAGACACAATAGAAACTGAACTGGAGCAGGAAGTGCACCGTGATCACTTCCTGTTTATAGAGTCACAACCTCAACCACCAAACCTTCCGTTAGAGGGCAGATGTTTATCGACCGCACACTTTGATACATCCACTGCAGTGTCCTCGGCTCTAATTGGTTCCTCTGTTTGTTACTAAACGATGCACAGACTGAAGTTTGTGATTTATGGGCGGAGCTGTTCTGTGGTCGGTCGGACGCAGGACGATCCCGGAGCCGGAGTCATTAATCTGCTGAATCCCACTGTCTGCGCCGTCGTATAGAAACAACTTTTTTAGTGCGGTGTAAAATGCACTGCTGTAAATATAAAGACTGGGAGAGTCCAGACCTTTCCAAGGCACTGACTCCATCTCGCAACTGTACAAATATTTCACCCAGACTTAATTATAAAAGCTTTTCCCGCCGCATCACAAAAGCACTTTAGCTGAATGCTACGCTAGTGTCGCTACGATGCTAACGCTTCAATAGAGCTAATACTGAGTCTGATAAAAACAAACTCTTTAGACGGACGTGTGCTCTCGCTCGCAGGAGGAGAGGAAGAGGGGAGGAAGGAGGAGGGAGGAGGGAGGAGGAGAGAGTCAGAGGACGGATAGTGGGAGGAAAGAGGTAAAAACAATGTGGAGAAACAAAGAGGAGAAGAGAGAGATAAGGGAGGGAGGAGGAGAGAGAGAAAAAGGAGGTAAAAGAATGTGGAGAAAGAGGAGAAGCAAGAGAGAGGGGGAGAGAGAGAAAGGAGAAGGATAGTGGGAGAGGAAGGGGGTAAAAGAATGGGGAGAAAGAGAGGAGAGAGGAAGAGGTGAGGAAAGAGGAGAAACAGGGAGAGAAAGCAAGAAGGAAAGGAATAGAGAGAGGGAGAGAGGAGGGAGCAGGAGAGAGTAAAAGGAGGGATAGTGGGAGAGGAAAGAGGTAAAAACAATGGGGAGAAACAAAGAGGAGAAGAGAGAGAGAAAGGAGGTAAAACATGGAAAAATGTGGAGAAAGAAAGAGGAGGGAGAAAGAGGAGAAGAGAGAGAGAGTGGGGAGGGAGAGAAAGGGGAAGGATAGTGAGAGAGGAAGGGGGTAAAAGAATGGGGAGAAAGAGAGAGGAGGGAGGAAGAGGAGAGGAAAGAGGAGAAACAGGGAGAGAAAGCAAGAAAGAGAGAGAAAAGGAGGAGAGCGGGAGAGAAGGAGGAGAGAGAAAAAAGGAGAAAAGAGGAGAGCGTCGAGGATTAGTGGGAGAGGAAGGAGGTAAAAGAGTGGGAATAAAGAAAGAGAAGGGAGGAAGAGGAGAGGAAAGAGGAGGATAAAGGGTAAAGGAGTGTAGGGAGAGAAAAGTAATAAAGAGAAGAAGGGAAGAGAGGAAAGAGAAAGGAGAGAGAGAGGTTCACAGTGGTCCGTGTTTGTGTCTTATACTGAAACATAGAGACACATCAGTATAAAGAGTCTCTGCTGCTGTGTCTCATTAACACGTTTATTAAGAAAGAATCAGGCTGAGAGAGTATTTCAGTCAGCTCCGCCCCCTCTCTCTGTCCCTGCTGCTTCAGACTCATTCTGGTCTTAAATGTTCGTATTAACCCTCTACATGATCCTGGGTTCACTTTTTTCTGTTATTTTGAGGTGTTTTTGTTTTGTTTTTTAGTTTTGTTTTTTTATTTAGAGTTTATTTATTTTAGCCATTTTGATTTTATATTTTTTTAACTGTATTTTCTTAATTTTTTTAAGATATTTTGAGTTTTTTATTTTTTTTTAGTTATTTTATTCTTTATTATATTGTGTTTATTTTTTGTAATTTTTTGAGTTATTTTGAGGTTGTTGTTGTTTTTTTTTTAACTGTGCCCCCTCTCTCTGTCCCTGCTGCTGTCAGACTCATGTTGGTCTTAAATGTTCGTATTAACCCTCTACATGTTCCTGGGTTCTTTTGTTGTTTTTTTATTTGTTATTTTGATATTTTGTTTTGTCTTTTTTTTTTTTTTTTTTTTTTTTTTTTTTAGTTATTTAGAGTTTATTTATTTTAGTTATTTTGAGTAGATATATTTTTTACTTTATTTTCTTCATTTTTTTTAGTTATTTTGAGTTGATTTTTTTTTTTTTTTTTTTTTTTTTCATTATTTTGAGTTTTTGTTGTTGGTTTGTTTGCTTCTGTTGGTGTTAGCAACAGGTTTGATTGACAGCGTTGCTAAGCGTGGTCTTTATTGATGTTTTTAATAAAGTTATTCAAAGTTTCTTATATGTTTTTGTTTTTTGGCAGATTTTTCCCGTGGGTTTTCTCCAGTCGTGGTTCCATTCCAGCGATGACACTGTGAGCAAAGATTAACTAAGTGTAAATCCAAAGACTCTATCGCATGAAGCGTGATGGTCAGATCCATCACCGCCGGACACTGTGGACAAGCCCATTATGACGCTGCCACATGCTGTAAATCTACTTCTGCAGAAACGACGGCCAGGCACAAGAGCAACTGTACGAAACTCTGGAGCTACAGTTCAACAAAAGAAAGTATTATACCTCTGTGGGGTATTAAAGAGGAGGTATTTACTTCTGTGGGGTATTAAAGAGGAGGTATTTACTTCTATGAGGTATTAAAGAGGAGGTATTTACTTCTGTGGGGTATTAAAGAGGAGGTATTTACTTCTATGGGGTATTAAAGAGGAGGTATTTATTCTGTGGGGTATTAAAGAGGAGGTATTTACTTCTGTGGGTATTAAAGAGGAGGTATTTACTAATGTGGGGTATTAAAGAGGAGGTATTTACTAATGTGGGTATTAAAGAGGAGGTATTTACTCTGAGGTATTTAAGAGGAGGTATTTACTATGGGGTATTAAAGAGGAGGTATTTACTTCTGTGGGGTATTAAAGAGGAGGTATTTACTTCTATGGGGTATTAAATCAGGGGTATTAACACTGTGGGTGACGTCACACTCACTTAATACACTTCTTTATACATTCAATGGGTTTTACATGTAGAATTTTGTATTTTTCAGGCATCGCAGTGAATAAAATACATGCAGAGAATGAAAAAAACATAAATTTGCAGATATAAAAGTGTAAAAAACACAGTTCTCTTCAAAGTAGTGTCAGACTCTCAGAGCCTCATTTAAGGTGAGTGCAGGTGAGCGCTGGCACGGCTCCAGATGTGAACTATATGCAAATATCTGGAGGTGAAATGGTAATGCTCCTCCCCAGTCGGTTTGGGCTCTCCTTCCTCCAAGACAAGTATGGAAATGTGCTTACTAAGTACACACAATGAATAGTGAACGAACATTACAACCCACAGCGGTGCTTATTTATACATTTCCAAGTTCTACATTTCAAACAGTAAGGAGAGATGGAGAGAACGCCGGAACATCGCGGTACATTTGGTTAATTTTATTGTCCTAGAATGATCCATAAGTGACAGTTTTCTATTCCGAGAAAACCCCCGAGACTCAGTTAAATCCAAGCGTTTGTTCCGTGTTGTGTTTTGTTCTTATTGCTATGGTGACGTGGGTGTGCAGCGATCACACGTCCACAGTCATCTCACAGTCCCCACAGAGCCATAGCATTAAGCTAACAAGCGCATTTATTACACGGATACTGTATGTGTGTGTGGAGCAGGAGGGGAGGAGTCTGCGGAAGGAGGAGGCTACAGAGGGAGGAGTCTGTGGAGGGAGGAGTCTGTGGAAGGAGGAGTGTACAGAAGAAGAGGTCTACAGAGGGAGGAGTACAGAGGGAGGAGTCTGTGGAGGGAGGAGGATAAAGAGGGAGGAGTCTACAGAGGGAGGAGTCTGTGGGAGGAGGAGTACAGAGGGAGGAGTCTGTGGAGGGAGGAGCCTGCGGAGGGAGGAGTTTGTGGAGGGAGGAGTCTGCGGAGGGAGGAGGGTTTAAAGAGGAGGGAGGCGTCTGCGGAGGGAGGAGTCTACAGAGGGAGGAGTCTGTGGAGGGAGGAGTCTACAGAAGGAGGAGTCTGCGGAGGGAGGAGTCTACAGAGGGAGGAGTCTGTGAAGGGAGGAGTCTACAGAGGGAGGAGTCTGTGGAGGGAGGAGTCTACAGAGGGAGGAGTGTGTGGAGGAGGAGTCTGCGGAGGAAGGAGTCTGCAGAGGGAGGAGTCTACAGAGGGAGGAGTCTGTGAAGGGAGGAGTCTGCGGAGGGAGGAGTCTGTGGAGGGAGGCGTCGATGGAGGAAGGAGTTTGTGGGAGGAGTCTGCAGAGGGAGGAGTCTGGAGGGAGAAGACTGTAGTGGGAGGAGTCTGCGGAGGGAGGAGTCTGTAGTGGGAGGAGTCTGTGGTGGGAGGAGTCTGCAGAGGGAGGAGTCTGTAGTGGGAGGAGTCTGAGGTTATTTTTTAGTGAAGGAATTTCATTTTTTCAACATATTTATATATTTTTTTGAGTCTGTGTTTGTTGTTTCTTCATGTTTTGCGACAGCTGTAGAGCTTGGAGTCTTTTGAAAAATATCATAAATATGCTAAAAACACATTATAATAATTAGTAGTGGTAGTAGTAAATACATTTTGAGGAAAATATCAAAGAAGTAAATAATCTTCCTGTACATCTTGGCGGCCATTTTATCTCCTGACTGTATCAAGTCTCTTTCATTATACATCAGCATCAGAGCGCTAACCAGCTGTAGCCGCACTTCTCCTTCTCATCTCCTAAAATTTACACAGATAATTAAGCACTGGGGACATAATTAGACAGACAGGTATATGTGCTTTAGCTTTAGACACTTAAAATGCTAAGTGTTGGGGATATAAACCCCATTACACCAGCTACACACTGTAGACAAGCCATTTATCTCCAGACGCTGCCTGATCAAAATGGGACTTAAAGAAGCTGAGGACTATATGGTTCTC
The DNA here is from genome assembly GCA_019594935.1 of Periophthalmus modestus. NCBI lineage: Eukaryota > Metazoa > Chordata > Actinopteri > Gobiiformes > Gobiidae > Periophthalmus > Periophthalmus modestus. The sequence continues at coordinate 19,537,548 of JAIEZT010000198.1, read as the reverse complement.
ACGCTTTGTAATTATGGCCCCCGCCTCAAGTCTATTAACAATGCAAATGTCCCCAATGAAAACAAATGTAAATGTCTCCAATAAAAAACCCAATGTAAATGTAAGAGGCTCGATTAAAGACAAACTGAAACGTGTGATTCATCAAATTAATGCAAGACTGAGATTATGACGAGTGTGATTCAGAGACGAGGTTTTATACATCTGCAACATGTTAGAGCCACACGGACATCTCACACTGAGGACCACAGGGGCCGGCCTGAAGGTCCCGGAGTCAGGACTAAAGCAGGACTAAAGCAGGACTAAAGGAGGACTAAAGGAGGACTAAAGCAGGACTAAAACAGGACTAAAGGAGGACTAAAGCAGGACTAAAGCAGGACTAAAGGAGGACTAAAGCAGGACTAAAGGAGGACTAAAGGAGGACTAAAACAGGACTAAAACAGGACTAAAGGAGGACTAAACATGGACAAAACAAGGACTAAACAAGGACTAAAGAGGGACTAAAACAGGACTAAAAGCAGGACTAAAGCAGGACTAAAGGAGGACTAAAGCAGGACTAAAGCAGGACTAAAACAGGACTAAAGCAGGACTAAAGCAGGACTAAAGGAGGACTAAAACAGGACTAAAGGAGGACTAAAACAGGACTAAAGCAGGACTAAAGCAGGACTAAAGCAGGACTAAAGGAGGACTAAAACAGGACTAAAGGAGGACTAAAACAGGACTAAAGCAGGACTAAAGCAGGACTAAAGCAGGACTAAAGGAGGACTAAAACAGGACTAAAGGAGGACTAAAGCAGGACTAAAGCAGGACTAAAGCAGGACTAAAGCAGGACTAAAGCAGGACTAAAAGAGGACTAAAGCAGGACTAAAACAGGACTAAAGCAGGACTAAAGCAGGACTAAAGGAGGACTAAAGCAGGACTAAAGCAGGACTAAAGGAGGACTAAAGGGGGACTAAAGCAGGACTAAAACAGGACTAAAGCAGGACTAAAGCAGGACTAAAGCAGGACTAAAACAGGACTAAAGCAGGACTAAAACAGGACTAAAACAGGACTAAAACAGGACTAAAACAGGACTAAAGGAGGACTAAAACAGAACTAAAACAGGACTAAAGGTGGACTAAACATGGACAAAACAAGGACTAAACAAGGACTAAAACAGGACTAAAACAGGACTAAAGCAGGACTAAAGGAGGACTAAAACAGGACTAAAACAGGACTAAAGGAGGACTAAAGCAGGACTAAAGGAGGACTAAAACAGGACTAAAGCAGGACTAAAGGAGGACTAAAACAGGACTAAAGCAGGACTAAAGGAGGACTAAAGCAGGACTAAAGCAGGACTGAAGCAGGACTAAAGGAGGACTAAAGGAGGACTAAAACAGGACTAAAACAGGACTAAAGCAGGACTAAAGCAGGACTAAAACAGGACTAAAGCAGGACTGAAGCAGGACTAAAGGAGGACTAAAGGAGGACTAAAACAGGACTAAAGCAGGACTAAAGCAGGACTAAAACAGGACTAAAGCAGGACTAAAGCAGGACTAAAGGAGGACTAAAGCAGGACTAAAGGAGGACTAAAACAGGACTAAAGCAGGACTAAAACAGGACTAAAGGAGGGACTAAAACAGGACTAAAGCAGGACTAAAAAACAGGACTAAAGCAGGACTAAAGCAGGACTAAAACAGGACTAAAACAGGACTAAAGGAGGACTAAAGCAGGACTAAAGGAGGACTAAAACAGGACTAAAGCAGGACTAAAACAGGACTAAAGGAGGACTAAAACAGGACTAAAGCAGGACTAAAACAGGACTAAAGCAGGACTAAAGCAGGACTAAAGCAGGACTAAAACAGGACTAAAACAGGACTAAAGCAGGACTAAAACAGGACTAAAGGAGGACTAAAACAGGACTAAAGCAGGACTAAAACAGGACTAAAGGAGGACTAAAACAGGACTAAAGCAGGACTAAAGCAGGACTAAAGCAGGACTAAAACAGGACTAAAACAGGACTAAAGCAGGACTAAAGGAGGACTAAAGGAGGACTAAAGGAGGACTAAAACAGGACTAAAACAGGACTAAAGCAGGACTAAAGGAGGACTAAAGGAGGACTAAAGGAGGACTAAAGCAGGACTAAAGGAGGACTAAAACAGGACTAAAAACAGGACTAAAACAGGACTAAAGCAGGACTAAAACAGGACTAAAGGACTAGGACTAAAAACAGGACTAAAGCAGGACTAAAGCAGGACTAAAGCAGGACTAAAACAGGACTAAAACAGGACTAAAGCAGGACTAAAGCAGGACTAAAGGACTAAAGCTAAAACAGGACTAAAACAGGACTAAAACAGGACTAAAGCAGGACTAAAGGAGGACTAAAGGAGGACTAAAGGAGGACTAAAACAGGACTAAAACAGGACTAAAGCAGGACTAAAGGAGGACTAAAGGAGGACTAAAGGAGGACTAAAACAGGACTAAAGCAGGACTAAAACAGGACTAAAACAGGACTAAAGCAGGACTAAAGCAGGACTAAAGCAGGACTAAAGCAGGACTAAAACAGGACTAAAACAGGACTAAAGCAGGACTAAAGGAGGACTAAAGGAGGACTAAAGGAGGACTAAAACAGGACTAAAACAGGACTAAAGCAGGACTAAAGGAGGACTAAAGGAGGACTAAAGCAGGACTAAAGGAGGACTAAAGCAGGACTAAAGGAGGACTAAAACAGGACTAAAGTAGGACTAAAGGAGGACTAAAACAGGACTAAACATGGACAAAACAAGGACTAAACAAGGACTAAACAAGGACTAAAACAGGACTAAAGCAGGACTAAAGCAGGACTAAAGCAGGACTAAAGCAGGACTAAAACAGGACTAAAGGAGGACTAAAACAGGACTAAAGGAGGACTAAAACAGGACTAAAGCAGGACTAAAGGAGGACTAAAACAGGACTAAAGGAGGACTAAAACAGGACTAAAGCAGGACTAAACATGGACAAAACAAGGACTAAACAAGGACTAAAGAGGGACTAAAACAGGACTAAAGGAGGACTAAAGGAGGACTAAAACAGGACTAAAACAGGACTAAAACAGGACCAAAGGAGGACTAAAACAGGACTAAAGCAGGACTAAAGGAGGACTAAAACAGGACTAAAGCAGGACTAAAGGAGGACTAAAACAGGACTAAAGCAGGACTAAAGGACAGGACTAAAACAGGACTAAAGCAGGGACTAAGGAGGACTAAAACAGGACTAAAGGAGGACTAAAACAGGACTAAAGCAGGACTAAAGCAGGACTAAAACAGGACTAAAGCAGGACTAAAGGAGGACTAAAACAGGACTAAAGGAGGACTAAAACAGGACTAAAGCAGGACTAAAGCAGGACTAAAGGAGGACTAAAGGAGGACTAAAACAGGACTAAAACAGGACTAAACATGGACTAAAACAAGGACTAAACAAGGACTAAAGAGGGAGCACTGTCTGTGATGAACAGGAAGGCGGCCATTTTGTTGTCACTTTTACTTATCCAGTTATGAAAGCTGGAGGACATGTTCTTTATCGTTTGGACTGTGGGAACATAAAATCATTGTTGAGTTCACTACGGTTAAAAAAGACAATTACACTATAGCTGTATTATGCTCGAGGTTGCTGGTTCAACGCCACGGACTCCATCAGTATAATGACAGTTATGTATGTAACTATGGTTCTATGATGCAAACTTTAAACTGAAAACTGACACAGACATTATTTGGGTCACTCCAGTCAAAAAAGTCCATTACACCATAAGAACTTTGTGTATGACGCACGAGGTTGCTGGTTCAATGCCCTGGTTGCTGGTTCAATGCCCTGTTTGCTGGTTCAATGCCCACACTAGTATGCACAGCGACGAGGGACTGAACGGGGATTATTCTGCACTTTTCTCTGTGTTGATTTAATGAAGGTTATTCATGTTCTGATTTGTTGTATTGTGATTTTAACGTCTTGCTTATTCTGTAAACCACTTTGAATCACTTTGTCCCAATTGTGCTATACAAATAAACTCGCCTTTTCTTGCCACTTGCGACTTTATTTATGTATTCACTCTAAAAACACAATGCAAATCTGTTTGTTCAAACTTAAGTCCCCAAATTCCGCTGTCCCATTATTAGCACTAATGCCTATTCTCACAGGTGACCTACAATCACATTTGAATGTAATCCCCCTCATGTTTTTCTCCCTCTTTCTTCCTCTCTCCCTCTTTCTTTCTCTCCCTCTCTCATCGATTGTGAATTTTTAATAAGTCTGGGATCAAATCTGAGTAAACAAACTCGCTTTTCTGCAATAAGAATACAATTACAAGTCCATCATGGGGCCTTATTCTCTTTCTATCTGCAAATCCCTAAGTCATTAATCCACTGCAGGGAGGGAGAGAAGGAGGGAGGGAAGGAAGGAGGGAGAGAAGGAGGGAGGGAAGGAGGGAGAGTGGAGTTTGTTTGACTTAAGGCGATACCGAGTCTTGCATATGAATCAGCACTAGCCACTTGGAACGCCCCCTCCACCGTCTCATCAGCATTCAGCCCAAATACACCCGACACTTCCTGCTATAGAAAACTGTCAGTAACACTAAATGTCATTAGGGCTAACGGGGACGTTAGCTAGCGCACTGATATGTTAGCCATCACACACTGGTATGATGTGAGCTGATATGACGTTAACTAGCACACTGATATGTTAGCTAGCAGACGCTGGTACACTGATATATTAGCTAGAAGACACTGAGCTGATGTTAGCTAGCACACTGATATGATGATAGCCAGCAAACACTGATATGTGGTTTAGCCAGCAAACACTGATATCATGTTAGCTAGCACACACTGATAGGACGTGAGCTAGCACACTGATATGATGTTAGCTAGTAGATGCTGATATGATGTTACCTAGTAGACACTTGTGCGATGTTAGCTGATATGATGTTAGCTAGCAGACACTGATGTGATGTTAGCCGGCAGACACAGATATGACATTAGCTAACAGACACTGATGTGACGTTAGCTAGCAGACACTGATATGATGTTAGCTAGCAGACACTGAGATGATGTTAGCTGATATGACATTAGCTAGCAGACACTGGTATCATGTTAGCTAGCAGACACTGATATGGTATTAGCTAGCAAATGCTGATATCACATTAGCGAGCACACTGATGTGATGTTAGCTAGCAGACACTGATATGACATTAGCTAGCATATGTACATGTTAGCTAACAGACAGTGACACTGATGTAGCTAGCATGTTCAGCTAGCTAACAGACAGTGATGTGATGTTAGCTAGCAGACACTGATGTGCTGTTGCTGGGGGACACACAGACAGGAGACATGTTGTTGACATGTTTCCTGATGTGAAAAAAAATCCTTGGGTTTATGTTTTATTTTCGTTGCTAGCTCTGTGCAGAAAACTGAAATAAATTAAGCTAACAGACATCTTAGACACAGTTATTTGTTCAAAACAACACTTTGATTAATGCTGCACTGGGGAACTTTCTAGTGCTAGCAGTTGCCACCTGCTTGTTTCCATGAGCTGCTATCGCTCACCTGGATTGTCAAAGAAATGGCATTAGACCGATCCGTCTCCATGGAGACAGCACTGGGTCAGGTTACAAGTCAGATGTGTGGAGAGGCGATCCTGCTCAGAGTAAGAAAACATGTTTTCCAAGGTATTTTTAAATACAAAAACGCCTGTATTTCAAAGCCATATTGGGAACATTCCAGACAAAGCAAGTTAGCTACAGAGTGCCAACAGACAACAGTGCAGACTGTAAACATCTGTTTTTGAGCAAGTACACTCTGGTTAATCATAATAATAATAATGTTACTACTGCTACTACTACTGCTACTACTACTACTACTGCTACTACTACTGCTACTACTACTACTACTACTACTATTGCTACTACTACTACTGCTACTACTACTACTACTACTACTACTACTGCTACTACTACTACTGCTACTGCTACTACTACTACTGCTACTATTACTACTACTACTGCTACTACAACAAATACTACTACTGCTACTACTACAAATACTACTACTGCTACTATTACTACTACTGCTACTACTACTACTACTGCTATTACTACTACTGCTACTACTACTACTGCTACTATTACTGCTACTACTACTACTGCTGCTGCTGCTACTGCTACTACTACTACTACTGCTACTATTGCTACTACTACTACTACTGCTGCTGCTACTATTACTGCTACTACTACTGCTGCTACTACAAATACTACTACTGCTACTACTACTACTGCTGCTACTGCTACTACTGCTACTACTGGTACTACAAATACTACTACTGCTATTACTACTACTGCTACTTCTACAAATACTACTATTACTACTACTACTACTGCTACTACGACTACTGCTGCTATTGCTACTACTACTACTGCTACTACTACAAATACTACTACTGCTGCTACTACTACTACTACTGCTCCTACTGCTACTACTGCTACTACTACTACTGCTATTACTGCTACTACTACTACTGCTATTACTACTACTGCTACTATTACTGCTACTTCTACAAATACTACTATTACTACTACTACTACTGCTACTACGACTACTGCTACCACTACTGCTGCTACTACTACTGCTGCTATTGCTACTACTACTACTGCTACTACTACAAATACTACTACTGCTGCTACTACTGCTACTGCAACTACTACAAATACTACTGCTACTACTACTGCTACTACTACTACTACTACTACTACTGCAAATACTACTGCTACTACGACTACTACTACTACTGCTACTATGATGACTACTACTTCTACTACTGCCATTACTGCTGCTGCTACTACTGTTACTATGCCTACTAGTACCACTACTGCTCTACTGCTACTTCAACTACTACTACTACTGCTGCTGCTACTACTCCTACTATGACTGCTACTACTGCTGCTAATACAACTATAACAATTACTACTACTAATTCTACTAATACAAAGGATATATACAAACACACACATCACATTCACACTAGACACTGTGTGGGTCAAGTGTCTTGCCAAAGGACACAACCCCAGTTTGCATTAGACTCACAGTCGCCCCCTTGTGGCACCTGGTTTTCCCGACAGTCTCGTCCCGGTCCTGAGCAGACGGGCCTGTGTTTCCCTCCTGAGGCCGGTGCAGCAGGTGAGAGGATAAATCCCCCGTGTGCCGCTGTCAGCATCACACTGTTACACCATTTATCTGAGAAAGTATTTTATTTGAAGTAATTTGACACGAGGGCTGTGCGTGGCGTATGTCGTGGGTGATTGCATAAGCCTGCTGTAGTGTAAGCCTTTCCCCTCCACTGAGAGCAGCACTACTTATCTGATTATGAAGCTGATGATGAAGCCACTTGTACAAAAACATCTGCAGCGCTGCCGTACTCTGCTAACGCTAATGCTAATGCTATCAGCACAATCTGACTTTAAATGGAGTTTGGGAACCATTCTTTGGGAGTACAGCACTGAAATGAACTTAAATATTCAAACTAGAGTAGGTGGGACTTCATGTGTTTTAGTAAAAGAGCAGTTTGACAGTTTTGAACATAAAACAAGTATTTCTAGAGCTGCGTTTCAGACTGTATAAAGAAGTGACTGAGCGAGAGTGACGTTGAGGCTAGCAGTTATAGCGACAAATTACTGACCACGAGTATCATAGCAACCAAAGAGCCAATCAGGAGCGAGGCTGTTGAAGGTGACGCCCCTTCCCACCCGCACCATTGGTTTAGCAGGGAGCGGGCGCTTAGCAACTGTCAAGCAAACCTGTTGCTAACGGTAACAGGAGCGACGTCGGGAAAAGAAGGACCTGATGTGTCTGTTATTAATGTTCATATGTTGATTTACAGACACAGACGTGAAATAAAAACCCCAGGATCATGTAGAGGGTTAATACGAACATTTAAGACCAACATGAGTCTGACAGCAGCAGGGACAGAGAGACAGTTTTTACACAGAAAGTGAATTGGAGCCATTCTATATTCTGTAAATAAATCCATTTCCAAAGTTTTCTCTCATCTTTGCTTATGGACGACGCTGTTAAATAACTCCGCAATAAAAATATATTTTAGTTTTTCAGATTCTTGAAAGTAGTCGCCCTTGAAATGGTTTTGACTTCACAGCTGTGCGGCGTCAGGGTCAAGAAACGCCGCGAGCTCCAGCTGTGGTCAGAGCGTTGTTTGATTGTTTGTGTGTTGTTTGTATGTTCCATGTGTTTATTCACAGTTTAAATCTGTTCAGTGAGAATCTATAATGTAAACAGGCCTTAAAATAACAAAGTGTGTCCAAACCATAGACTGTTTATATAAACGGACGTAGCTAACCTGTTAGCCACCGCTACGTTCCAAACAGGAAGTGATCATGGAGCATTGTTTTACACGGAGCTTTTCCAGACGTTCAAAGTCGTTTTACTTAGTCATTTTACTTTACTAGATTTTACACACACAAACTCACACAGTGTCTTGCCTAAGGACACAATTACAGTTGATCCCTGTAGCGCCTCACTGTGGCCCCTGGTGGTCCCTGCGGTCTCTGTCCAAGTCCTGACCAGGTTTTTCAAAAACCAGATTTTTCTGAAAAACTCACATTAAAAGTCTGACCACGGTCTGTCCCTGATCCGACTCGTTCTTGTGGCTTTTGTGCCGTTCATCATTTTTGTTCTTTTAGAGTTTTTGGTGAATATTCAAAAAAAAAAAAAAAATTTACAGGTCCAGTTTTAATTATGCATTTTGTTTATTTCTTTTTTTTCTCTTTAAAACTCATTTAAAAATGTATTTCTCTGTGGTTTCTGTGGTTACCCTTTTCCTGACGACACGACCGTCCCACAGTGACTCGCTCTGTGTCCTACAGGTCACAGAGAGACGTCCCCCTGTGTCCTGCAGGTCACAGAGGGACGTCTGCCTGTGTCCTACAGGTCACAGAGGGACGTCCCCCCTGTGTCCTACAGGTCACAGGGGACGTCCCCCTGTGTGTCCTACAGGTCACAGGGGGACGTCCCCCTGTGTCCTACAGGTCACAGGGGGACGTCCCCCTGTGTCCTACAGGTCACAGGGGGACGTCCCCCTGTGTCCTACAGGTCACAGAGGGACGTCCCTCTGTGTCCCGCAGGTCACAGAGGGACGTCCCGCCGTGTCCTGCAGGCCACAGTCACAACAGGCTCTGTGCAGGACCAGCAAAGAGTTAAAAATATAAAAATAAAAAGCATTGTCCGAATTTTTGTATTTATTTATATTATTTTGATTTATATATATATATATATATTATATATATATATATATTATTATATATATTTATATATTATATATATATATATATTTTTTTTTTTTTTACATTTTGTTTTTTTTTACATATTATTATTATTATTATTATTATTATTATATTATTATTTTACTTTTTTTTTTTTTTTTAAATTAACTCAATTGTTTTACCTCGGTGTTTTTGCTCTTGGACTTGTTTTACTTAAAGTTTCACTCTGTAACTTTTCTGCTGGGGCGAGTGTCAAACTCATATTATTGTTTGTAATGTTTCAGAGTGCGGCATTAAACCTGTACATCTCCATGGAGACAAACAGGTGACGTCACTAGAGTTACGGGTCAGATCTGGGTCATTCTGAGCCACATAAACAGCAGTAAAGAGAGTACATGTTTAATGTCACACTGTGGAACATTCCAGGCAAAATAATGATAAACGGAGGCAAAAAATCTGATATTTTGTGAAGCTTTTCTCTGTTTTCTAAACGCAGCGTCAGCTCAGGCGGAAATCTGGATTATTGGCCGTGAATATTTATCAGGACAAAGGTGTTTATGAAGCGAACTGAGAGATTCAGATGTTTTTGACGATATTCTGTTGTTTTTCTGTGTTTTTTAGACATAATAATGGGAGATGTTCCAGCAAAATAAGCCTCATTCTGTCATTTTATCTGTCGCTCGATGATAAAACTGCACATTTGTCGTTCCGAGTCGCTCTGTTGGGACGAGCGGCTGAAGTCGGTGGCGTCTCGTTGTCGTTGGCACATTTACACGCCGCACTGACACGTTCACGCCTCATAATGTTTCACATAAAGTAAAAATAAAAGCTCTACGTGAATTCGCCGGCCCACGAGGAGCGAGCAGACGTCGTACGACCGACGCGCTCGGCTCCTTCAGCTCGTTCCTCTTCTTCAGCTCGTTCCCTTCAGCTCGTTCCTCTTCTTCAGCGCACATCCCGGTCCTCCAGCTCCGCCCCCCTCCTCCTGTTGACGAGCTCGTTACACTTAAGGCCTCTCCCCTGATTAAAACGTCCTCGCCGGCCCTCGTAATTACCTCGTTAATTGGCTCCATTTTCAGCAGCGTCTGAGCAGTGAACTGAGATTCTACAACGAGCCTCCAAGGTTCCAGCAGGTCCCAGATGTTCTTCAGAGGGAGGTGATAAAGAAACAAGGAGCAGCTCGGATTCACGGAGGAGGAGGAGGAGGAAGAGGAAGAGGAGGAGGAGGAGGAGGAGGAGGAGGAAGAGGAGGAAGAGGAGGAGGACGAGAACGAGGAGGAGAAGGACGAGGAGGAGGAGAGGAGGAGGAGGAGGAGGAGGAGGAGGAAGGGGAGGAGGAGGAGAGGTGTTACTGTGTGAGAGGAAGAGGAGGAGGAGGAGGAGGACGAGGAGGAGGAGGAGGAGGAGGACGAGGAGGAGGAGGAGGGGGAGAAGGAGGAGAAGAGGAGGAGGAGGAGGAGGAAGAGAAGGAGAAAGAGGAGGAGGAGAACGAGGAGGAGAACGAGGAGGAGAAGGACGAGGAGGAGGGGGAGGAGGAGAACAAGGAGGAGGAGGACGACGAGGAGGAAGGGGAGGAGGAGAACGAGGAGGAGGAATAGGACGAGGAGGCCAATCAGGACGCAGAACACTGCACCTCCTTTAGCCAATCAGGACACAGAACACGTGCCTGCAGACACTGTAAAATAAATCACGCTAAACTGCACTGGTCTCTCCAAATGAACATTTTTGAGCTATTTTTTCATATCACTTTGGGGAAACCTGCGGCTTAAATCCGATGCGGCTTGTACAAGTTTTTTTTCTCAAATTAAAGCACGTGGCTTTATTCAGGTCTGGAGTCCGGAAAATACGGTACTTAGTGTTGGTCCCAACCTGAAGGTCGGAGGATCGAGTCTCACTCAGACCATGTTCTGTCGTTGTGTCCAAGACACTTCACCCACATCGCCCAGTATGAAAGTGGTGTGTGGATGATCGGTGGTGGTCTGAGGGGCCGATGGCACAGATTTGCAGCCTCGCTTCCATCAGTCTGCCCCAGGGCAGCTGTGGCTACAATAGTATCTGACCATCACCAAGTGTGGAGTGAACGAATAATGACGACAGTGGAGCTTTGAGAGGTTCTGACAAGACGGTGAAGAGCATCACAAGGCTTTACTGTTATTACTTTGGAACATTTCTGTCCATCCATCTCCACGGAAACGAGACGTGACTCTGAGCAACAAAAACACCGGAAAAAATCCAGGACAGACACAAACCAAACAAAGTGTAAACCTCCAACAGCTCCTCCACCAGAACCTCCTCCACAAGAACCTCATCCACCAGAACCTCCTCCACCAGAACCTCCTCCACCAGAACCTCCTCCACCAGAACCTCCTCCACCAGAGCCTCCTCCACCAGAACCTCCTCCACAAGAACCTCATCCACCAGAACCTCCTCCACCAGAACCTCCTCCACCAGAACCTCCTCCACCAGAACATCCTCCACCAGAACCTCCTCCACCAGAGCCTCCTCCACCAGAACCTCCTCCACAAGAACCTCCTCCACCAGAACCTCCTCCACCAGAACCTCCTCCACCAGCGCGTCCTCCACCAGAACCTCCTCCACCAGCCTCTACAGCGCCTCCTCCAGCCTCCACACTCTGCTTCGCCATGGCAACAGAAGCAGGAAATCACCAGAACATCCTCCACCAGAATCTCCTTCTGGACGAGGTGCCTCCACCAGAACGTCAGCACCAGCCAGCTGCGCCTCGTTCCACCAGAACTCCTCCTCCAGCCTTGGCGCTACAGCGCCTCCTCCAGCCGCTCACACCGCTCACATCGCTCACATCGCAGGCCCACATTCGGGGACGGTATCCAGGTCCGTGCATTATCAGAGTTGCAAAAATTGCTATTCTGGACGGTGGTGCAGAGCGAATGGGCATGAAAGTGGCACCCAGCCAGCTGCTCCTCCTCATCCTCTCTCCCTCTTTCCCCATCTCCATTTCCCCATTCTCCGCTCATTCACCACCGTGGAGCGTGTTGGTTCGCCCTCTTTTTACTGGCCGCTCACGTCGGTTGAGTCTCTCAAAATCGCCGCTCAGGGTCGTGCAGATAAAGTCTCAAAGATGTTTTTCAGGCCCCATTCGGGCGTCGTCCAGCTGTGTGTGATCCATGTTTTTAAATCACGCTTCAGGTCAATGGTATTAAAGGGGCGGACTGCACAATTCATGCTGAGTGTGTTGCAGTTTTACAGATGATTTAGTTTGGCTCACGGTAATGGGAGAAAGATGAAAGTGGAACCAGGAATGTTTCCTCCTCTGTCCTCCTCAACGTCTCGAGGTCCAGAGTCCCTCTCCAGACACAACGTCCAGACACAACCCCATTTCTCCACAACGTCCAGAGACAACGTGGAGAGACAACGTCCAGAGACAACTTTTTACTGGGTCCAGAGACAACTCCAGTTCGAGGTCAGGGACAAGTCCAGATAAAGTCAAAATTCCTTCAGATGTTTTCCAAAGAATACGTCCAGAATCCAGGGAAGAGTCGAGGTCCAGAGACAAGTAAAGACATAACATCCAAAACACGTCGTCCAGAGTCGTGGATTCTGTTTTTAAAAGTCCAGAGTCGAGGTCCAGACACAACGTCTTCCAGGTCAGGTCCACAACGGCATTAAAGGGGCGGACTGCACACTTAAAGGGAGTGTGTGCAGTTTTAGAGATGATTTAGTTTGGCTCACGGTAATTAAGAGAAAGACTGAACCAGACGAGAACCAGTCCAAGTTTTTCCAGAGTCAACGTCCTGAGCTCAAAGAGTCCAGAGACACAACGTCCAGAGACATCGTCCAGAGACAACGTCCAGAGTCGAGGTCCAGAGACGACGTCCAGAGTCGAGGTCCAGAGTCGAGGTCCAGAGACAACGTCCAAAGCCGAGTCCAGAGACAACGTCCAGAGTCGAGGTCCAGAGTCGAGGTCCAGAGCCGAGGTCCAGAGCCGAGGTCCAGAGTCCAGAGTCGAGGTCCAGAGCCGGAGGAAAGTTCAGGACAGAGGAAAAAAACAAAAGGACCAGATTTGAGTGTGAAAAACGTGACGATGCGACGGCCTTTTGTACTTCAGACTAAACCCTCCTGTGTCGGAGTTCGCTCTGATTTTCTCTTTTAGAACAGAACGTCTTTACGTCTAACGAGAAATGAATCTTTGACACATCTTTAAAACAACACAACTTTGTGGCAAATTGGACTCTACAGCGCCCCCACACGTTCACAGGTGAGAGGAACCTGAGCCTCGTTTTTCTCTGTATCTTCTCTCCTCGATGTTTTTCGTTGATTCTGCTGATTATGATCGTTGTTGTCGCTCAGATGTGACGTTTCAGGTCTGGATCAGGTCACGTCGTCCACAGATCTGAGCTGGAGACTCGTTTTACGTCAAGAACGAGCGAAGACACGAGTTATTCTGAACAGGAGAGTCTGGTTTGGTTCAGAAACTGGATTATGAAATGGAAAACACGGCTAGCAGGTTAGCTACGTCCTTTTATACAAACAGTCTATGAGAAACAGAGGTTTAGTTCTTTATAGATCTTCACTCTGTCGCTCTCTCTCTATAGCGCCTCCCGCAGACAGAGTGAGGAGGTTGAGGTTCAGATTATGTAAGTGAAAAGCCACAGTTACACATGTCCCGGGCTAACGCAGCGTGCTAACAGGCTCAGGTGAGTGTGAGTGTGAAGAGGAGCTGGAGTGTCCTTCTCCAGCGCCGGAGGAGTCTTCATTCATTATTCACGACGAAGCAGGTTTAAGTCGAGAGAAACAGACGAGTGTTTTACCGAACGAGTCACTGTCGCACGTTTAACCCCCGAGTTTATGTATGTTTGATTATTTTCACGGTTTTATGTGTGTTTGTTTGATCCTGGTTGACTCTCGGTCAGATTTTTCTTGTGTTTAATCATTTCACGTCGTATAAATTTGCATTGGAACCAGCTCATCAAAGAAACTTAACCCTGTCCTCACTTTAAACTGTGGAAAGACGTGACGGAGCGAGTTTGACGTCACCCAAGAGGATAATCCAGAGAATACGGAGGATAATCTGGAGCCGAAGTCCGACTGTGAGTGTCATAGCAACCAAAGAGCCAATCAGGAGCGAGGATGTTGAAGGTAACGCCCATTTTTACCCGCACCACTGGGTTAAGAGGGGGGGACAGTTTAAAAAAAAATAAATAAATTAATAAAAAAAAAAAAAATTGACAAAATAACTACAATAAATAAACTCAACATAAAAAAGAAAGAAACTCAAAGTAGCAAAAAAAAAAAGAAACAACAAAAACTCAAAATAACAAACAAAAAAAAAAAAAATATATATATATATATATATATAAATATATATATATAATATAATATATATATATATAATGAACTCTAAAAGGAAAAAAATCATCAAATAAATAAAATAAATAAATAAACTAACTCAGTAGGACAAAAAATAAATAAACTCCACATAACAAAAAAAAAAAAAAAAGAAATAATAAACTCAAAATAACAAAAAAAAATGAAGAAAATGTAATTAAATTATAAATAAACTCAAAATAATTAAAAGAGAAAAAAAACAAAACAACTCAAAATAACTAAAAAAAAAATAAAAAACAAAAAAAAAACCTCAAAATAGCAAAAAAAAAATAATTTTTTTTTAAAAATGAATCTAGGATGATGTTGAGGGTTAATACGAACATTTAAGACCAAAATGAGTCTGAAAGCAGCAGGGATAGAGAGAGACACAGGTTTTACATAGAAAGTGAACTGGAACCAGAGTCGATGGAGCAGGAAGTGCGACATGATCACTTCCTGTTTGTAGCGCAGCAGCTAGCAGGTTAGCGATGTCCATTTATATAAACTGTCACTGGTCCTTCAGAAAACCAAACACATTTTGTTCTCTTGAGGTTCCATCTCCACAAACTTGGCCTGAAAAACCTTCACTGTGGTTTTATGAAGAACTGATTTTTGATTTTATTTATTGTGGCAGATGTGAAACTAACGGAGAACAAAACCTGTCTATTCTGTTGTTAGTTCTTGCATCTATTTATTATTTACTTAAAGCTGCACTATGTAACTTTTCACCTGCTTGTCTCCGTGTGGGCAGTAGTACATTGCCTGGAAAGTTCCTCA
Source organism: Periophthalmus modestus (assembly GCA_019594935.1). Classification (NCBI taxonomy): domain Eukaryota; kingdom Metazoa; phylum Chordata; class Actinopteri; order Gobiiformes; family Gobiidae; genus Periophthalmus; species Periophthalmus modestus. Next base: position 19,522,160 of record JAIEZT010000198.1, on the reverse strand, counting down.
GTGCGGCATTAAACCATTTTATCTTGGTTTTATTCCATTACAGGTGTTTAAATCGTCAAACCAAACCTTGTAAAACTTCTTCTTACTCAGCGCTGACTCGCCTTTGCATAGATCTGACCTGTAACTTGGCCTGGAGATTAAATTAAACACGTTAAATGCCAGAGTGTGACAGCAGAAAAGTTCCACAATGCAGCTTTAATCATGAGTGTTGACTTTTCTTTTGTTTCTTTTTGTTCTCGTTGTTTATTTGCAGATTCCGCCTCAAAACGAGTCAAAGCTTCTGACCTGAGGCGACTGGAGGTGAGTTTGTGATTGGAAAAACGCTTCTTCCCTCGATGCTTTTTTAAATGATTTATGCTCGTGTTAGACCTCTGATTTATGCTCGTGTTAGACCTCTGATCCCCGACAATCGATTTAAGAAAAACACATTTGAATATTCTGGAGTTTACAACCTCACAACCAGCAGCGACTCCACAAACACTGACGGTTTAGACGGAGCTTTACCTCCAGGAAACACAAACAGCAGAGACACAGACACTGAGCCCAGGGGGTGAAGTGTCTTGCCCAAGGACACAACAACAAGATGTTGTTGCACTAATGTTCCGCAGTGTGGCATTAATCTGTGTGTCTATGAGGAGAGTAAAAGTATTTCACACAAGTGTAAATGTCAATATATTGATTAAAAATGATATGTATATAAATGTATTTGTAAATGTATTTATTGTTGTTTGTTTTGTTTACTTTTGTGTATTTATTTTTGTTTGTTTTGTTTATTTTTGTGTGTTTATTTTTGTTTTATTTTTGCATATTTATTTATTTTTGTGTATTTATTTTTGTTTGTTTTGTTTATTTTTGTGTATTTATTTTTGTTTTTTTTTGCATATTTATTTATTTTTGTTTTGTTTATTTTTGTGTATTTATTTATTATTTTTTGTTTACTTTTGTGTATATTTTTATTTTGTTTACTTGTGTATTAAATTAAATTTTTTTTTTTTTTGCATATTTATTTATTTTGTTTGTTTATTTTTTGTATTTATTTTTGTTTGTTTTGTTTATTTTTGTGTTTTAATGTGTTTGTTTTTTATTTTTGTGTATTTATTTTTCTTTTATGCAAAGCTGAAGCTTGAACTTTTAAACTTTATTCAGAATGAAATAAAAAAAAAACAAAAAAAAAAAAAAAACGGCTTTAATCAGATGAAAAATACTTTTACTTTTCAGACCTGTTCAAAATTGTAGTGGAGTAAAAGTACAGATACTGCTCTCACATGTACTACAGTAAAAGTAAAACTCAAATCCTTCTATAAATGATCAGATATAGAAAGAACTGACCCCGTCTCGCAATGTTACGTTTATCACACGAGCGAACTTCTGATTTATATCAATATATCTAATCAGGACTAAACCAGGACTAAACCAGGTCTAAACCAGGACTATACCAGGACTAAATGAGAACTAAACCAGGTCTAAACCAGGACCAAACCAGGACTAAATGAGAACTAAACCAGGTCTAAACCAGGACCAAACCAGGACTAAACCAGGACTAAACCAGGTCTAAACCAGGACTATACCAGGTCTAAATCAGGACTAAACCAGGACTAAACCAGGACTAAACCGGGTCTAAACCAGGACTAAACCGGGACTAAACCGGGACTAAACCGGGACTAAACCGGGACTAAACCGGGTCTAAACTGGGACTAAACCGGGCCTAAACCAGGCCTTAACCAGGCCTAAACCAGGAACTAAACCAGGACTAAACCAGGACTAAACCAGGACTAAACCAGGACTAAACCAGGTCTAAACCAGAACTAAACCAGGACTAAACCGGGACTAAACCGGGACTAAACCGGGTCTAAACTGGGACTAAACCGGGCCTAAACCAGGCCTTAACCGGGCCTAAACCAGGTCTAAAACCAGAACTAAACCAGGACTAAACCAGGACTAAACCAGGACTAAACCAGGACTAAACCAGGACTAAACCAGGTCTAAAACCAGAACTAAACCAGGACTAAACCGGGACTAAACCGGGACTAAACCGGGACTAAACCGAGACTAAACCGGGTCTAAACCAGGACTAAACTGGGTCTAAACCAGGACTAAACCAGGACTAAACCAGGTCTAAACTTGGACTAAACCAGGACTAAACCAGGACCAAACCAGGTCTAAACCAGGACTCTTGAATGATCTTTAATAACCAGCTGCAGACTGTCTTATTCTGACCTGTGACCTCTGACCTCTGACCTTCACATATAAAACCCGGGACATTGTTTCACGTTGAATCTGGAGCAGATCGTATCTCTGTGAAACTTAAATCCTAAACTCTTCTTCTGCAGGTGCCGTTTCTTCCCTCGTTCCTCCTCGTCCTCCGCTCACCTCTCACAAAAACACACATCTGCTAATTACGTCCTAATCCGCACAGAGCTTCCCGTTCGCGGATTTGCTTAAGCCGAACACGAGCGATGAAAGGATCCACATCTCACTCCATCCCTGCCTTATTATCATTGTTTTGATGCTTAAAAGCCCAAATTCCGCGAGCATAAAGAGCACGTCTAATACGCTCGTGTTTACAATCCACAATAGGCTTTAAACTGCAGAAATGTTCCATCATAAACGATTCAGTTCCGGACCATTTCCATAGCGATCATTAACACAGATGAAGCTTAACCACATTTGAGAGGCAAAAACACAGGCTCCATGTACGAGCACGAGCTAAATGAATCAGATGGAGCTAGCTTCAGCGCGCACGCATCACCTCCGCCCTGCGCCCGCCGCCCCGGCCCCTCGGTACTACAGTATTTCACCAGCACGGCCCATTTATCCGCTCACCCGTCTCGCTCGCCATAATTGAAACTTTTATTGAGATGAAGAGCGTAATAGTTGGGAATGTGCGAACTGCAGCTTTTTGGATTTAAAAGGGAAAAAAGATATAAAAAAAAAAAAAGTCCAGAGTGTGATGTGTAACCGCTGTGTCGTGTCCGGTGTCGCGCAGCCGCTATTAGCATTAGCGCGCGAGGCTAGCGGCACTCGCGGGTTCATTTCAGGATGCTCGACGTTTTACTCGCCACTTAAAAATCACTTCTGGGATATTGGAAGAAATGAGATTTACTGAGGAAAAAGGATTTAAACTCGGAGTAACGACGCTGCCGTTGAAACAGCGAAAATGAGTCAGAGTCACATGGTCAGAGGTCAAAGGTCATGTTTTTATAAAGCGCTTTTCCACCTTCAAGACTCAAAACAGTTTATATCAAGGAAACACACACACATTCACTCACACACACACACACACACACACACACACACACACACACACACACACACACCAGAGCACACTGACACTGGGTTAGCTAAACACGCTAGCTAATGTTAGCGAGTGATGCTAACGCTACATAAAACTGACTCTCCATGTTAAAACATTGTTAACGCATCAAAAACAGACCTGAAGTTGTGTTTTGTTTCCTTTATTATGAGTCTGTAACATCTCCAAAGCTCAAAATGCTCCGTTTCACCTTGTGATGTCATCAAGTGGTAGTTTTTTTTCAAGTGAACAGCTCCTTTTACCTTTAGTTCAGTCGAGATAAGTGGCTGAAATGATCGAAATAATTCTAGAAATGAAGGTGTGTGGAGTTTAAAAACACAGTGAAGCACTTCCTGTATTACCACATGATGACATCACAAGGTGGGACAGAGTGTTTTCTGTTTGAGAGAAGAACTCAGCCTAAATCTGCAGGTTTGTGTGTTAACATGTGAAACAAAATAACAACATTCGAACAGATCAGAAAACTGTAATATGGCCCTTTAAACAGTGTAATATGGGCCTTTAAACAGTGTAATATGGGCCTTTAAACAGTGTAATATGGGCCTTTAAACAGCGTAATATGGGCCTTTAAACAGTGTAATATAAACAGTGTAATATGGGCCCTTTAAACAGTGTAATATGGGCCTTTAAACAGTGTAATATGGGCCTTTAAACAGTGTAATAATATGGCCCTTTAAACAGTGTAATATGGGCCTTTAAACAGTGTAATATGGGCCCTTTAAACAGTGTAATATGGGCCTTTAAACAGTGTAATATGGGCCTTTAAACAGTGTAATATGGGCCCTTTAAACAGTGTAAAATGGGCCTTTAAACAATGTAATATGGGCCCTTTAAACAGTGTAATATGGGCCTTTAAACAGTGTAACATGGGCCTTTAAACAGTGTAATATGGGCCCTTTAAACAGTGTAATATGGGCCTTTAAACAGTGTAATATGGGCCTTTAAATAGTGTAATATGGGCCCTTTAAACAGTGTAATATGGGCCTTTAAACAGTGTAATATGGGCCTTTAAACAGTGTAATATGGGCCCTTTAAACAGTGTAAAATGGGCCTTTTAAACAATGTAATATGGGCCCTTTAAACAGTGTAATATGGCCCTTTAAACAGTGTAACATGGGCCTTTAAACAGTGTAATATGGGCCTTTTAAACAGTGTAATATGGGCCTTTAAAACAGTGTAATATGGGCCTTTAAATAGTGTAATATGGGCCCTTTTAAACAGTGTAATATGGGCCCTTTAAACAGTGTAATATGGGCCTTTAAACAGTGTAATATGGGCCTTTAAACAGTGTAATATGGGCCCTTTAAACAGTGTAATATGGGCCTTTAAACAGTGTAAAATGGGCCCTTTAAACGGTGTAATATGGGCCCTTTAAACAGTGTAATATGGGCCCTTTAAACAGTGTAATATGGGCCTTTAAACAGTGTAAAATGGGCCCTTTAAACAGTGTAATATGGGCCCTTTAACAGTGTAATATGGGCCCTTTAAACAGTGTAATATGGGCCCTTTAAACAGTGTAATATGGGCCCTTTAAACAGTGTAATATGGGCCTTTAAACAGTGTAATATGGGCCCTTTAAACAGTGTAATATGGGCCCTTTAAACAGTGTAATATGGGCCCTTTAAACAGTGTAATATGGGCCTTTAAAACAGTGTAATATGGGCCTTTAAACAGCAGGTAATATGGGCCCTTTAAACAGTGTAATATGGGCCCTTTAAACAGTGTAATATGGGCCCTTTAAACAGTGTAATATGGGCCTTTAAGCAGTGTAATATGGGCCCTTTAATCAGTGTAATATGGGCCTTTAAACAGTGTAATATGGGCCTTTAAACAGTGTAATATGGGCCTTTAAACAGTGTAATATGGGCCTTTAAACGTGGCCCATTCTTCTCGGGGCCCACAGTCAGACTCGAGTTTCTATCAGCAGCAAATGAACTGAGCAGAAAACAGTAATGTGGCATTAACAGCACATTAGCATAATGTCTGCAGAGAACAAGTGCTTCTCACTGTCTAATCGGCCCGTTTCGTGTTCTGGGTGTATACACTAAATTAAATTATCCAGTTAAAGTTCTGCTACGACGAGAAAGAGCCAAAAACAAAGAGAAACGAGGCCGGCGCTGTCCGTGGTGCTGAAACACGTCAGCGCTGGATCCACTTCAGTTTGTAAAAGCGACAGTCGAAGAAATGTTTAAAGTTTAGTCGAGTGTCTGTGTGAAGATGTGATGAATGTCAAAGAGGAGGGTCAGGAAGGGCATCTGGCATAAAACATCACATTTATATCCACAAAAAAAGCAGATTATAGCGACGGGAGAGTGAAAAAAAATAAATGTACAGAGTCTTGGGTTTGTGAGAATCTCGAGAGGTTTGTCCAGATGAATGTTTGGTCACTCGTGTTTGATTGACAGCGAGCTCGTCCTGTCACAGTTGTGTTTCCATGGTGATTCAGGGGGCGGGGCCTTTACCTGAGAACATCGTTTTCACTTGTTTCTTCTCGTTTCCTCTGAAGTTTTATTTGGAGAGATTCATGTTTGAGTTTAATCTTTAATCCACTATTTTCAAGACGCCATTTTGTCGATAAATCCCTGTTTTCACCTCCACTGAGACACGCCCCCTGAGACACGCCCACTGAGACACGCCCACTGCTCCTCACTCTTGTCTCCTCTCTTTGTCTCCTCTCATTGTCTCCTCTCTCGTCTCCTCTCTCCTTTCTCGTCTCCTCTCTCCTCTCTCGTCTCCTCTCTCGTCTCCTCTCTCGTCTCCTCTCTCTCCTCTCGTCTCCTCTCTCTCTCCTCTCTCCTCTTCGTCTCCTCTCTCTCTCCTCTCCGCTCTCTCTCTCTCTCCTCCTCTCATCTCCTCCTCTCTCGTCTCCTCTCTCGTCCTCTCCTCTCTTCTCGTCTTTCTTGTCTCCTCTTGTCTCCTCTCTCTCCTCTCTCGTCTCCTCTCTCTTCTCTCGTCTCTTGTCTCCTTGGCTCTTGTCTCCTCGGCTCTTGTCTCCTCGGCTCTTGTCTCCTCGGCTCTTGTCTCCTCGGCTCTTGTCTCCTCTCGGCTCTTGTCTCCTCTCTCTTGTCTCCTCTGTCTCCTTGTCTCTTGTCTCCTTTCTCACCTCCTTGTCTCTTGTCTCCTCTCTCGTCTCCTCGTCTCTCGTCTCCTCATCTCTCGTCTCCTCCTCTCTTGTCTCCTCTCTTGTCTCCTCTCTTGTCTCCTCTCTCGTCTCCTCTCTTGTCTCCTCTGTCATCTCCTCGTCTCTTGTCTCCTCTCTCTCCACACTAACATTGGACTTGTTTCTTTTCTGAAGTGGTTTTATCTGAATATTGTGATTTAAAATGTGTAAATTATAACAGAGATGAGAACCATAGAGACACAAGCTAACAGGGCGGGTTTAAAGTCTCTGTACCTGATATTTTTCAGTCTTAAAAACAGAACTAGCTCATTTTAAACACATTTTTGCAGTTGTCCAAAGTCATTCCTCACTGACCTTATGCAGTCAGAGCATCATCATTATTATTTTACCATCACTAACTAGCATGCTAACCACACGCTTCTTGATAATTCGACACAAACACTCGACGGTCGTCTCAGTTCGACCTCCAGATCTGTTTATACGACACATCTGCACTGAGCCGAGACACATTCTGCTCCAAAACGCCGGTCCCGGCTCTTTCAGGTCAGATTGGAGCGTGCAGGGTGCCAGGTTGGGAGCAGAAAATTGCCAATTGTTTCAAAGTTGTGGCATATTGTCACTATAGGGGGCGCCGATTGTTACTGCTGTGATTCGTGGTGGGTTGGACAAATTGTAAAAGTTAGCCTTAAACGGCGCAGGTGCCGGGCGGCTCTGGGTGGCGCTGGGTTATTTTTGGAGCAGAGTTTGAGCAGCTTAGCGACAGTAAACGCTACAATTAGCCGCTATTAAATCCCTATTACCCAATTTTATTTTTGCGGCGCCATCTGGTGTTACTAAAGATGTTAGGCCCGAGCGTTTCCCGGCGTCACAGGCTCCACAGACACAAAACAGAAACACAAACTCATGTCTAAACCGACCAGGTTTCTACTGCTACTACTACTACTACACAAAACTTTACATTATACCAAGACTATTCTTCTACATAACTGTTTTAAATACATATGCTGTAGATATAAATGGACATAGCTCACGTTTCTTTATTTATTCTTCATTTATCAGGGACCATGTGCAAATTAATTGATCTTACAAAAAAAAAAAAAAAAAATGTTTCCTACAGTCCAACCCAGTTTAAAAAATCAATTATGTGCTGCCGAACTCGTCATTTTGGTCTTAAATGTTCGTATTAATCCTCTACGTGATTCTGCAAGCAGGGATAAAGGGCCCTCACAACTTCACTGAACAGAGTCGACACATCACTTTAAGTCTCGGGGTTTTGTCCTTTGCTTGAACCAGTTTTTGTCTTAAAGTGTTTTTGGTTTGAAAAAGACATAAATCTCAAACTGAAGTTTTTTTCTGTGTGAGGAATAGTTCCACCTTTTCTTCTAGGTTCAGATTCCCTGTTGTCCTGTTTTTTAGCTCTTAGATTGTTGGATCTCCTGAAGCAGAGAGGACTTTGTCCACGTGCTGCTCCTCCTTCACTTTTCCCTCTGTGTTTGTGGGACTTGAGCTCTGTGTTGTAGTGGACGGATAACTCTGAGTTTGAAACTGCATTTAAAAAATCCACAAAACAGTGACCCATAAAAGTTGAACCACGATCTATCGACGGACGACTGTTCAGAGAAACAACCCGCTCTACGTGACCCTGGGCTTTTTAATACAAAAATAAGACATTTTAAGAAGCCACAGTTTCAATGTAAAGTGAACTGGAGCCAGAGTCGATGGAGCCGGAAGTGCGCCCATAATCACTTCCTGTTTGGAGTGCGTTAGCTAGCAGGTTAGCTCTGTCCATTTATATAAAGTCAGTGAATTGAAGAGTGACTCACGTCTTTGTGTTGGAGCCGTGTGTCTGCTGCAGGTTTGGTGATGTCAGCTCATAAACTCCATGGAGAAAAAATACTTTTGTTGAATCTTTTAAATAAATGCACCAGTAAAACTCTGAAAAATGAATATGACCAAATGGTGTGAGTCACAGAACCACATTTCAATAGAAGCTTTTATTACAGGACGTTGACTCAGAGGAAATCGTGTGTTTTTAGGACGATTCTGAGCTAATTCTTTACACATCTCCATTCACACAGAGAACAGGACTGACCTTTGACCTTTAGCCTCCGGAAACGATACGAGGCGACGGCAGAACTTTAGAAACACAGAGACGATTAAAATAACTTTATGAAAATGTTTGAACAGCCACGAAATGTGGATGTGATAATGGACCAAAACAAAACACTTACATCTGTGTTATACTAGTATTACTGCTACTACTACTACTACTACTACTTCTACTGCTACTGCTACTACTACTACAACTACTACTACTACTACTACTACTACTACTGCTACTACTACTACTACTACTACTACTACTACTACTACTTCTACTGCTACTACTACTACTGCTACTACTACTACTACAACTACTACTACTACTTCTACTGCTACTACTACTACTGCTACTACTGCTACTACTACTACTACTGCTACTACTACAACTGCTACTACTACAACTACTGTATAGTACTACTGCTGCTATTCAACCTGAAGCGTGTTTATCGTTCGTTGGGGGCGGCGTTCTCCGGCTCGCTCGTTGGGGGCGGCGTTCTCCGGCTCGTTCATTGGGGGTGGCGTTCTCCGGCTCGCTCGTTCGCTCGGGGGGTGGCGTTCTCTCTGGCTCGCTCGTTGGGGGCGGCGTTCTCCGGCTCGCTCGTTGGGGGCGCCGTTCTCCGGCTCGCTCGTTGGGGGCGGCGTTCTCCTCGCTCGTTGGGGGCGGCGTTCTCCTCGCTCGTTCGTTTGGCGTTGGGGGGGGCGTTCTCCTCGCTCGTTGGGGGCGCCGTTCTCTGGCTCGTTTGTTTGGGGGCGGCGTTCTCCTCGCTCGTTGGGGGCGGCGTTCTCCTCGCTCGTTGGGGGCGCCGTTCTCCTCACTCGTTGGGATGTATCGTCATGTCTCGGCGACTGATCCGTCTCCAAACTAATTTTCCGTGGAACTGGCCGTCGCAGGAGAGCAAACACGGAGCTGTGCATTTCCATAGCCGGCGCTCCAATGAAAGGAAGTAATCATGTTCAAACTCATAAAAGGCGAGTCCCGCCGGGCGGAGCATGTGTGGATTGGTTTGCGAGCGGTTTCCTGACCCTGTTGGCGGCCGCCGCAGTGAGGCATCATGGGAAATCGGCTGTAAATTGGACCCTAAGCAGACCTGAGTGCGCCTAATGAGGTTGTTGATGTGGGGGGCAGAGACACTGGTCAGGTGTTTCTCTCCAAGACAACGAGGTCATAAGACTTCACCACATTCTCCAGACACTGTAATATTCATACTTTCAACATGCTAACTGGAGGCACTGCACTGTCTGAGGCTGTTGCTCATGTTTAATCTGAGTTTTATTATTTAACACAATCTGAGCATAAAAATCTGAACTACAGCAGGTGATTTGTGCTGTTAAACAGGCTTTTCAGTTTTCAGTTCTCCGCTCAAACTGAAAACACTCTGTTCCACCTTGTGATGTCATCATGTGGTCATACAGGAAGTGCTCCACTGTGTTTTTAAACTCCACACACCTTCATTTCTACAATCATTTGGATCATTTTAGCCCTGGAATTGAACAAAAATCCACTGAACTAAAGGTAAAAGGGGAAAACTACTTGATGACATCACAAGGTGGAACAGAGCATTTTGAGCTTTGCAGGTGAAACAAAACACAACTCCAGGTGTGTTTTTGAGCAGGAAACAGTGTTAGATTATGGATTAAAGCTAAAGAGTCAGTTTGTGTGATGTAGGAGCTTTACAGTTTCAGGACAAAATGGCGGACACACGTGGAGCTGCAGACTTCACTGTGTTTTTCATGATTTTACTGTGAATTCTCATGATTAATTGAACTTTTACTTGTTTATTATGAACATCCTTTAAGACCACGCTCTCTTTTCCCTCGTACTCGCTCGTGTTGTGCGATACATTTATCTACCTCATAAAAACTCCATATTTTTTCCTCTTTTTCAATTATCACCAGCTCCTCCCCTGAAGCTCCCATTTCACATTTGCTCATCACATCTACTCACTTTTTGTTCTGCTTTTCTTGCCGTACAAAGCCGTTCTCTCCAGTCCACAGCTTGACTGGGTCACAAAGCACCGGGGAAACAAAATGTCTGAAATCACCACTTCCCATCATCATGTTCTCTCTTTACGGCTCCATCCAGAACAGCTTTAAACACGAGCGTCTGCACAAAACCATCTGAGCCTCGTCGTTAGAAGTTTATCTCAGGCCAACGACGCTTTTTTTAACGACTTTACTTTGTTGGTTAATGTTCACAGAGACTTGTTTCGGAGCTCAAAAGGTTGTCCCTCGCATTCATTTGCATAAAAAACAAAGCTGAGATCAGTTTTCGGGGCCGTGGTCCGACCCTGCGGCTGCATCTGGCCTTTTCCGTGGTCTCTGGTCTGGGACGAGGCGGCGCCGGGGTCAGTGGCGAGGAGCGAGCGGAGACACTTGAAACGCCGCGGAGATGATGTCCTCAGATCTTCAGTGATGGTCTGTGTGGTTTTGTTCTTCAAGAGAGTTAAGAGTTTAGAGATAACGAAGAGGAGAGAGGAGAGCGACGGCGGCGGGATTAGGGGATTAGTTTGAGTTTGTGCGGCGTGAAACACATAAAAGTATTTGTGTTTTCAAGTTTTTGAAAAGTAGTTTTGTTGATTTTATTGGTCATTAACTCTCACTTTGAATTATGGACAAAATGCTCTTCGCTAACTGTAAAATTACTCTATTTTTTAATCATTTCTTGTTGTGAAGCGTTTTGACTCTTGAAGATCGAACAGAGCTTTAAAAAACGTGACCTTTGACCTTTGATCATGTGACTCTGGATCTGAACGTCGTGCATAATTAACTGCGTAATTTATTTCAAGTTTAAATACTTTTTTTTCTAAGCAAATCCCATTTCTTCCAGCAGAGCAGAAGTGATTTTTGAGAGTAAAACGACAAGTACCCTCAATGAACCCACGAGTGCTGCTAGCCTCGTGCGCTAATGCTAATGGCGTCCCAACGATGTAACCGTCCACCATTTTACCATATTTTCCAGAGTACAGTGGTCTCTTGTTTATCTCGGGGGTCACGATCTAAAAATAACCCGCAATAAGTGAAATCTGCGAAGTATCAGCTTTATTTTTTACATTATTCTCTCTGTTTCTTTTATTTTTTACATTATTCTCTCTGTTTCTTGTCTGTAAAACCCTCACCACACACTTTATACACTTTTTCTCACACACATTAACATTTTCTCACATTTCTCTCACAAAGTTCAAACCTTCGTCGGTGCCTTTGTCGGTGCAGAACGTTTCATCGACATTGTGGGTTTTGTCGGGGAGAAAAAACTTGCAAACATACAGCACTTCAGAGTCACACTGATCCAACATTTATGTAAATTTAGTCTGACACATTCTGTACTGTACAGGAGACACGGAGGAGACTGATGGACAATGGTCTACAGTCCCTCAGCCAATCAGGACGCAGAACACAATGGTCTACAGTCCCTCAGCCAATCAGGACGCAGAACACAATGGTCTACAGTCCCTCAGCCAATCAGGACGCAGAACACAATGGTCTACAGTCCCTCAGCCAATCAGGACGCAGAACACAATGGTCTACAGTCCCTCAGCCAATCAGGATGCAGAACACAATGGTCTACAGTCCCTCAGCCAATCAGGACGCAGAACACAATGGTCTACAGTCCCTCAGCCAATCAGGACGCAGAACAATGGTCTACAGTCCCTCAGCCAATCAGGATGCAGAACACAATGGTCTACAGTCCCTCAGCCAATCAGGACACAGAACACAATAAGTCACACCAGCCAAAAAATGCAAAATAATGAAGAAAAAAACATATTTCACACATACGTCGCAGCCTCGGACAAATTATGAAAAAAGTGACACTTATAGTCCAAATTACTGGTAAAATTGCTTATCTAGCTCGTATTTGATGTGTTTTTCTGCCAGATGCCCTCCCTCACAGACACGATCTGTGACTCTGGATCATTCAACGTGTTTGACTTAAAAAAGATCAGAAAAGAGCATGTCCCCAAACTAAAACGAGGCGATGCCAAAGTCTGTTTCTCTCGTCTTTGTTTTAATATCGTGTCCGCTGCGTCCACACGAGCTCGTTCTGTGAGTCGAGCCTCGTGGGTCTCGATGTGGGTCACGTTGTTCAGACTGCAGTGAATTCTCTGCAGCTCGGGATATTTGAACCTTGGCTTTGAGTTTTTGCTGAAACTTGCTGATCGTGGAGGAGAGCTGGGTCATGGAGGAAAATCACACAAGAAGCTGAATTACATTATAGCTTATTTAGGAGCCGTAAGGTTTCAAGGGAACCATCCATCAAACGTTTGAGGTGCTTTACAAAGGCCTGTAAAAGACGAGATTCGGCGCATAAGGCAGTTTGAGCCGAACAAAACAAGCGCTCCTTCAAAAACTGTGTCAGGTCGGAGCGGAGATCAAGTAAACCCGTTGTTTTCAAAGAGGTTTTAATATGCATATTCATTTATTCACTGACCCACGTTTAAAACAGGACTGAGCATCATTTCGTATACAACCTCTGGACTCACTGATAAGACGGTTCTGCCACGATAAAAAGTTTTCAGACGAGGGTTGAACGAGGTGAATCTTCACAGTGGGGCAGGTTTGAGACGAGGTGAAATCAGGGGAGTCGACAGAGGAGGCGGCAAAGGGGCCTGTTGTCCCGGGCCCCAGGGTTTTACAGGGCCAGAATTCAACCTTCAACCTATTAGTTTATATCAGAGGGGCCCAGGTCAGGTCTTTACCCCGGGCCCCCAAATGTCTGCTGACGGGTCTGGATAAACGACTAAATAAATGTGAATGCCTGTGTGAGAAAAGTGTATAAAGTGTGTGGTGAGGGGTTTTACAGACGTAAAACATGTAGAATAATAGCAAAAAATAAAGCAGATACTTCACGGATTTTACCCATCGTGGGTCATTTTAGAACGTGACCCCGAGATAAACGAGGGAACACTCTCGAAAAAAGTGTCGAACCTGGACTAACCCCATGTCGGGTTTGAATATTTTGATGAACTGGACATAAAGATGTGTGAATTAAACTTGTATCTTTAAAAATGTCTCTCCAGCGCCCCCTGCAAAGTTAAAATGGAGTAGAAAATAAATCAATAAAACTAAACTTGTTCCAGCCTTTATGAGATCCGGGACAAAGTGCCTGATGTTCACATGTGCCTCAAAGGGAAGTGAAAGTTTGACATCATCCAGTCAAATCTGACTTTGTTAAACTCGTTCTTTATGTGACTCTGAGTGAAAACTTGGATGAGGACCACACCCCCTCGCCAACGTGAATCAGAATGTTTATGGTAAAACAGTTTTTATCTTTTTAGTTTGATAATAATCTTTATATTTTTCTCATTTTATCTCACAAAACTCTGGTGTAAAGTGAATTATGCACAATTTTGTGGTGACGTCGGGTCTGACTGCACATGTATTTGTGTATGTATTATTTTCACTGCTGTGATTGGTTGATGACTCGTGAGGGGGCGGGCCCTTATAAAGAGGAAGAGGAAGGAGCCGTCCTCAGACCTGAGGAAGGTCAGAGAAACCGAAACGATGTGTGAATAAAAGTGAAACAAGAGTGAGACAGTGAGCCAGGCCCCGCCCCCAACGTGAAGGCGGCCATTTTGAATCACAATAAAAGTCCAAAATCAAAACTCGGATTTTAACAAACTTGTCCCACAGTTTTTATCTGACGGACTCCAGACTGAGCATCATCAGGACAGATCTGGGGCCATCCATGGCAACACCAAAGTGAACATGAGACAGGAACTTTTATCTACAACGTCACACCAGAAACACATCAGAGACCCTCCCACTGAAGAACGTCCTTCACAGTCCGAGAGTCGTGAGGGCCCTTTATCACTGCTCGCAGTTCTAATCTCATTTTATAATCCATTTATTTGACAAGCCTGGAACCACTCACACATTCACACACCGCGCACACAGAGCTCACCAGCACTTCCTGTTTGGAACGCGGCGGCTAGCAGGTTAGCTATGTCCATGTATATACAGCTTTTTGTATTTAATTGCATTACTTTCCGATTTTAAAATGAGCTTGTTCAGATGCACAATATTAGATTAAGTAAAACGCCGGATGCTTCTGTCTCTTTACAGTGTCATGACGGAGCTCCAACGATCGATCCTCTTTAATCACACTTCTTAAATAGATTTCCTAGGTAAATATTTAATCCTCTAATCAATACATTACATTATATATAATTTAGCATCTGTAGCATTAGCGTGGCGCTGGTGTGGCCCTGGATCAGCCTTTGGTGTGAAGCTTCTAATGAGCTAAAGAGCATTTGAGGATGGAAGCGGCATCAGACCTGGAAGCTTTGCAGGGATCAATACCTCGAAAAGCCCAGTTTAACAGCACTGATGGCCCCGCCCCCCATGACTCTCAGCCAATCAGAGCCCCTCTGGTGTGATCCCGCCTCCACCCGGGATGTTCTTGGTCTTGTTTCTTATAGACACTTTAAAATAACTTTAGTAGAGATAAATTCTTCCTTCCATTTTCTTATCGAGGGAGTGTCGCGGGGGCATCAGTCTAAAGCAGGGACTCTCAGGCTTCCCTCACCCCAGGCACTTCCTCCAGCTCCTCCGGTGGGACCCCTGAGGCGTTCTCATGCCAGCCCAGAGTCATAGTCCCTCGTGTCCTGGGTCTTCCCCGGGGCCTCCTCCTGGTGGGACATGACCAGAACACCTCCCCAGGGAGGCGTCCAGGAGGCACATAGATGTTTTGGATAAAAAAATACCAAGGTCCAAAAAAAAGTTGAGCTAAAACTTGACATTTGAGCCTCAGGACAGAGTTAATACATAAATCCTGAGGTTATTCCATTTTTACCAGCAGGTGGCAGCTTGAATTAACTCTTCAGGATATTTTTTTTAGTCTTAAAGGTTCGATATGACACAAAACTGACTCGTGTAGCTTTAATCCATGTTCTAATGCTGTTCCTTCGAGAAAGTTCCACAGTGAACCTTTAAAATGTCTCTATTACTTTCAATCAGTGTTGAAAACCCGTGTTCCATCGACTTCAGTGTATTTCTGTCATTTTGGCTGATGGACATTTATCGAGTAGCGACTGTCCCTCTGTTTTTTTGTTTTTTTCAGAGACTTTTGAGACGGCTCTAATCCCCGCGGACTTGGCCGGCCATGGAGTCCGCCGAAACAGCCAATCAGATCGTCTCCCCTGTGCGAGCGCGAGATAAGGCCGCCGCTCGCCTTTCTATTTCCAGCCAGACTTTGACACAAACACGGCCCCAAACCTGACAAGTCCGGAGCTGACAAGTGACAACTGTGAATCCCTGATAAAACTCGGTCAGTGTGCGACGGCGGACGTTATTGATCGCGTTTCAAAATGGTGACAGAAATATGTAACCTCCGAGACAGTTTTAATAAAGAACAACAGAGATGTTATTTTTAACGAGTCAAAACGTATCGAGTGGGGACAGTCGTGGTTACGTCACTGGGAGAGTCGTTTCTGGTTCAAATCATCTCCTCCTCTTCCTACAGAGTCTCACGAGCACGCTAGCACATTATTTTATTTTATTCATTTATATATTTATTTTATTTTATTTTATTTATTTATATATATATTTTTTTTATTGTATTAATTTATATATTTTTTATTTTATTTATTATTATTTATTATGTACTAATTTATTTATAATTTTTTTATTGAGTCAGATATTGTCGATGAACCTTTCAGAAGCTTCCAAAAACATGGCATCATCATCTGGATTTTCCCAAATTGTTTAAATGCACAGTAATTTTACTCTGGAAACTTCTGACTTTGAACATAATAATAAAAAAAAAAATGACTTAAAAAAATCCTTCTCTCATTATTCTGGCATTTAGCAAATAGAAATAATTTTGTTCATCCTAATGAACCTAAAACAGGAAAAGTTTAGTCTGATTCATGTCAAACAGTGAGAAAAAAAAAGAGAAAATATTGTCTTTTTATATAGTGTATGTATGTTTCAACTGTATATAGTTTAAAATGCACATCAGCACATTAGCATGCTAGCACATTAGCACACTAGCACATTAGCACATTAAAACGCTAGCGCATTAGCACATTAGCACGCTAGCACATTAAAACGCTCGGCTCCTCCCTTCCTCATTACACTTGTCACACTGGCTTCTTTCATTTGACTTTTTGCACATTTCTGTAGAACAAACTCTTCTTAAAACCACATATAACTCTCTTTTCTGGCTGTATTTTGGGTGATGTAACTGTATTCGCTTTATCTTATCACTTGTTGCGTTGACTTGGCGTTCTTGTCTTTACAAAGTTTTAGAAAAGACACCGTTTCGCTCAGGTTTAAGTTGAAAGTAGCAGTTTTTCCTCTTTTCTGAAAGTAACTGTGGACTGCAGACCCTGGAGTCACAGCTCAAGTCCTTTTTCAGATTCTAAAACAAATATCCGGCTTGTAGCTCATTAATTTGTTGTTGAAAGCTCCGACAGAAAGAATTCGTTTGGTTTCTTCTCCCGGACGTGTCGCTGGCTCGTCAAAAATTTAGTTAAAAATGTAAAAATGGTTTAAAAGTTTAAAAGAAAATCAGAACTAAACAAATCTGCAGCACTGGACGAGGTAAATGATTAAAAAGCAAAGTAAAGAAGGAAGCAGCAGGAGCAAAGACAGGTCTGCGCTCTTCACAAACAGGAAAACAGTACAGGAGGTGCTCCACTGTGTTTTTAAACTCCACACACCTTCATTTTTAGAATCATTTGGATCATTTCAGCCTCTGGAACAGCCACTTATCTCGACTGAACTAAAAGTAAAAGCAGCTGTTCACTTGAAAACTACCACTTGATACACACTGTTTTTAAACTTTACAAACCTTCACTAAATCATTTGGCTCATTTCAGTCCTGGAGTTGCCAATCTCATCTCCTTTTATTTTATTATTTTTTATTTTTTTATTTATTTTATTTTATTTTATCTATGTATTTATTTTTATAAATTTTATGTATTTATTATTATTTTATTTTATGTATTTTATTTATATGAATTAATTTATTTTAATTTATTTATTTCAAGCACATGTATCACGTTCACTTAATGCACTTTTAATTTTTTTTTTTTTTTTTTAATCTTGAAAAGACGTGGGAAGAAGAAAACTTAAGAAATCCCGCCCCCGTCTTCCATTAGAACAAGTGAAATGCTTCTTTAATCTTCCTATTCCCTCAAACTCGACTGAACTAAAGGTAAAAGGAGCTGTTCAAACTGTTTAAAACTTCCACTTGATGACATCACAAGGTGGAACAGAGCGTTTTGAGCTTTGGAGATGTTACAGACCAATAATAAACCTTTAAATACAATAATGTAGAACGTCCCAGGTAAAGTAATGGGACATATTTGTGGGTTTAACTCTGTCAATTGTCCATTTCCAAGGCAAACACGGCTCCGTCTGAACTCGCTCGACTCGTGCAATCAGCTCGAGTGGGAGCATTCGTCGTTCAGTGATTCATCCCGAGGCTGAAGTGGGTTTGGAGTAAAAAGGTCGTGATGGTCTGAGGGACATGATTCAAGCGGTGCGTCCGTGGACTGAGCGAGCGTGACGTCGCCGCGGCGTTCAGCTCCACTTCAGTCTGTTCTGTTTTTGTAAAGCTCCAAATCTCAGCAGCAGCGTCGCCTCTTTGGGCCGAACCGACGAAAAGTCAGAAAATCAACCACAGACGAGCAGAGCGCCCCCTGTCCTCAGAGCAGAGCGCCCCCTGTCCTCAGAGCAGAGCGCCCCCTGTCCTCAGAGCAGAGCGCCCCCTGTCCTCAGAGCAGAGCGCCCCCTGTCCTCAGAGCAGAGCGCCCCCTGTCCTCAGAGCAGAGCGCCCCCTGCCCCTGTCCAGCAGAGCAGAGCGCCCCCTGTCCACAGACCAGAGCGCCCCCTGTCCTCAGAGCAGAGCGCCCCCTGTCCTCAGAGCAGAGCAGAGCGCCCCCTGTCCTCAGAGCAGAGCGCCCCCTGTCCTCAGAGCAGAGCAGAGCGCCCCCTGTCCACAGAGCAGAGCGCCCCCTGTCCTCAGAGCAGAGCGCCCCCTGTCCTCAGAGCAGAGCGCCCCCTGTCCTCAGACCAGAGCGCCCCCTGTCCCCTGACCATTGTGTTCTGCGTCCTGATTGGCTGAGGGACTGTAGACCATTGTGTTCTGCGTCCTGATTGGCTGAGGGACTGTAGACCATTGTGTTCTGCGTCCTGATTGGCTGAGGGACTGTAGACCATTGTGTTCTGCGTCCTGATTGGCTGAGGGACTGTAGACCACTGTGTTCTGCGTCCTGATTGGCTGAGGGGCTGTAGACCATTGTGTTCTGCGTCCTGATTGGCTGAGGGACTGTAGACCATTGTCCATCAGTCTCCTCCGTGTCTCCTGTACAGTACAGAATGTGTCAGACAAATTTACATAAATGTTGGATCAGTGTGACTCTGAAGTGCTGTATGTTTGCAAGTTTTCTCCCCGACAAAAGTGTGTGGTGAGGGTTTTACAGACGAGAAACAGAGAGAATAATGTAAAAATGTGTTTTTTTCTTTCTCCATTATCGTCCATTTTGTCCGTCGTTAGTTTCCACTCGGTACAATTTGCTGCAATCAACAAACATCTATTTACAAGACGAGAAAATCAACAGGAAGTGCGCTCTGATGAATCGAATGCTAGTACATTTACTATTTACACATTGCATATTCCAGGAAAAGACACGGGAGCAATTTACCTTCTGCGTCCGAAGAAACACGCCGCCATAATGAGAGCTGTATAGAATCAATCAAAGCGTGTCTGCAATTAGAGACGGGAGCGTGTTTGTTTAATGATGCAGATACAGGCGTAAATAAGACGCGAGGTGCACGGTCGCCATGACGATTAAAAATAAGGCAGGATTCCTGGTCTTCGTGGTAATTGCGCTGAAACGGCGTCGCTGGGAGTCTCCCGTGAGCGTTTCGTCTTAATGTAAACGCTCGCCGCTCTCCAACTCATTTGTTTAAGCAAATTGTTACACAGCGTAAGAGACTCGTGTTACTCCTCGTGTTATTCTCCCTCCGGGCGGCGCCGATGGAGACGGATGGGCCCTTTACGCACTCGTTCGCTGTACTGTATTTTTAAATAAAGTCGGATTTTTAAAGAGGGAATCGGTTCTTTTGTTCACGAGAGCCGGGTCGACTCCCCCGAGGTCTGGAGTCTCTCCGTCGTGTGACAGACTCGTGTTCGCTGAGATCGCACTTTCTTTGTTTTACAGACACGAGGTTTATTGTGTTCTGACCTGAGCAGAGAGAAAGAGAGAAAGAGAGGAGGGGAGGAAGAGAGAGAGCACAGAGGAGGAAGAAAGAGAGGGAAACGGAGAGAGAGAGAGAAGTGGTTTATTGTGTTCTGATCTGAGCAGAGAGAAAGAGAAAGAAAGAGAGGAGGGGAGGAAGAGAGAAGGCACAGAGGAGGAAGAAAGAGAAAGAAACAGAGAGAGAGAGAAGTGGTTTATTGTGTTCTGACCTGAGCAGAGAGAAAGAGAGAAAGAGAAAGAAAGAGAGGAGGGGAGGAAGAGAGAAGGCACAGAGGAGGAAGAAAGAGAAAGAAACAGAGAGAGAGAGAAGTGGTTTATTGTGTTCTGACCTGAGCAGAGAGAGAAAGAGAGAAAGAAAGAGAAAGAAAGAGAGGAGGGGGGGGGAAGAGAGAAGGCACAGAGAGGAAAGAAAGAGAAAGAAACAGAGAGAGAGAAGTGGTTTATTGTGTTCTGACCTGAGCAAGAGAAAGAGAAAGAAAGAGAGAGAGGGGAGAAGAGAGAGAGCACAGAGGAGGAAGAAAGAGAGGGAAACGGAGAGAGAGAGAGAAGTGGTTTATTGTGTTCTGATCTGAGCAGAGAGAAAGAGAAAGAAAGAGAGGAGGGGAGGAAGAGAGAAGGCACAGAGGAGGAAGAAAGAGAAAACAGAACAGAGAGAGAGAGAAGTGGTTTATTGTGTTCTGACCTGAGCAGAGAGAAAGAGAGAAAGAGAAAGAAAGAGAGGAGGGGAGGAAGAGAAGGCACAGAGGAGGAAGAAAGAGAAAGAAACAGAGAGAGAGAAGTGGTGGTTTATTGTGTTCTGACCTGAGCAGAGAGAGAGAGAGAAAGAAAGAAGAAAGAGAAGAGAGGAGGGGGGGAAGAGAGAAGGCACAGAGGAGGAAGAAAGAGAGGGAAACGGAGAGAGAGAAGTGGTTTATTGTGTTCTGACCTGAGCAGAGAGAGAAAGAGAAAGACAGAGAGGAGGGGTGAAAAGAGAGAGAAACAGACAGAGAGAGAAGTGGTTTATTGTGTTCTGACCTGAGCAGAGAGAAAGAGAGAGAAAGAAAGAGAGGAGGGGAGGAAGAGAGAGAGGGAAACAGAGAGAGAGAGAGAGAAGAGAGAGGTTTATTGTGTTCTGACCTGAGCATAGAGAGAAGGAGAAAGAAAGAGAGAAAGACAGAGAGGAGGGGTGAAAAGAGAGAGAAACAGAGAGAGAGAGAAGTGGTTTATTGTGTTCTGACCTGAGCAGAGAGAAAGAGAGAAAGAGAAAGAAAGAGAGGAGGGGAGGAAGAGAGAAAGCACAGAGGAGGAAGAAAGAGAGAGAAACAGAGAGAGAGAGAGAGAGAAGTGGTTTATTTGTTCTCTGACCTGAGCAAAGAAAGAGAAAGAGAAAAGAGAAGAGGAGGAGGGGGGAGAGAGAGAAACAGAGAGAGAGAGAAGTGGTTTATTGTGTTCTGACCTGAGCAGAGAGAAAGAGAGAAAGAGAAAGAAAGAGAGGAGGGGAGGAAGAGAGAGAGCACAGAGGAGGAAGAAAGAGAGAGAAACAGAGAGAGAGAGAGAAGTGGTTTATTTTGTTCTGACCTGAGCAGAGAGAGAAGGAGAAAGAGAAAGAAAGAGAGGAGGGGAGGAAGAGAGAAAGCACAGAGGAGGAAGAAAGAGAAAGAAACAGAGAGAGAGAGAGAGAAGTGGTTTATTGTGTTCTGACCTGAGCAGAGAGATACATAAAGAGACAGAGGGAAAGAGAGAAAGAGAGAGGAAGGAGGGGAGTAAGAAAGAGAGATAGAGAGAGAGAGCGAGTGGGGAGAGAGAAAGAGAAAGAAGAGAGAGCACAGAGGAGGAAGAAAGAGAGAGAAACAGAGAGAGAAGTGGCTTATTGTGTTCTGACCTGAGCAGAGAGAGAAAGAGAAAGAAAGAGAGAATGAAAGAAAGAGAGAGCACAGAGGAGGAAGAAAGAGAGAAACAGAGAGAGAAGTGGCTTATTGTGTTCTGACCAATAAATAGAGCTACGAGAGAGAGAAAGAGGGAGGGAGGGAGAGAGACAGCGATGAAGCAGGAGAGAATCATACATATATTAAGACTTTTGGACTCTTGGTGTTGAGTTTTAGTGATGGTCAAATGAGTTTTCAGTGTTTCGCCTAAAGGATCAGAGACGAGTTTAGTTTAGGTTCGTGTTTATTTTAAATCCTGTAATTACACTTTGTTAAACTTTGATTAAACAGAAGCTGAACTAAATCCTTCACATTTCTGCTTTTTCACAGCAGATGTTTCTTTGTGCTCGTCGCATGTTCCGACGCTTTAAAAATAGTCCTGGATTAGCATATTTTTCATGTGGGCCTATACATAGACTACATGTGTAAGACATTTTACACGCACACGCATGAACACACAGGCAAACACACACAAACACACACAAACACACACAAACACACAAACACACACAAATGCACAGGATCCAGGCACAAAAGCTCTGTCACTGCTCACAGCGGGAGTCCACTTAAATGTCTTTAAACCGATCCCATAGAAAGAGCCTTTTCTTACTTTTTTTATCGTTTTTCTCACACACACACACACACACACACACACACACACACACACACACACTGCCTCGCTCGATCACACGTTTGTCTGATTCGTCTGCACTATCTCATTCGTTCACATGTTGGTTTTGGACAAAGATTCTTGGAAAACCTTTCAGTTTAAATAAAGGGGGAAAAAAACAGGGAAGTAGTTGCCCTTCGACCCACATCTCCGTCCCGTTCTCGTCTGTCGATGGTTCAATAGCGACAGTTTAACCACGAGAGGCACAATCGATGGAGGATTTGTGCAGAGTTTGGTTTGATGTGGAGCTGGAAAAGACGGAGCTTCAGTTTAAACCTGAGATTTACAGATGAATGTGGATTTTTTCTGTATTTAATGTTATTTTATTTATTTGTAATTATATTTTTTAGGTGGACGTTGACCTTCTAGGACCTGGCGACAAAACATTTTTATTTGTTGAGGCGCAATGTAAATTTATAGAAGAAGAACAGCAACAAAATGTACAATTTAGAATATTTTTAAGAGTTTAGAAAGTTCAGAATATTTATTTATTTATGTATTTATTAGTTTATTTAGGTATTTATGTATTTGTGTATTTATTTGTTTATGTATTTCTTTGTTTTTAATGTATTTCTTTGTTTGCTTTAGTTATTTATCGTTTGTTTATGTATTGTTACTTATTTCTGTTTTTTATTTATTTATTTAGTTATTTATTTGTTTTTATTTATGTATTTATTTATGTATTCATTTGTTTATATATTTATTTGTTTATATATTTATTTGTTAATTTATGAATTTATTTGTTTGTTTATTTATGTATTTATTTATTTATGTATTTATTTATTTATGTATGTATGTATTTATTTATTTGTGTAAAGGGTTAAGTCTGCACCTGACAGTTCTTCTCTTGAGCCACATTTGTTGTTTCTCATTTTGTTTTTACTCAGGACAAATGTTGCTGTTTCAAACATTAAATAGTTTTTTCAAATCATTCCTCAAACGTTGATCAGAAAGATTCAAACATAGACCCGACGTCCTCGTGTGTGGACAGTATTTTACCTCAAACTACAGAAAGTAAAAAGGTAATTGTTTGTTTTTACTCATCAGCCCAAATAAAGAGAAATGAATAAACCACGAAAGAGTCGAGTCTCAGGAGGATCAGAATGTGACATAAAGCAGGTTTTTTGTGTGTTTTTCATTTACTCCACGCTCTTCTGTCGCCACAGCCGCCCTGGGACAGACAGGATCAGAATCAGACTTTCACTGCCTTTGTCAGTGAACACGGCCAAAACCAGGAACTTTCTCTGCTCATAAAGTCCAACATAAAAACTCTGAATAAATACAAATAAGAGCAGGCATGAAGTTAAAAAGATATGTTTAAAAATAAAATACTTAGAGAATAAAACAGTTAGAGGAGGATTGATGGAAGTGAAGCTGCAGATCTGCACCATCGGCCCCACTGAGCACCACCCACAGACGATACACCACCTTCAGACGAGGGAATGTGGGACAAGTGTCTCGCCCAAGGACACAACAACAGTTTGGATTCACACTGATCTCACATCCAGGTCCAGACAAAGTCCAGACCAGGTCCAGCTCAGGTCCAGACCAGGTCCAGACTAGGTCCAGCCCAGGTCCTGATGAGATCCAGACCAGGTCCAGACCAGGTCCAGATGAGATCCAGACCAGGTCCAGCCCAGGTCCAGACCAGGTCCAGACTAGGTCCAGCCCAGGTCCAGCCCAGGTCCAGCCCAGGTCCAGCCCAGGTCCTGATGAGATCCAGACCAGGTCCAGACCAGGTCCAGATGAGATCCAGACCAGGTCCAGACCAGGTCCAGACCAGGTCCAGACTAGGTCCAGCCCAGGTCCAGCCCAGGTCCAGACCAGGTCCAGATGAGATCCAGACCAGGTCCAGCTCAGGTCCAGACCAGGTCCAGCCCAGGTCCAGACCAGGTCCAGCCCAGGTCCAGACCAGGTCCAGATGAGATCCAGCCCAGGTCCAGATGAGATCCAGACCAGGTCCTGATGAGATCCAGCCCAGGTCCAGACCAGGTCCAGACCAGGTCCAGCCCAGGTCCAGACCAGGTCCAGATGAGATCCAGCCCAGGTCCAGATGAGATCCAGACCAGGTCCTGATGAGATCCAGCCCAGGTCCAGCCCGGCTCTGACCAGGGGGCGTGTCCAGGGTTTACTTTGAGCCTGTTGGTCGTCAGAGTCGTGTCCGTCTCACAAAGTGCTTCCTCTGCACTTTATTTCCTTCACATGTTTCATTTCCGTGTCTTTAGTGTTTCTGTTCAGAAACAGTTGCAGATACAGAGTCGTTCTGCTGAGTGTTTGAAAACATCCACGCGCCGGTTTTTGCTGAGCTCAACACTTTTTTTCTTGTTTTTAAGAATCACCGGCCTCTGGGGAAGTAATTTCACCACGTTTGCATAAAGTGAGAATGTGTTGCCTCATTTTTTCTCTTATCAATCACAAACATACGAAGTCACATGACTCTGTCGGGACCGAGTGAAGACGTCACAGCGTCAGCTCCACATGAAGCTCAACGAGGTGAGAGACAACGAGGGTCATAGCAACTAAAGAGCCAATCAGGAGCCAGGATGTTCCAACACTGTCAATCAAACCTGTTGCTAACGCTAAAGGAGCGACGTCGGGGAAAGAAGGACCTGATCTGTCTGTTTTTAATGTTCATATGTTGATTTACAGACACAGACGTGAAATAAAAACCCCAGGATCATGAAGAGGGTTAATACGAACATTTAAGACCAACATGAGTCTGACAGCAGCAGGGACAGAGAGAGAGAGAGTTTATTAAAAAAAAAAATAAAAAAACAAAAGAAAACAAAAAAAAAAAAAATCTAAATCAAAATAACTAAAAAAATAAATTAAGTCAGTATAACAAAAATAAATAACTTAAAATAACTAAAAAAAATACTAATAATAAGATAAACTCAACATAAAAAAACAAAAAAAAACTATAACAACAAAGACTCAAAATAACTAAAAAAAAAAAAAAAAAAAAAAAAAAAAAAAAAACAACTCAAAATAACTCAAAAAATGAAGAAAATAAACTGAAAACCCAAATAAATAAACTCAAAATAAAAACATTAAAAAATAAAAAATAAAAAATTCCAGAGTCAATGGAGCAGGAAGTGTGTCCATGCTCACTTCCTGTTTGGAACGCGGCGCTAGCAGGTTAGCTCTGTGCATTTATATAAACAGACTATGGCTGTGCCTCTAACTCAAGGAGGATAAATAGAAAATGAGAACGTTGCAAATACTCAACAAGTTGTAGTAGTGGCCTGAAGTAGTAGTAGCAATAGGACTGTCCTGTAGTAGTACAAGTACATGCAGTATTATCTGGTCATGGAGTGAACTTTAGCTCTAATATCTCACAATGGAAAAGAATCGACCAAACTAACGACTCAAATGAAGTGTGGTCTGTTTTTTGCAACTGAATAAATGTGTTTTAAAAATGTTTCAATGCCATACTGTGGAATATTTCAGTTAAAAAAAAATTAAAATCTTTAGAGAGGCAGAACTTTCCGCACATACCCGAGTTAAGTTTTATTGGTTTAGTTTTGTCAAAAAATCTAATTGGCTTAATATTTGTGCATTTTATGATTCTGCAGCAAAAAAAAATCTACAAAAAATTCACTTTAAATTTAGTTTCCCGGTTTGAGTTTGACCCATGAGTTTGACTCGTCCTTCAGCTCTTTTCTTCTTGTCCAACTTTACTCAACTTCAACAGAAAATACGAGGATTTGGTTTGAAACTTTCACCAAAACTCAGCTGAAAACTTCCCCAAACCGAAGCCTTTCCGTTGCATCTGTGGTGTTTACTCTGTTCCTAGAATAAAACTGAGTAATGAAGTTAAACGTTCCCCCGGGACGGTTTTACATAACACTTACACCATTTGCAAATCTTTTTTCGTCACTTTTGCTAACAGGAAATGATGTTTTTTGGTTTGTTCGTGACTCATTTTTGAGCAAAATCCAAATTTCCATAACGCGGAGCTGACAGGAACGAGCCCGTGGGGGATGGATTACAGTTTAGGACTCCCAAATGTGAGTTTTGATCATGTTCACAAAGTCTAACTGAAATCAAAGTACTTTTTATGCTTTTGAGAGAAACTTTGGAGGCTTAAACGTGTGTGGATCTGTTATTGTCCCGTCAGCGTTGTTGTCGACATAATGTGACGCACGTTTGGAATAATGTTGAATTATGTAATCATGGGTAACTGCTTTTCTTATAGCGGAGGCTTACAGAGGGATTTAAAGGGGCGGGCGCGCTCATCGGCACAGAGAAAGAGTCAGAAAAAGGTAAAAAAAAAACTGAAATATCCAAAACCAGGAGGAGCTGCAGATCCAAGAGCTGAAGAAGCACATGAACTCTCACATGAACTGCACAAATATTTAGGATTTGTGAAGGTTTTTATAGTTCACAGCAGATATCGGGGCAGCGTTTGTGTTTACGACAGTCGCACGCTAACGTAGCTAGGTGGCGCTGCAGTTTATTTACTCGTACACGCTCTGGGACTTATTGTAATCGACAAAAATAGCGACCGAAAGAGGTACAGGTGTTCATATTGGAGAAAGAGCGGCCAAAGTGGTAAAAGTAAAACATTATTCGCTCGTTAGCAGTTAGCTCGTTAGCCATTAGCTCGTTAGCAGTTAGCTAAGGGCAGGATTCAATGATGGGATTAAACCGTCTTTGTCTGATTCTAAACATATCGTCCTTTTTGTCCCTGATCCAAACAGAGGAAAGTCCAGAAGAAGCCGAGGTTTTAAACTCTGAAGAAACTTTGGTTTAAGTTCATTCAGTTCAGATTCCAAACGTCTCATGGTCACGGACGTTTATTTGAAATTTCAATTCAATTTATTTTTGTAAAGCCCAAAATCTCAGCAGCAGCGTCGCTTCTTTGGGTTGAACATGAGAAAAGATTTAACCAACAGACAGTTTGAGAATCAACAACAGACGAGCAAATTAATAAAACAGAAAACAAGCAAATGGAGAAGTGTCTCAGAGCAGAGCGCCCCCTGTCCTCAGAAAACACAAAAAAACCAGTGGGAAAAAGAGAAACGTCGAGGAGAAGAACAGTGAAGGAGAAATAAACGGGAAAAAAGGACTAAACTGAAATTATCGAAACTAAACTGGGAGAAGAACAGTGAAGGACTAAAAGATTAAACTCCCAGGACTAAACCGGGCTAAACCGACTAACATCTGCAAGCCTGTCCAGGACTAACATCTGCAGCCTGTCCGTCCATGGGAGTGGATCTCTCCTTCACTGTGGTTCTCCTCGAGGTTTCTCCTTTTCCCACTGGGTTTTTGGAGTTTTTTCTTTGGAGAAGGAGGGTCTGAGGACAGGGGGCGCTCTGGGACAGTTATTCATTGCTTGTTTTCTGTTGATTAATTTGTCTGTTTCTGTTTCATCTTTGATTTTCTGATTCTGTTGGTTAATCATCTCCATGTTCAGCCCTAAGAGGCGACTGCTGTCGTGATTTTGGGCTTTACAAAATAAATTGAATTGAATTAAAGCAGAACTGAACTGGGACTAAACCAGGACTAAACCAGGACTAAACCAGGACTAAACCAGGTCTAAACCAGGGCTAAACCAGGGCTAAACCAGGACTAAACCAGGACTAAACCAGGACTAAACCGGGACTAAACTGAGACTAAACCAGGTCTAAACCAGGACTAAACCAGGTCTAAACCAGGGCTAAACCGGGACTAAACCGGGACTAAACCGAGACTAAACCAGGTCTAAACCAGGACTAAACCGGGTCTAAACCGGGTCTAAACCGGGTCTAAACCGGGTCTAAACCGGGACTAAACCGGGTCTAAACCGGGTCTAAACCAGGTCTAAACCAGGTCTAAACCGAGACTAAACCAGGACTAAACCAGGTCTTAACCAGGTCTAAACCAGGACTAAACCGAGACTAAACCAGACTGTCTAAAAACCGGGTCTAAACCGGGTCTAAACCGGTTTAATCAGGTCTAAACCGGGTCTAAACCCGGTCTAAAACCGGGTCTAAACCGGGTCTAAACCGGGGTCTAAACCAGGGTCTAAACCAGGACTAAACCAGGTCTAAAACAGGTCTAAACCGAGACTAAACCAGGACTAAACCAGGTCTTAACCAGGTCTAAACCAGGACTAAACCAGGTCTAAACCGAGACTAAACCAGGACTAATCCACATCCAACAGAAAGTGAAGAAACTCACTAAAGTCACATATTTCTCCTGCAGACGTCCTAAAGTCTCATGCTCTGGTTTAGTTTGGATTAAAGTTCATTTGGTTTTGTTAGATCCACATTTAGTGAATATTTATCATAGTTTTAAATCGTCCAGTGTTTGTGGTGACGTCTCTCAGTCTCTTCTTCACACAGAACCACAGACTCTGAATGAACTGATCCGTTTAACAGTGAAATGATACAGACTTTGTGAGAGTTGGTGCTCGGTGTGAGGCCTGGGCAGCTTCCAGACGCCTCAGTTTGTCTTTTTTATGTTGATTTGAGTCGACTCGAGCCGTCCGTCACAGAACATCAGCTTCAGCTCAGGTTTTGGCATCGAGACTCTATATAACAATAACTACAGTTGATTCAGCTTCAGTTTTGATCCAGAAACGACAGAAAGTGGATGTATTTGAGCTGATTGAAGAGTGATTATTTTGGTATTTTACAGAATATAAAGGATTAGACCAAGAAAAAGTCACAAGAAGGAGACTGGAATAAAAGAATTTAAACTGAGGCCACACGCTGAAGAACATTTACAATATTACACAGTCTAATTTTGAAATGTGATTTTAAAACTGTATTAGAAAAAGGAAAACAGAGGAATAAGTGACTTTACCTCATATATTTACCATGATCAGAACAAAACATATTGAAAAAATGCAAAATTGGGTATTTTATTTTTATTATTATATTTTTATTATTATTATGTATTTTATTATTATTATTATTATTATGTATTTTATTATTATTATGTATTATGTATTTTATTATTGTGTATTATTATGTATATTATTATTATTATTATTATTATTATATATTATTATTATTATTATTATTATTAATAATAATAATAATGCATTATTATTATTTTAATTTTTATTTTTTTTTAATTTTTTTTTTTTTCATATATTTTTAATTAACCTCTCACCTCATGAGCCACTTGAAAAAACCTGGTGAGACAGAAGATTTTTTTTTTATTTTATTTTATTTATTGACAGCAGAGAACAGTCTAAATTCTCCTCAGATGTTTTGCTTTTGTCAAACACTTAAACTCAAATGTGTAAGTCCCAGGTTCAGGTCGGGCCAGTGGGTAAAATAAAGTTTGGGGATTGGGTCGAGTCCACATGAAGCTAACAGGCTAAAGTGGAGATAATCCCATTGTGTTTCCTATTAGCAAAATGGAGCTGTGATCTGTCAGTGCGAAGCGGAGGGACGGGGGTGGTGTCGTTATTTGTGGACGTTGTTTACTGAACCTTTGCCTTTACCGTCAGATAAACTTCAAAATATTTCTGAATCGTCATTTGAAAGCCTCTCTCTTGTTCTCCAGTGTTTTTCGTAGTTCTTTCACTTTTTTCCTGGTTTATCTCGGACGTTAGCTTAGCCGTCCGTCTCTCCAAAGCCTTGAGGTTCCTTGTTCTTCTCGTTTAACACCACTAGGAGGCGCTGGTTCTTCTCCTGCTCCGTTTTCAGTTCACCACGACGCAAGAGGATTTGATTTTAATGTTTCATCTCTGATTTCTATTTATTGTTATCAGATTTTTTTGGTAGTAGAGGTTGAACCAGATCTACAGTCGCTCGATTTCACCACAAGTTGAATCCAGGTGCGTCTTATACTTCGACTTCTCGTCCTGTTCGTTCTTCAGGTGTTTTTCAAGCTGATCTTTGGCGATTTTCAACAGCTCTAGGTCCTTAATACGTCCCTCGCACTTTCAGATCTGCTCAACATTCCTCATCTCTTCGTTGTTCATTATCGATGACTGTTTCTTGCGGATTTGTGATCTGGGCCTTTAGTTCTTGAACCCTCCATCGTCTTCTCAAACTCTTTAAGAACATTGTCATATTTTTGCTTCTCGTTCGAGAGCTGGTCTTGTCGAGAACGTTGGTCGTTTGGTCTTGAATCTTCAGGCTTCTTTCAATCCCTTGTTCTCGTCTCGCGGTCTTTTTACGAGCACTTTGGAGTTGTTGAGAGACTGGACTGGATTTCCTTATCGAGGAGTTGGAGTCTTTCAGCGTTGGATCGTCCCGGCTGAATACGAGGAGCTGGATTGGTTCTCTGATGAAACCGTTGGCTCTGATTGTCTGATGTTTGCTTCTAAACGCTCCTTCAGTCTTTGGTTCTCCTCCGATTGTTTCTTAACCCACGATGCACCTTGCGAAGTCATTAGACGGATCAATAAGGACCACGAAGCATCGCGAGGGAGTCGTAAAAACAGCAGTGGACAGAGGCAGGTCTTTAACCGGACACAACGAAGCAAACGAAGCTCTGGTTTATCTCGCACTGTGGATCGGATTATGAAGAAAACACGTAAATTTAGCGCGACTAGAAAAATGTGGCTGGAACAAGAAACTAAGAAAAAAAAAAAAAAGAAAAATGAGCAGAGGACACTTCATATGTTCAAAAGTGCAGTAATAATTGTGCAGGGAAATGTTAAACTCCCTCCACGTCTTGCTCAAGGAAACAAACACAACATTATGTAACGCTAATAGTGGAGGTTGAACCGTTAGCGCTCACGTTAGCCTAGCAAAATCTGTCAAATGGACACAATGGAGTTTTAAAGACATTTCGCAGCTTCTCCAAGTGGATTTCAGGTCTAAAGTTGTTTTTTATCAAGGAGCTAAGTTCACTTTACTGCAGATCAACCACAACAACAACCAGGCTTCCATCACCCCAGCCACTTCCTCCTGCTCCCCGGGTTCGACCCTGAGGCGTCCACAGACTTGTGTCAGTCCAATCTGATCTTTATCTATGACAAAATCGACTTTTATCAGAGTTTAGACTGATCGTGAGCTGTGTTTCTGATTCTCTCTGTGACGAGTCTAAAGAGTCTAAAGAGTCTAAAGAGCGAGGGGCTGGAGGCGACATTCAGACACAGCCTTTGTCTTTTATCTTTAAACACCACTTTGTTTCACAGTCTTGGGTCTGGCAGATCTGTTTATAATCCGGGATTGCTGGATTTATGTATTTATTGCGTGGGGATATTACAATTTAAAAGCATTCACAATTGTTTTGCCATTTTGCCTTTACAACCCGCCAGGCGACTGGTTATTATCGTCAGGCCAATTCAGGGTGGGCTGTTCCACCATCTGCTCACACCCCATAAAGCTTCTCCCCGTCAAAAACGTCCAAAATGTGTCAAACTCCATCCATCTCATAAACGTGCAGCTTATTTTTATCACCAAAACTGAACCAAAACTGTCTCTGTCTTTTATTTTACGTCTTTCTTTCCAGTTCTCCAAAAGATGACATAATTTCCTCTTCCCTAACAGCATCTAACGGCATGAAGGACAATGGCCGGATTTAACAACGTGCGAAATCAACACTGCAAATTTACGACCCCTGACCTTCCCCCCTCCCCAGACGCTTCCCCCCGGTGCATTCTGGGATTCATGAAGCCCTTAACGACTCCGTAGTTTGGCGTCGTGTGCCTGGCCAGCTGCAGTTTTAATCTTCACAGACAATGGAAGGATCGTTGGGATTCTTGGAGGAGGGAAGGCAAGGTCGAGGGATAAACGAGGAGACTTTTTCTTATGTCTTTAATCCCCGTGCGCTTAATTATAAATCACACCAACTGTCACAGGCCGAACGCTCGTATCTGGAGAGTATCAGTTAATATTTCATCGCACGTCTTTGTCCCTCGAGCTAAAATGGCCGACCGGCGATTAGGTGACGCCATTCAGGGGCGAGGGAGTCCTGGAGAGATCAAGACGAGTTTCCAAAAAACGAGAGAGAGATGATGATGATGATGATGATGATGATGATGATGATGATGATGATGTCAGAAACAGATTCAGCTTTTGCAGAGTTAGAATTCAGACAGAGCCGTTCGTCTGCGAGGGAAGTGCAGAGATCTTTGGGTTAGGGTGTTTTTGGGTTTTTGCGTTGGGTTTTTGGGTTTGGCGTTGGGTTTTTGGGTTTGGCGTTGGGTTTTGGGGTTTGGCGTTGGGTTTTTGTTTGGTTTTGGGGTTTTTGCATTGGGTTTTTGGGTTTGGCGTTGGGTTTTTCCATTTTTGAGTGTGTTTTTGGGTTTGGCATTGTGTTTTTGCGTTTGCCGTTGAGTTTTTGGGTTTGGCGTTGGGTTTTTGGGTTTGGCGTTGGGTTTTTTCGTTTTTTTGGGTTTGGTGTTGGGTTTTTGGGGTTTTGCGTTGGGTTTTTTGGGGTTGGCGTTGGGCTTTTTCTGTTTTTTGCCCTTGTGTTTTTGGGTTTGGCGTTGGGTTTTTTGGTTTGGCGTTTGTTTTTGCGTTGGTTTTTGCGCTGGGTTTTGGGGTTTTTGCATTGGATTTTTGGGGTTGGCATTGGGTTTTTAGATTTCTGCGTGGGTTTTTGGGTTTGGCGTTGGGTTTTTTAAGCTCATACAAAAATGTTAGATTTGTGTCATAAATATTTGCAAGTTATTGAAGTTAACTAATCAAATTCTTCACCATGCAGATGTCCTCTGTGAGATTTAAAACTCAAAATGAACATCTGTTTTTAAGGAAAGTAACTGTTTTTTTAAGGCAGAGAGAGTGACTTTGCTTCTATTTCACTGTCATTTTGTATCTAAGGTCAGTGTTTTATTGAAATTAGGTTTTAACATCAATAAAATGACATTTATTTTTGCAAACTGTGGTGTTATTTATTTAACAGCAAAGTGGAGTTTTCACGACAACAGTGAAGTGAAGTGAAGTGAACTCTTGTAAAAGTAAAGTGACGGTTAAATTAAAGTGAAAGGACGTCTCTGGGGAGGTGTTTCGGGCATGTCCCACCGGGAGAAGACCCAGGACACGCTGGAGGGACGATGTCTCTGGGCTGGGAACGACTTGGGGAGGAGCTGGAGGACATGTCTGGGGTGAGGGAAGTCTGCCGCCCCTGCGACCTGGCCCCAGATAAGAGGAAGAACATGGATGGATAGTAAAAGCAGGATTTTTGTGTCTTAAACATCGAGTTCAACTTGTTTCTCAGTAAGAATCAGACACAGATGTTTTTTAAGGTCTCCACCTGAACCTCCGACTTCAGTTATGACACAGTTATTCATCTTTCAGTTGATGAAACGTCTTGTAATGCATCTTTTCAGAGACTGCAGCATCTTTAGTGACGTCTTACCTTCATGTAAGTGGATATATATTTATGACCTTGTACAGACACGATGTAAATCAGACCAGGCAGAGACAGAACTTTTCTCTTTATTCATCTCCTGAGATAAAACTTCTTCAGCCTTCGCTTCCTTCACATTTACAGAATAGAGTTGTTTGTGTTATTAAAATCGCTCTAAAGTGTCATTATTAACACTGTAAGAGAATAAATAATGAACACTTTAGCACTACTGACAGACTACTGAGCAGGGTTTTTAGGATTTTACTCAGATTTTTTACTCTTCACGGCGTCAGTTTATTCTGAAAGTGTAAAACTGACACTGAATATTTTTACTCTGAAGCAGGAGGAAGTTTTGTTTGTACAGATCAGATTTTAAGTGTTTTGTGTTTAAGTCTGAGCTGAACACTGGGAAAGTCTCGTGGACAAAAAGTCGTCTTGTTTCACCGTTTGGATCAGTATTTTTAAAAGTTACTGGACTTTAGCTCAGAATATTTCGTTTAAAGACGTTTTGTTTTCACCCTGAAACCGCAGAACAAAAGGTCGTTTCTGTAATAAGGTCGAGACGAAGCGGAACCAATTTTCTCTATAAAATGGGACTTGTAACAATATAATTTAGTCACGTTTTTAATATAAAACTATGGCTTTTTTTTTTTGCTCTAACTTCACATATTTAGTTTAAAAGTTTTGTTGTTTTCCACCTTTTTTTTTTTTTTTTTTTTAACAAAACTGTGTCTGAACGGAGCATAGTACTAGTACATGGAACTGGTACTTATATGTGTAAGTAGGAGTAGCAGTAGTAGTTTTAGTAGTACCAGTAAGAGCAGCAGTAGTAGTAGTAGTGATAATGGTAGTAGTAGAAGTAGCAGTAACAGTAACAGTAGAAGTAATCGTAGTAGTTAAAGTCCTAAACTTTTCTGCTGGTCAGAGTCTCTTTAGGACAGTAGTAATAGTAGTAGTAGCAGTAGTTGTAGTAGTTGTAGTAGTAGTAGTAGTGGTGATCCAGTATTTTGTTAAACTTTTTGTGACTGCTGTATAATTGACCCGTTTAGATAGTAGTAGTAGCAGCAGTAGTAGCTGTAGTACAGTAGTAGTAGCAGTAATAGCAGTTGCAGTAGTAGTAGTAGCAGTAGTAGTAGCAGCAGTAGGAATAGTAGTACCAGTTGTAGTAGTAGTAATAGCAGTAGCAATGGTAGTAGGAGGAGGAGGAGTAGTACTAGCAGCAGTTGCAGTAGTAGTAGTAGTAGCAGTAGTAGTAGTAGCAGTAGTAGTAGTAGTAGTAGTAGCAGTAGCAGTAGTAGTAGTGATCCAGTATCTTCTAAAACTTTGACCCGTTTGGACAGTAGTAGTAGTAGTAGTAGTAGTAGTAGTAGTAGTAGTAGCAGTAGTAGCAGTGGCAGCAGTAGCAGTAGTAGTAGCAGCAGTAGTAGTAGCAGTAGTAGTAGTGATCCACTATTTGCTAATAAACTTTGTGCGACTCTACAGTATAATTGACCCATCTGGACAGTAGTAGCAGCAGTTGTAGTAGTAGTAGTAGTAGTAGTCGTAGTATAATTAACTCGTCGGAGCTTCATGTTTTCATCTTTTTCCTCGTCACTTCGACACTTTTCCTCTGTGACTGCAGTATAATTCACCTGTTTGTAGTAGTAGTAGTAGTAGTAGTATGTTTTCATCTTTTTCCTCGTCACTTTTCCGTCTCTTTTTCCTCGTGAGCCAGTCTCTCACATAATTAATAATCACAGGCCTGAGCGTCGGCGCCATGTTGAAAAAGTCGCTCTCGGAGTAATTGCCAATGAAAATAATTTGTGCCGTTGATGGAGACGATATTGAAATGAAAATCCAAACACTCCTGACGTCTCGTGCTCCGAATTAAACCAATTTGGGAAGAGTCACAACATCCCAGCGGTGCGTCTGCCCTTTCCCGACTCCGAGGCGCCGCGTGAATCACCCGGGAACGTGATTCACTCCGGCTCTCGGCGGATCACAGCGGGAGAAAGGAACTATGGGTAAAAAAGTCCGACGCTACAACGAGGAGGGAAAATGGAGGAACGACTGGAATCTGATGAAGGGAATAAAAGAGAAACAAAAGTGTGAATGAGGCTCGTCACAGTCAGGGGTTATTTCATTTGGGAGTAGTAGTAGTAGTAGTAGTTCTCATAGTTGTAGCAGTAGTGTAGTGGTAGTAGTAGCAATAGTAGTGGTGGTACTGATAGTAGTAGAAGTAGACGTAGCAGTAGCAGTAGTAGTAATAGTAGTAGCAGTAGTAGTAGGAGGAGTAGGAGTAGAGATAGTACCGGTAGTAGTGGTAGCAGTACTAGTAGCAGTAGTAGTCGTACTAGTAGTAGTAGTAGTAGGTAGCAATAGTAGCATTAGTAGTAGTAGTAATACAAGTAGTGGTACTAGTAGTAGGAAAAGTGTTAGTACTGGTAGTAGTAGCAGTAGTAGTAGTGGTGGTAGTATTGGTAGTAGTAGAAGTAGTAAGAGTAGTGCAAGTAGTGGTGGTAGTAGTAGTAGTAGTATTAGTAGTCGTAGCAGTAGTAGCAGCAGTAGCAGTAGTACTCGTAGTAGTAGCAGTAGTAGTAGTAGTAGTAGTAGTGGTAGTAGCAGCAGTAGCAGTAGTAGTATTTGGATCATTTCAGATCCTGGAATTGAACTAAAATCTACTGAACTAAAGGTAAAATGAGTCATTTTTAACTTGAAAACTACCACTTCATGACATCACAAGGTGGACCAGAGCGTTTTGAGCTTTGGAGACGCTCAAAAACACGACTCCAGGTGTGTTTTTGAGGAGGAAGTGGTGTTAGAACATGGATTAACACTCACATTAGTCCATTTAGCGTCATATAGAAGCTTTAATAAGATGCAGTTTGATCGTTAGCTTCGATGCTACTCCCTGTGTTGTGTTTCATTATTAGCGTTAGCCCCTGAATCTGTGCAGCGAGAGTGAGATTCTGTTCTCGGGCAGTTCATAAGTAAACACCGGGGCCGTGTGACAGCTCGCTGAAATAGTTTTGCAGGAGCCGCAGTAGAAACACAGTTTGCTCTGAGGATATTACCTCCACAGCCATAAGAAATAGATGAGGAGCAAACTGGTACCAACCCGGAGCCACGTCCAAACAAACCAATCCACTCCCCTGCGCCGCACTCCGGCCGATCGATACTCATCTCCCCCTCGGAGCACGCCAAAGTTCACACGATTTCTTGAGCAAACAGGGAGCGGCGTGGAGCCCGGGCCCCGCGGGAGCCGGCGGTGGCCCCGGGCTCTCCTTAACGCTGTGATTCTGACCTTTCGGCGGAGTTTCGAGCGGCGGTGGCTGGATCCGTATCGGCCGGTTCCTGGGCTTTCCTCTCCCGTAGCGGTCGGCCCGAGTGACCTTTCCATCGGCATCATGGGATTGCGGCGCTCTTCCACTTTCCAGGACGAGGGGCTCGAGGGGTAAAAGTTTCAATTATTTGGAAGGACAGAGAAAGAGGCGGAAAGTTCAGACTGTCACGAGGTGAAGCTCTAGGAGAAGAAGAAGAAGAAGAAGAAGAAGAAGAAAAAAAAATGGCGTCTGGTGTGAACTTTGACCTGTGCGTCTGGTTTTATAACATTTGAATAACTCGTCTCCATGTGTCTCCGAACAGCATCAGTGTGTTTCTTTAAGCTTTTATTTCCATCTTCACTTTAGGATTCTCCATGTTAAATTTAAAGCCCTAATGCGACTTTTTTTTTTTTCAAAATTATCTCCATGGAAACGAGACGCTAGAGGATCAAACGCTAAAGTAGAGCCACTTTGGAGAAATGGAGCTTATTTCATGGTGTAAGTTTTAATTTTTCACTAAATAAATATTGTTAAAAATCAGATTTGGAGGGTTGACGGTGCGATTCCAGTTTTCACACATGAACGACGTCGTGTCCTTGAGCAAGACACTTAACCCCCTCGTCCTCGGTGTCTGTCTTATTTAGTGGTTACCGTGATTATTTTGGTATTTTTCTTATTTCTTTTTGTTCTAAAGTGTCTGAATGTGGCTTTTTCTCACCGGAAAAAAAACCTAAATATTACAAAATAATATAAAATAATAAAATAAATAAATAAATAAATAAATAAATAAAAAAAATAATAATAATAATAATAAAAATAATACAAAATAATAAAACATACAAAATAATAAAAAAAATAATGCAACATAATACAAAATAATACAAACTAATAAAACAATAATACAAAATAAAAAAAAAAATACAAAAATAATTTAAAAAAAAAACCAAAGCAACATAATACAAAATAATACAAAATAAGAAAACAATAATTCAAAATAATAATGAAAAAATACAAAAATACAAAAATTATACAAAATTATACAAAATAATAAAAAATACAAAATAATAAAAAAATACAAAGTAAATAAAAAAAATTCAAAATAATGCAAAAAATAATTAAAAAAGAATACAAACTAATACAAAATACAAAATAATACAAAAAAATAATACAAAATACTACTTTCCACTGAAGCAGAAACTCGCTAACACAGTTTTGAAACCCTCACCTTGAACACCAGCTGCTCTTTTTCTCTTTTTCTCATAAGACCGCTGTGGTAATTGAATATTATCGTTATTGCTCCCCCTGGTGGCCACACGTCTTCCTTCTCTTTACTCGAAGGTTAACGATTTCCTTTCTTCCCTCGTTGTGAGAAACTGGAAGAATTAATGAAGGTTCCATCTCTGCACCTGAGCTCGTTCTGAGCGCCAGCCCCCCCCCGACTGGCACTGCCCGCCGCTCCCCACGCCGCTCCGGCCCCCGCACCCCCACGCCCCCGCTCCGCCCCCCGCTCCGGCCCCCGCTCCGGCCCCCGAGGCGCTGAGGAATTGTTTTCTCCTGTTAATTGACAATATCTTGGTGGTTTTCCGAGATTTGTAATGTGAATGTGGGAGGTGCAGGTACTCCACACACGGAGGTGCTCCTGCAGAGATGACCTTTACTCTGGTGATTAGTTTAAAGGGAAGGTCCTACTCAGCTTTAACTACGGGCTAAATTAAAACGGGTTTTGCCGAGGTGTGTGGTTCAAAGATGCACGAGACGACGACTTTACGACTTTACAAACTGCTTCATGTGTGAAAAAGTTTGTTTCTGTTTTTATTTTTCTTCTGCTGTATGTGCTCACACTCCAGCTCGTGTGTTTTTGCAAACGCCACCTTCAAATCTCTTTACATCAACAAACTACTAACCCGTCTGTGCACAGACGCTGAGGGTGAAGTGTGTTGCCAAATGACACAACAACATATTTATCTGTGGAGCTGGAATCACATTAAACTGATGAAGGTTTGAATCCCTCTCGACATAAACATTGCTGGTTGAGCTCAGATCCACTAAACCACAGGCTGACGGTGCGATTCCAGCTGTAACACATGAATGCTGCTGCTGCTGTTGCTGCTGCTGTTGTGTCCTTGGGCAAGACACTTCACCCACCTCGTCCCAGTGTCTGTGTGAGTGAGTGGTGGAAAAATGATAAAAATGTGACTATTTAACATGTGACCATTGTATAATAATAAATACATAAATAAATACAATTAATGTATTTATTAATAAATAATAATAAATAAAAATTACTAATAATAAAAATAA
Organism: Periophthalmus modestus; assembly: GCA_019594935.1. Taxonomy (NCBI): domain Eukaryota; kingdom Metazoa; phylum Chordata; class Actinopteri; order Gobiiformes; family Gobiidae; genus Periophthalmus; species Periophthalmus modestus. The sequence goes on along the minus strand of JAIEZT010000198.1, from coordinate 19,482,992 downwards.
ATAAATAAATAAATAAAAGGGATATCACAACAGGATTTTTTCTCTTTTTTTTCCATATTTTTGTGTCTTTGGTGCTTCTCCTGGGGGAGTTTCATTCTTCTTAAAATATTTATCTGGCTGTTTCAGTTTCAGTAACAGTTTGAGTCGTTGTTGAGAAAACAAAACCGTCCAGAGATGGAGGAGTTTGTGCATTGTTCAAGAGCGCCCCCCTGTGTTTGTACAGCAGACCTGACAGAGGTTTTTTACTGTTTCATCAAAATGTGAGTTTTTTAGTGGATTTTAGTAGAATTACAGTTAGTACAAACTGTTTTCTTTTCAATTTGAGCCAAACATGTTCACAGTTTTCTCAAATAATAATTAAAATGTAAAAATCCATCACTGTGATAAACTTTTAATAATAAAACACGACACATTCCTCCGTCTCAGACCCAAACCTCGAGTCTGCGCCGCCTAAAAACAGCTTCATGTCGGAATAAACTCCAGGAACCTGACGCTTTGCTCTAGTTTCAATAATTGTGAATAAAAATAACAATAATAATGATAAAATGTGGTTTTGTCTCATCGTTTGTGTGATATTAAAATCTAAAAGTTGGTCCAGTTGTAATAAATCTGAGGTTCTGAGGCTGTAGAAATGAACGTGTGAAATGTCGTCTTATAAACTTAAAAAAAAGTGTGAAAGTGCTGTATAAACATCAGCCGTTAGCTTATTTTTAGCTCGTTTTAGCTTATTTACGTGGGACGTAAAGACGATGTGGAGTCGCTCAAACCTGCAGGAATCTCTCAAAATCCGACTGAGGAAAGAAACGAGGAGAAACCCACAAAACACCGTCAGAGTCGAACTCGAGCTGTTTTTTGTGGCTGTTTCATTTACACTTCATGAAAACTTCCAGCTTCAATAATAATTCTCTTTATTAAACCAAATATGATCCTGATCTGGGATTTTTCCTGTAACGAGACAAACTGAGTCTGGGCCGACGTCGGTTTTTCTGGGTTTTTATTTGACTCTTTTGTTTTTTCAAACTGGACGACGCAAAGAAACAAACGAAACATTATTGGCCTGAGATTCAGGCGCCGCCCACATCCCTGTGTCCAGCCACAGCGGGAACGTCGGGAACGCCACGGGAACGTCAGGAACGCCACGGGAACGCCACGGGAACGCCACGGGATTCAAATGAGACCAGAGAGAAGAGGATGAGGCCAAAGACGCCGCAGAAATGCTCCCAGAAAGAGCAAGAGGAGGAGAACATGGAGGAGAGGAGAGAGGGAGGAGAGGAGGAGAGAGAGAAAGAGGAGGAAAACATGGAAGAGGAGAGGAGGGAGGAGAGGAGGGAGAGAAATGTTCTTTTCCAACAATAATCCAAACAAGAAACGATGAAGAGGAGGAGGAGCTGGACGTCTGAAAACCCTTTAAAATCAACTGGTTTTTCAGGTTCTTAAGAGGAAAAAAATCAGGGACTTTAAAAACTAACTCTGTCCATCTCCGACTTTGACCAAGGACGAACTGATTTTAAATAAATTTAACTCAAGATTTAAATATAAATGAGACGGGGCAGTTTTTACACAGAAAGAAGCAGGAGATAAATCTGGGACAAATCATCTTTTCTTTGTAAGATTCATGAATTTGTATATGGTCCCTGTGAAAGAAAGAATAAAGAAAGAAAGAGAAAGAAAGAAAGAAAGATGGAAAGAAACAAAGAAACAAAGAAACAAAGACAGAAAGAAAGAGTCGATGGAGAAAGAAAGACAGAAGAGTCGATGGAGCAGAAAGTGTGACATGATCACTTCCTGTTTGTAGCGCGGCGGTGGCTAATAGGTTAGCTATGTCCATTTATATAAACAGTCCATAGCAGACATGTCAGACTCAGGCCCGTGGGCCAAATTTGGCCCTTGATATAATAATATTTGGCCGCGAGATCATATGAAATAAGTATTAGAGCTGTGAAAAAAAGTAAAAAGAAGCTCAAAAGCTGCAGATACAGAGGCTTATTATTTATTTAAAAATGTATTTCTCATTCGTTCTGAATTCAATGTTGAAGCAAAACTATTATTAAACATTTAGTCTATTAAGAAAAGGTTTAACACGTCTTGAAAGAAGAGAAAACATACAGAAATTTTACAAATATTTTAATTTTGTCCCTCTGTGAGTTTGACGCCCCTGGTCTGTGGTGTAACTCCTCTTGACCTCCTCAACCGTCGTGTTACTCCTCCTCACCTCCTCATCTGTCCTGTTACTCCTCCTCACCTCCTCATCTGTCGTGTTACTCTTCCTCACCTCCTCATCTGTCCTGTTACTCCTTCTGACATCCTCATCTGTCGTGTTACTCCTCCTCCTCCTCCTCATCTGTCGTGTTACTCCTTCTGACATCCTCATCTGTCGTGTTACTCCTCCTCCTCCTCCTCATCTGTCGTGTTACTCCTCCTCACCTCCTCATCTGTTGTGTTACTCCTCCTCACCTCCTCATCTGTTGTGTTACTCCTCATCTGTGGTGTTACTCTCCTCCTCCTCATCTGTCGTGTTACTCCTCCTCACCTCTCATCGTGTGTTACTCCTCCTCACATCCTCATCTGTCGTGTTACTCCTCCTCCTCCTCCTCATCTGTCGTGTTACTCCTCCTCCTCCTCCTCATCTGTCCTCCTCCTCACCTCCTCATCTGTTGTGTTACTCCTCATCTGTGGTGTTACTCCTCCTGACCTCCTCATCTGTCGTGTTACTCCTCCTCACCTCCTCATCTGTCGTGTTACTCCTCCTCACCTCCTCATCTGTCGTGTTACTCCTCCTCACCTCCTCATCTGTTGTGTTACTCCTCCTCATCTGTGGTGTTACTCCTCCTGACCTCCTCATCTGTCGTGTTACTCCTCCTCACCTCCTCATCTGTCGTGTTACTCCTCCTCATCTGTCGTGTTACTCCTCCTCATCTGTCATGTTACTCCTCCTCATCTGTCCTGTTACTCCTCCTCATCTGTCCTGTTACTCCTCCTCACCTCCTCATCTGTCGTGTTACTCTTCCTCACCTCCTCATCTGTCCTGTTACTCCTCCTCACCTCCTCATCTGTGGTGTTACTCCTCCTCACCTCCTCATCTGTGTTACTGTTACTCCTCCTCACCTCATCTGTCGTGTTACTCCTCCTCACCCTCCTCCTCATCTGTCGTGTTACTCCTCCTCACCTGTGTGTTTACTCCTCCTGACCTCCTCATCTGTCGTGTTACTCCTCCTCACCTCCTCATCTGTCGTGTTACTCTTCCTCACCTCCTCATCTGTCCTGTTACTCCTCCTCACCTCCTCACCTTCCTCACTCTGCTCCCTCCTCCTCTTCAACTCCAGATCTGCACAGACGAGTTCACACAGTCCCTCTCAAAGTCCTCAGCGCAGTAATGCCGCCGTTAGCATGCACCTCACGCCGCTTACGCCTCCCGTCGATGTAATCCCACCTCCGCCGAGGAAAAATATCATTGGGAAACATTATTATCCCCTTCCCTCAGGTGACGGGAACGCTGTAAATTCCATCGGAGCTTTCAAGGCCGGATCGCCGCGGCTCGTAGTCGTGAAACACTGAGACAATAGAATCTAAGTGGACAATTTGTTATCATAGCCACAGTGTAATGTACTGGAACATGGTCAATGCGGTTTAATAAGAGTCACTGCCTCGCGCCCGAGTCGGGAACTTTAGTTTGTGCTGCAGCTGGTTTTGAATGTTTCTACAGTTTATTCATAAATACAAAGACAAATCGTTGTAGGAGTGACGACGTTTGTCTGCTCGTCCAAGCCGCGGCTTGGACGAGCAGACAAACGTCGTCACTCCTACAACGGAAAATCAGAGAAATACCAGAAAAAGTAGAGGAAAGGCTGAAAGTAGAGGAGCAGAGCGTGGAAAAAAAAGAGACGTGATAAGAGACAGACCTGAGGAGAGTGAGGAGGAGATTTAGATCATTTTTTTATTATTATATAAAGTTGTTTGTTTCTGGCTCCATCGACTCTTCACTTTCTACATAAAAACTGTCTCCTCTCTCTCATTTGTCTTAAATGTTCATTTTAACTCTCTACATTTTTTAAAATTTAATTTAAGTTTGTTTTTTGTTTTGTTTTTCATTATTATTTTGAGTTGTTGGTTGTTGTTTTCTTTTGTTTGTTTATTTTTTAGTTATTTTGAGTTTATTTTATATTTCTTTAATTTTCTTCATTTTTTTGAGTTATTGAGTTGTTTTTTATTTATTTTGAGTTTGTTTATTTTCTTCATTTTTTTTTAGTTATTTGGAGTTTTTTTTTTATTTTTAGTTTATTTATTTGTTTATTTTCTTCATTTTTTAGTTATTGAGTTTATTTTTTTATTATTTTTTTTTAATTATTTTTAATTTTTAATTTTAATTTTTTAGTTATTTTGAGTTTATTTTATTATTATTTTTTTTTTTAGTTATTTTGAGTTTCTTTTTTTTATTATTTTTTTGCGTTACTGTGAGTTTATTTATTTATTTATTTATTTATATTTTTTTTTGAGTTATTTTGAGTTTTAGTTGTTTTTTTTTTTTAGTTTATTTTTGGTTATCTTGAGTTTATTATTATTATTTATTTTTTATTGTTTGTTATATTGCATTTATTATATTTATTTATTTATTTTTAGTTATTTTGAGGTGTTTTTTTTTTTTTTTTTTTTTTTTTTCTGTGTCTCTCTCTGTCCCTGCTGCTGTCAGACTCATGTTGGTCTTAAATGTTCGTATTAACCCTCTACATGATCCTGGGGTTTTTATTTCACGTCTGTGTCTGTAAATCAACATATGAACATTAATAACAGACACATCAGGTCCTTCTGTCCCCGACGTCGCTCCTGTTAGCGTTAGCAACAGGTTTGATTGACAGCGTTGCTAAGGTGTGAGCAGGAAGGGGCGTTACCTTCAACATCCTCGCTCTGATTGGCTCTTTTGTTACTATGATACTTCACACACTGTTCGATCTTGACTCAAAATAATCGTTTGTACAAATCTAAAATCCATACTGTCCCTAAACCTCTTAAAGCCAAATCTCAGTCATATTTTAATAACAGGGACAAAGTCAAAAGTGTGAGTAGATTATTGTGTGTTGGGAGCAGAAATCCTTCACAGAAACGCCCGGGGACCAAGATGGATGTGGGTGTCAGCCATCAATCCAATTTAAACACTTAAAGTGGCGGCAGAAAAGTGTTTTTGGCGTGACCTTGCAGGAGTTGGCTCTGACTCTGGGCTCGTGTGTGAATGAACTCGGAGCTAGATCCGTCTCAACTGTCGTTTGCTCCACTGGGCACCAATTTCAAACACGTCATTCAGACCCGCGCGGGGCACCTCAAAGGGCACGGAAGGGGGCGCCGTTCGGCGCCGTTCGGACGCTCTGCCCCGCCGACCGATGACGGATCGTTGTGTGAAGTTTTGTTGCCATGGAAATAACAAAAAAAAAGTTCAGAACTGAGCAGACGTCCAGGTTAGTCACAGAGCTTTTTAAACTTCGATACGATTCTGATACAACGATCATTTATTTAGACAAAATAACACGACTAAAGCTCTTATCCAATCAGGACATGGACAGAGACCGCAGTGTCCTCCAGGAGCCACAGTGAGGCGCTAGAGGCAAAAACTGTAGTTGTGTTCTTAGCAAGACACTTCAGACACATGGTCCAGTGTGAATGTGGAGGGTGAGGTGGGGGTCACAGGGGCGGGTGGGGGTCAGAGGGGCGGGTGGGGGTCACAGGGGCTGGTGGGGGTCACAGGGGCCGGTGGGGGTCACAGGGGCAGGTGGGGGGTCACAGGGGCCGGTGGGGGTCACAGGGGCCGGTGGGGGTCACAGGGGCCGGTGGGGTCACAGGGGCTGGTGGGGGTCACAGGGGCCGGTGGGACAGTTTGGCCTCTCTTCTGTCAGTCTGTCCCAGGGCAACTGTGGCTACAACATGAAGGGAATAATACACGAAATTGTAAAGCAACTCAGCAACTTATTTATCATTATTTATTATTATATTTGTGTTATTAATTTTTAAATGTTTATTTTTTGTACATTTTTATATATGTTTGTTATTATTATTATTATTATTTAATATTTTATTATTTAAATGTTATTTTTATATATGTTCATTAATAATATTATTAATATTAATAATAATTATTATCATTATTATATGATTTTCTTATATATGTTTATTATTTATTACTGTTATTATTTTCTTATTTTTTGTTTTCTCTTCCCTGTGTTTTCTGTGTAATCCTCTGTGCAGCTCAGGATCATGATGAAGTTATATTTTAGCATCGAGTTTATATTTTCGATACTAGTTTTCATATGGAGTAGTACTTGTTGTCGATACTTTTGGACTCAGCCGCTCTGACTTTTCCCTGCAGATGTTTCCACAGCTCAAAGTTTACGTCTGGTCCATTATTGATCAGTTGTTTCTGTAAAGAGCGTCTCATCTGGGCTCATAAAAGCTCATAAACCTGCAGCAGGACAGAGCGGCTCCCACTTTATTGACCTGGGCCATCTTCCTAAACTTGCCGGTTTTTCCGAACGTTCCCTTATTCCCTGGTCTCCATCAAGGCCGTTTATTTGTCTCATTTATTCTCATATTCTGCAGCACTTTTTCCCCCAGACAAACACCAGCGACTTTTTCTTTATAAAACAAACGGCACCGGCAACTGGAGACGCCACAACCGCGATTAACTTCAACGCTTCATTTACGAAAACCCGACTTTTAGAGCGAGAAATTCACACAGTCGCCAGAAATGTGCTCGAGAGAGAGGCTGAAAAGTAAACTAAAGGAACAGTGTGGAACTTTTAGAGGTGGAAGGAGAGGAGAGAGGAGAGGAGAGAGGAGACGAGAGAGGAGAGGAGACGAGAGAGGAGAGGAGAGAGGAGAGAGGAGATGAGAGAGGAGACGAGAGAGGAGACGAGAGAGGAGACGAGAGAGAGGAGACGAGAGGAGAGGAGAGAGGAGATGAGAGAGGAGACGAGAGAGGAGACGAGAGAGGAGACGAGAGAGGAGACAAGAGAGGAGAGAGGAGAGAGGAGACGAGAGAGGAGAGAGAGAGAGGAGAGAGGAGACGAGAGAGGAGAGAGAGAGGAAGGAAACGAGAGAGACAAGAGAGGAGACGAGGGGAGGGAGACGAGAGAGGAGAGACGAGAGAGGAGACGAGAGAGGAGACGAGAGAGGAGAGAGAGAGGAGACGAGAGGAGAGGGAGAGACGAGAGGAGGAGACGAGAGAGAGGAGACGAGAGAGAGGAGACGAAAGAGGAGAGAGGAGCCGAGAGGAGAGGAGACGAGAGAGGAGACGAGAGAGGAGACGAGAGTTGGCGTGTACGTCTCAGTGGGCGTGTCTCAGTGGAGGTAAAAACAGATTTATCGACAAAATGGCGTCTTGAAAATAGTGGATTAAAGATTAAAGTCAAACGTGACTCGATCCTGGAGAAACATGTGAACAGTCTGATCACGTCTGATCACGTCGGAGTTAAATGCCGCACTGTGGGACATTTGGGACAGAGTCTCCTCTGAACCTTCATCACGTTTCACTTTGTGCAGTTCAAGAGTCACGTCGCTTCGTTCTGCTCCATAATAAATTTCCCATTACACATGAAGCATTATATGAAAGGTTAATGGGGACGGGCTGTTTCTTAATTGTTAATGTGTTAATGAAGAAGTGAAGAAGTCGTCCTCTTCCTCCATCTGCCTTTAACACACTGCTCCTCTTCATCGCTCTGATATTTCACGCACTAATGTTCCACTTGTAATGACTCTGTCCAAATAAAACTTAAATAAAACTGAAATCAGACTTAAATCAGAATGAAATCAGACTCAAATCAGACTCAAATAAGACTAAAATCAGACTAAAATCAGACTAAAATCAGACTTAAATCGGACTGAAATTGGACTGAAATTGGACTAAAATCGGACTTAAATCACACTCAAATCAGACTTAAATCAGACTCAAATCAGACTCAAATCAGACTCAAATAAGACTAAAATCAGACTAAAATCAGACTAAAAGAAGACTTAAATCAGGCTAAAATCAGACTTAAATCAGTCTAAAATTAGACTTAAATCCGACTTAAATCACACTCAAATCAGACTCAAATCAGACTCAAATAAGACTAAAATCAGACTAAAATGAGACTTAAATCAGGCTAAAATCAGACTTAAATCATCTAAAATCAGACGTAAATCCGACGTAAATCCGACTAAAATCAGACGTAAATTATTCTTTTCAGGTCACCATTTCCTCTAAATCTGCACAAGTCTCAGAAGAAACAAACGACATGGAGCTGGATTTAAATCTGTGCAGTTTCACAGTTTGAATTGTTTTTTTTAGACACAAATGAATCAACGTTTCAATAATGAACAAGAGAAAACAAGACGAGACCGACGTTAAAATCACAACTCGACAAATCAGAACATGAACGAATATTGTATTTAACATTAAACGAGAAAAGTGCAGAATAAAAACCTTTGAGTCACAAACAGCTGAACAGAACTGAGCCCGGTTTTAGACCCGGTTTAGTCCCGGTTTAGTCCCGGTTTAGTCCCGGTTTAGTCCTGGCTTAATCCCGGTTTAATCCCGGTTTAATCCTGTCCCGGTTTAGTCCCGGTTTAGTCCCGGTTTAGTCCCGGTTTAGTCCCGGTTTAGTCCCAGTTTAGTCCTGGTTTAGACCTGGTTTAGTCCTGGTTTAGACCTGGTTTAGCCCCGGTTTAGACCTCAGAGTGTCAGATGGTTCTACTTCCTGGTTTAGACCTGGTTTAATCCTGGTTTAGTCCTGGTTTAGACCTGGTTTAGTCCCGGTTTAGTCCTCAGAGTGTCAGATGGTTCTACTTCCTGGTTTAGACCTGAGCGCAGGACTCTCTCTGACTCTGGTTTTGACAGTAAACTTTGATTTTTAACAGTTTTTTCGATGGTAAAAGCTGCAGATGTTGTTGATTTTTGAGTCTTTCTTACATCAAACTGCTTCTGTTTGGTGAATTTCAGTGAGTTTTGTCTCTTTTTCCCCAGTTGTTCTTCTCTTTGTTACATTACTGTGACTGGAACGACACTGTTTGATTCACAGAGCGATGGCTTGTCGACACGTCATGTTCATACATGAGGAAGGTGGGTGAAGTGAGTTGCTCAAGGACACGACAACAATGGTCTGAGCCTGGGACAAACAAAGAGAGAATGTGACCTTCAGACTCAGCTACAGGAGCAGAGCAGCAAACAGGCACTTGTACATGTGTTTGTCACTTTTATGAGAAGATCAGGTTATTTTACATGAATCTGTTACATCTTTAAAGTTCAACACGCTCTGTTCCACCTTGTGATGTCATCAAGTGAACAGCTCCTTTTACCTTTAGTTCAGTCGAGATTTTAATTCAATTCCAGAGACAGAAATGGTCCAAATGATTCTAGAAATGAAGGTGTGTGGAGTTTAAAAACACAGCGGAGCACTTCCTGTATCACCACTTGATGACATCACAAGGTGGAACAAAGCATTTAATTTCTTCTAATGGAAGACGGGGGTGGGATTTAATACGTTTTCTTCTTCCCACTTCTTTTTGAGCTTAAATAAAAAATGTTTAAAAAAAAGTGAAATGTGCATTAAAGTAAATAATATAATAAATAAACGTAAATTAAAAAAAAAATACAAACAAAATAAATAAATTAAAATAAATAAATAAAAAATAAATAAATAAGATTGGCAATTCCAGGAGCTGAAATGATCCAAAATTCCGGTGAAGGTGTGTGAAGTTTAAAAACACAGCGGAGCACTTCCTGTATCACCACTTGATGACATCACAAGGTGGAACAGTGAGTTTTCTGAGCTGAAATCTGCAGGTTTGTATTAAACATGTGAGAATGAAACAAAACACAGCTCCAGGTTTGTGACGAGGAAACGACATTAGAACAGATCAGAAAATAGAAGAACATGGACGTTTAATGTTAAAGTTTTTGTAAATGGAGGTTGGCTCAGAGTCGGGAGAGAAAAAAGTCTGAGTTTTATTTGATTAAAATATGTTAAAGTTTAGCAGAAGTAAAACTTATGTGTGAAAACTGCTCAGAAGAATTTAAACGTGACCGACTCTGTTCACAGTCTCGCTCATGGAAACGTCAGAACCTTCCTTCGTCCTTTTGGCGTCTTTGTCCCGGCTCCGTGTCTGCGTCTGCCGAGGACCAACGATAAAGCGGCGTAATGGAAACGCCATCGGGGGGCGCCGCTGTCGACTCCAAAACAAAGTCAACACAAAGACTCTGCAAATGGAGCCGTGTCAACGCCGCTCCAACCTGCCAACGCCAACCCGCCAACGCCAACCCGCCGCGCCAATCTCCACCGACGTGCCAAACGGCGGCGGCGGAGATGGCGAGGGACCGTGGAGCGTCTGCCGAGTCTTTTCTTTGGTCAGAAACGTTCTTGTGTAAAAGGTGGAACAGTGTTATCTTAAAAGGTCCATGCAAACTCCACCTGCTCCAGTCCCGCTTTGATTTCACTTTTAAACGATCCCCGAGTGGCCCCGTAATTATGCGTTTCCAGCTCTGGAGCGACGGCGATAATGGAGGAGGATGTAAACGGGATCAGTTTAACAATGCGCTCGTCTCCTCGGCGTTTAAGCGGCTCCACGAGTTTAAAAGTCAAAAACTGCAAAAGGCCGATACAAAGAAAAACTACGACTCGGACAAAACCGCCACAATATGACGAGGATTTGTTTGTAGAATATTTGTCGAGTTTAATTGAAAAGGTGAGCAACATTACACAGGAAACGTTTGAAATGTCGGAGAAAAAGACGTTTTTTGTTCAACTTAAAGGCGCTTTACATAATTCCAGCAGAACCAGCTCAATTTAAAGGGTCAGCTGTGCATTCTGAGCATAAATATTCACAGTGATGAGTTTACAAGCTCTTTTCATGACCTCACAGTGGAGATTTCCTGTCGCGGTAATGCTAAAAAACGACTAGCATGCCAATGGTGCACTTCCTCCTTCTCTGACAGTAAAACAGACGACACACAGCTGTTATATTTGACCTTGAGCTGCTGATTTAAACCTGGAAACGTCACATTTTGCTCAAATACATCAAAACCAGTCGAGTCCATCTTGGCGTGGACCTGGTTAAACGAGCGATGGGCCAATCACAGCGCAGCGTTCAGGTTTATGCAGCGCCCGAACGAAACGAAACAAACATGGAGCCTGGAGAGTTTAACGGAACAATCAGCAAACTCCAAAAGATTATAAAACATGTTACACTTCTACGCCGCTGTTTTGTTTTAAAACCTTTATGAAAGTTTTTAAAAGTGATTAAAAAACGCCTCCCACGCTCCTCGCCCCACGCTCCTCACTCCTCGCTTCTCGCCCCTCGCCCCACGCTCCTCGCTCCTCGCCCCTCACCCCACGCTCCTCGCTCCTCGCCCCACGCTCCTCGCTCCACGGGTGAAGCTGAAATGGTTTTGACTTTTATGAGACGGACACAAGGTGAACGCAGAGGTGAAAAACGCAACGATTCTTTTCCTGAGGGACTCGGGCAAACTGAAAAATATCTGAGACAGAAGAACCCGACATTTAGACAAAGAGCGAGGAGGAGGAGGGACTAGGTGAGGAGGAGAACCAGAGAGGAGGGACGAGGCGAGGAGGAGAACCAGAGAGGAGGGACGAGGGAGGAGAAGAACCAGAGAAGAGGAGGGACGAGGGAGGAGGAGGAAACCAGAGAGGAGGGACGAGGGAGGAGAAGAACCAGAGAGGAGGGACGAGGCGAGGAGGAGAACCGTGGAGGAGGGACGAGGCGAGGAGGAGAACCATCATCACTGATTAAAGCTGCAGTTTTCAGTCACACAAACCACAGTCACAGAGAAAAAAGACGAGAAAATGAACAACAGACGGAGGATGGAACAAGCTGAGTTTAAACCAGACTCTTTATATAAATGGACAAAGCTAAACTGTTAGCCACCACATTCAAACAGGAAGTGATCATGTCGCACTTCCTGCTCCATCGACTCTGGCTCCAGTTCACTTTCTGTGTAAAAACAGCGCCCCCTCTGTCTGTCCCTGCTGCTGTCAGACTCATGTTGGTATTAAATGTTCATATTAACCCTCTACATGATCCTGGAGTTGTTGTTTTTTTTGTTATTTTGAGGTGTTTTTTTTTATTTTTAGTTTATTTTTTGTAAATTGTTTTGAGTTTATTTAGACTATATTTTTTTTCTGTTTTGTTCTTTTTTAATTTTGAGTTTATTATTTTATTTTTTTGGTTATGTTTTAAGTTATTTTAAGTTTATTTAGATTTTTTTTTGTTATTTTGAGATTTTTTTTGTTATTTTGAGTTTCTTTTTTATTTTTTGAGTTATTTTGAGTTTGTTTGTTTTGGGTTTTTTTTTTTTTTTTTTTTTTTTTAGTTTAGTTATTTTGAGTTTATTTAGATTTTTTTTTTATTTATTTTTTTTGTCATTTTGAGTTGTCTTTTTTATTTTATTTTTTTTGTTAGCGTGAGCAACAGGTTTGATTGACAGCGTTGCTAAGCGCCCGCTCCCTGTTAAACCAGTGGAGTTTCACCGTGATGGTAAAGCTGACAACAACAACTAGCATGCTAACACACACTTCCAAATACATATACAGCAGACTCACTTTAACACAAGAGCTGCTGATAAAACATCTGCACTGGGGCAAGACTCATTTAGGGCCTTTAATTGTAGTAACGGGTCCTTTAAATCCCAGACTTCCCTCACCCCAGACACTTCCTCCAGCTCAGAGAAACACAGTCACGCTTCTTCTTTTAGAAAAATGTCTGTGTAATGTTGTTTGTTTAACATTTTCCGAGTCCTCGTGCTTCAAACGATAAAAGAATAATTCAAACACACAAATATTTAAATGAGTTCAGTTTTTTCTCCATGTTTTTCTTTAAGTTAAACATATTTACCATGGCAACCGGGAGCAGCGAGGTCATAAACGCCGCCCGACCGCCGCACTAAAGCGCTGTTGCTATGGCGTCTTTATAATTCCCGGGTGTGATCCTTCGGGATGGAAGGGGTCGCGACCTTTGAGGTGGAGGTAGAAATTGCAGCAGAGGAGCCATGAAGAAGAGATGAATGATGGGACACGGAGGAAGATGGAGAGATGGAGCGGCTCACGCGGGCGAGGAATACCGATGTGTTTGTGGCGGACGACATCACACTTACAGGACGGAGGTGTGGAAACAGACTCGGATGATTCGGAATGTCATTATCGCAGATCCATGCATCATCCAGTCTGTCAAAACAAAGGGATGGAGGAGCGGACGGGGAAAGGCCACGGCGGCCGGACCCTCTACATGATCCTGGGGTTCTTTTTTTTCTTTTCTTTTTTTTTGTTATTTTGATTTATTTATTTAATTTTTTTTTTTTTTTTTTTAGTTTATTTTTTGTAAAAATTTTGAGTTTATTTAGACTTTTTTAATTACTTTTTTTTTTGTTCTTTTTTAATTTTGAGTTTATTATTTTTTTATTTTTTTGTTATTTTTTAAGTTATTTTAAGTTTATTTAGATTTTTTTTTTCTTATTTTGAGATTTTTTTTTTGTTATTTTGAGTTTTTTTTTTTCTTTTTTGAGTTATTTTGAGTTTGTTTGTTTTGGGTTTTTTTTTATTTTGAGTTTATTTAGATTTTTTTTTTTTTTTTTTTTTTTTTGTCCAGGCGCAGGAGGAAAACACGGATTTTAACAAGTCACAGTGTAAAAAGATCAAACTAAGTGTCGATACTGGACGTTTACGGCGTCGGACACGAGTCGAACAAGATTTTTGTGTAAATTTATGTGAAAATAAGAACAAACCTGCACCTCTGTGGCGTCAGACTTCACTCACACACAGGACGTTTTCTGCAAATCTACGATACATTTACAGAAATAATCAGTTTTTCTCGTCCCTATTTAAAGAATCATGAGCCAGTGCAGTCGTAACATCAGCAGAACGACGTGATGAGGCCTGGAAGGGCATCTGGCATCATTTTTCTTTTGATTATATATTTAAAACTCATATATGAAGCAGAACTGACTCTTATAGATTACTACTAGATTTAATCCATGTTAAAATGTTGTTAGTGCATCAAAAACAGAGCTGGAGTTGTGTTTTGTTTCATTTATTAAGAGTCTGTAACATCTCCAAAGCTCAAAACACTCTGTTCCACCTTGTGATGTCATCAAGTGGGAGTTTTCAGCTGTTTTAATGGCTCCTTTTACCTTTAGTTCAGTCGAGTTTGAGAGAATAAGAAGTGTTAACAAAGCGTTTAATTTGTTCTGATGTAAGATGATGGTGGGATTTAATAAGTTTTCTTCTTCCCACTTTTTATTTTTTAGCTTAAATTTAAAAAAAAAAAGTGAAATGTGTAGTAAGTGTGTTTGATACATGTGCTCTAAATAAATGCATAAAAAATAAATAAATAATTTTAAAAATGAATTATTAAAATAACTAAATTAAAAAAATAAATAAACAATCTTAAATAAAAATAAATAAATTTAAAATAAAATAAGTATAAATTAAATAAAAAAAAAAAAAATTATAATATAAAATAAATACATTAAATAATACAATAAACAAATACAAATAAATAAAAAATACAAATTAAATAAATACATTTAAATAAATAAAAAAAATAAATAAGTTTGGCAATTCCAGGGCTGAAATTATCCAACTGATTCCAGTGAAGGTGTGTGAAGTTTAAAAACACAGTGGAGCACTTCCTGTACTACCACATGATGACATCACAAGGTGGGACAGTGTTTTCAGTGTAAATCTGCAGGTTTGTGTGTTGAGGTGTAAATTGGCGTTTTATGGGACTGGACCAAAATCCTTCAGGATACAAAGTACTCTGTGTATTTATATATTTATGATGTAATCCCCTTTACCCCTTATCGTCTCTCGCTCTAACAGCGTTTCTCCACTGTGACGTAACCGCTCGTATCTCGTCTAAGTCGAGGCGTGATGGATTATGGGTCTGATGTAATTGATCGCCTGTAGCCCTCCGCCGCCGCGTGCGTTTCGGGAGCTCCCGGTTATTCCCCAAACCCTCCCAAAGCCGCGCTCGTGCGCCGGGAGCCGCGTCCGTCTTTGTGTCGTCCTCGTTCCGGTTTTGATGGCCCAGCTATTTATGTTTTTCCGGGCGGCGTTCGCTGAGGGCGTGACACGAGAGCGCTCTCTCCTCGCACGCCAAAGATTGATGGGCCACGAGGCGCTGGCAGGATGTGATGTAATGCTCCTGACTCCACCCCCATCTGCCTTTCATACAGCGGGACGGGCCCAGCGGGGGACAGGTTCCACACTGGAGCTTTAGCATATTTTAAGATTCACCGAAGACGAAGAAGACGAAGAAGACGAAGAAGACGACGAAGACGAAGACGAAGAAGAAGAAGAAGATAAATAAATGGTAAATATTTAGCATCAAGGTTATATCGGTTAAGTATCAGTTTGTAGAAAACAGTTGAGGAAGAAAAAGTAGTAGTAGTAGAAGAAGAATAGGACAGGAAGTAGTGCTGAGTACTATTTTTGCTGGATAGTACATGCGGCAGATATTTAGGATATAGTTTATATTGGTTAAATGGCAGTTTGTGAGAAAAAAAGTTGAGGAGAAGTAGAAGAAGTAGTAATAGTATTAGTAGTGGTAGTAGTAGAAGAAGAAGAATACAGGAAGTAGCACTGAGTACTTGGTTTAGTGGGATAGTATGTGATAAATATTTTTGCTTAAAGGTTATATTGGTTAAGTAGCAGTTTGTGGAAAAAGTAGAGGAGTAGTAGAAGAAGTAGTAGTATTAGTAGAAGAAGAAGAACACAGGAAGTAGCCCTGAGTACTTGGTTTAGTGGGATAGTACATGTGCTACATATTTAGCATATAGGTTCATATAGGTTAGACAAGACTGATGTAATATCCAATCTAAAATGCACTTTAATACTTGTACTTCGCGTCGGCGTTGTTAGCATGTCACGCTGTAGCCTTCAGCTGACGGATGCGACCGACGCGGCGCCGAGTTCAAGACCGTGGCACCCACTCCGACACACGGGCGCCAGGTAAAGGGTCAATGGAAAGACGAATGCACATACAGTAAACACAAATGGACAACACAAGGTAACGTGCAGCATTAGCGATAGCACTTTAGCGTCACGGCTGCCCTCTACCTGCCCGCTAACGTCACCTTTAATGCCGCCGATCAAACGCATTTCCGAAAATAAATCTACGCAACTTAATAGTCCAGGGAGCGTTACGTCACGGAGGGGTCGGACAGTCGGGGTGATGGAGCGTGATGGAGAAGTCCGACGCCGGTGTCCTTGTCGCTACGTGGCTAACGATAAGAAAAGTCCTGTTTACATGAGACGGAAACACAGGCCAACGTCTTTGAGTTTGAGGTTCAACTTTACCTCAACACAAACCTGTCCCTTTTTGATGATGTCATGAGTCCACGCCGCAGGGAAAATAACCCATTTAAATCTTTTAAATGTGTTTAGTCTGTGTTGTGTCTGTTCAAATCAATGTTCAACAAGTTTAAAGAGATTATTCTTAGAAATTAGAGCAAAAATTATCACATTTGACCAGAATCACTGTTCCAGCTCCATCGACTCTGGCTCCAGTTCGCTTTCTATTGAAAAACTGTGTCCCCTCTCTCTGTCCCTGCTGCTGTCAGACTCATTTTGGTCTTAAATGTTTGTATTAACCCTCCACATGATCCTGGGTTCATATTTTTGAGTTTATTTCTTCTATTTTATTATTTATTTATATATATATATATATATATATATATATATATATATATATATATATATATATATATATATATAACACATAGGTTTATTTTTTTATTTTCTTGTAATTTTGAGTTTTTTTATTTTTATGTTATTTTTTGATTTTTTTTTTATATTTATGAATTTGTCATTTTGTGTTTGTTTTTTTTTTGGTTGTTGGTTTATTTTAGTTATTTTGAGGGGAGTTTTTTTTTTAGTTTTTGTTAGTTTTTTTTTATTTTTTTTTTTTTTTGCCGTTTTTGTTTTATTTCTATTTTTTATTTTTATATATTATTTTTTTTTACTTATTTTGAGTTTTTTGTTGTGTGTCATTTCTATTTATGTATTATTATTATTATTATTTTTTTTTTTTTATTTATTTATTTATTTATTTTATTTTTTTTTTTTTTTTGTTATTTTGAGGGTTTGTGGGTTTTTTTTTTGGTTTGTTTTTTTAGTTCATTTTTTGTTTTTTTAAAAACTGTCTCTCTGTCCCTGCTGCTGTCAGACTCATTTTGATCTTAAATGTTCGTATTAACCCCCTCTCATGATCCTGGTAATTGAGTAAAAATTTATTTTCAAGTATTTATCAGTAAAATTGAGTAAATCAGGACAAATCCCATTTTTACGACTCGTTTGGCTCAATCACAGAAGTTGCTATAGTAACCTTTGATCGAAGTATCTGGGCTCAGTTTGAAACACGGGGCCAAATCGGGGAATCGTCCCGAGAATCACAGGCTCCCGGCTCTTTTCTGATCAGTTATGACAGAATTAGGTTTGTTTTGACATCGTGTAAACCAAAAACGTTCCTTTAATTTCATTTGTCATTCACATCGTCTCAACAAACAATTACAACATAAAGATTTATCTGAAATCTGCTCTGAAACATCGTTTTATGTCAGAGGAAAGCGACGGACCGTGAGTGGTCGTTTTAAATGTGTCCTGTGTTCTGATTGGTTCAAGCAGAGGGTCGGATAAAATGAGAATCTTTGAATTTTCAGATACAGAAACAGACAGAAAGAGTTTAACTGTGAACAAGACTCTTCAAACCAGTTTTTTAAAGACAAAATATAGACAAAAAAATAACAAACAATAAAATAAATAAACTCAGGATGACAAAAAATTCAACTCAAAATAACTAAAAAACAACCAACAACAAAAACTCAAAATAACTAAAAATGTAAAAAGAAAAAAAAACAAAAAAAACACCTCAAAATATCTCAAAAAATTAAGAAAATAAGCAAAAAAAATTAATAATAATAATAATATATGTAAAAAAACAAAACAAAAAAAAAAACAAAAAACAAAAACAACCTCAAAATAATACAAAAAAAAAAAAAAAATTAAAAAAGCAATGGTAGCTCAGTTGTTTGAGTGTTTTTCCACTCTCACACAGATGAATGCTGTTGTTGTGTCCTTGGGCAAGACACTTACCGCACCTCTCCTTGTATGAATGTGTGACTGGGTGAGTGGTTCTTTGATGTAAAGTGCTTTGAGAGCCTTGAATGTGGAAAAGTGCTGTATAAAAATGTGACAATTTACCAACCTAGGATCCTGTAGAGGGTTAATACGAACATTTAACACGCCCATGATCACTTCCTGTTTGGAACGCGGCGGCGGCGGCGGCTCGCAGGTTTGCTATGTTTATGGCACAAACACTATGCACAGCTCCATGTTTATCAGCCTCTGGAGTGAGTCAGGGCGTCTCCAGTTGGGACGTGTTGCCTTTGTCTGGGTCTAATTTTAGTCCAACGTGTCCTGACCATTGTGTTTGTCCATGTCCCTGCACAGCGCCACCTACAGACTCCAAACAGTCACTGCACATGGATCCAGTTTTTTCAGTGTGAGGATCGTCTTTCGTTTGTGACGAAAACACAAAACACGAGAGAAAGACCAAGACTAAACCAAGTCTTCATCAGAACTAAACCAAGACTAAACCAAGTCTTCATCAGAACTAAACCAAGACTAAACCAAGTCTTCATCAGAACTAAACCAAGACTAAACCCAGTCTTCATCAGAACTAAACCAAGACTAAACCAAGTCTTCATCAGAACTAAACCAAGACTAAACCAAGTCTTCATCAGAACTAAACCAAGACTAACCCAAGTCTTCATCAGAACTAAACCAAGACTAAACCAAGTCTTCATCAGAACTAAACCAAGACTAAACCAAGTCTTCATCAGAACTAAACCAAGACTAAACCAAGTCTTCATCAGAACTAAACCAAGACTAAACCAAGTCTTCATCAGAACTAAACCAAGACTAAACCAAGTCTTCATCAGAACTAAACCAAGACTAAACCAAGTCTTCATCAGAACTAAACCAAGACTAAACCAAGTCTTCATCAGAACTAAACCAAGACTAAACCAAGTCTTCATCAGAACTAAACAAGACTAAACCAAGTCTTCATCAGAACTAAACCAAGACTAAGCCAAGTCTTCATCAGAACTAAACCAAGACTAAACCAAGTCTTCATCAGAACTAAACCAAGACTAAACCAAGTCTTCATCAGAACTAAACCAAGACTAAACCAAGTCTTCATCAGAACTAAACCAAGACTAAACCAAGTCTTCATCAGAACTAAACCAAGACTAAACCAGGAGGTGTGACTGCGTCCTAACTCTGCCCGTGAAGGTCCAGAATTCATTTATTTTTCAGCTATTTATATATATTTTAATGTAGATAAAAGATCAAAAAAATTTTTTTTTTTTTTTATTTTTTGTTATTGAGTTAATTTTTTATTAATTTATTTATTTGTAGTTATTTTGAGGTGGTTTTTTTGAGTTATTTTGAGGTGTTTTTTTTTTTTTTTTACATATATAAAAATATAAAATAAACTATGGAAGCCACCAGGTTTGCTCACTTTACCATTGTTGTCATTATAATATGATGTAGTTTTAAATGTATCCGCTCATGTGTTTCTGCATTGCGAGACAGCACCAGCGCCTTAGCCGAGGTCCAAGTTTTCAGTTTTTCTTCTTGGAGAAACTTTTACCGTGTCCTCAAGTACAGACTCTCCGCTCTCTGCTGCATGGATTTTCTCATGGGGAACAATATATATCAGAGCCAGTTACCACGGCAACCATAGCTCCTGCTTCCTCTCTCCTCCGTCCTCCATCCTTTCTCCTCCGTCCTCCATCCTTTCTTCTTTTCCATCTCCTCCCTCTCTGTATCTCTTTCTTGCCCTCTTGCTTCTGTGCTATGAATTATGGGTAACGGGAGCGTCCTTAGCCCAGATATTCGGAGAGAAGTAAAACACATTGATTTTCTGGGGCTCGGTTCAATCGTTGCGACACATTAGAAAAGCTCCAGATGTTATATATTTACCTATAGATTTGCCGTATAGACACATATATAAAGTATTTTTCCCAAGAAGACGACGAGTAAAACCGGGCTTAATGATGTCGTTAAGGGTTTTGCCGCTCGGGGTCTTAACGAGCGTGTGGCGGCGGACGGCGTTGAGGGGCTGGTCCGACACAGGAGTTACAGGGACGACTGAGGCGACGCCCACACCGAAAAAAAACAACTTTACTATAAAACGATTTGATTTAAAGACACAGCATCTGATTTTTACTTTTTAAACACGTTGCGGTGGTTTTTCTTCACTCCACACAACTCTCAGACCAGTGACGGCTACGCTAACAGCTATCATGCTAATGCGCACTTCCATTTTAACTGACAATAATGGTGGAAGTAGTGCTTACTTTTGTTACT